>OY804602.1:35193104-35793104 GCA_963680895.1 Fragum sueziense
TTATTTGTCTGTTATTTGTCTGTTAAATGATGAATTGAAACTTACATTTCCAATAGCAAGTAGACCTTTGTCGAAGAAGAAAAGTACTCCCAGAAAAAGGAATGCTATTCCAAAGCCTGCTAGGCCTACTCCAATTCTGCAAAAGAAAAACAAGTGCTTATAGTAATTGATAAGAGAGGGTAAATGCATTCTACTTTCTAACTTTTCATTCTTTCTCTGTTTTATGTTGTAAAACACACATATTCCTTGCAACAAACTATGCAGTGGTCGATGTATTTGGGGGACGATAAAACTAAAACGAGTTTTACGGGATTTTAATGGGTTCTAATGGGAAAAATGTAAGTAGTTATTACTTTGAAAGTCTGTTATTTGCATCATCTTTTTGGTTTAGTGTTGTAATTTCTTTTTACGCCCTAATTTCAATTTATAAACACGTCAGAACTTTTATTTTCATCATTGTCTAAAAACGCTTGCAAAGCCGGCTTTTGTAGTCTGGGAGATTTATAGACTAAAACTTTAGCCCCATTCAGATTTCATTCTGATTATTTAAGGGTTTAATTTATACAAAATAAAAGAGGGCCATAAAAGGAACCAAATCCTTTGTATTTCTATTATTTTGTCCACAATTTTGTAAGAAAAAAGAAGGAAAAAATTCTAAATATTCAGTCTAACACTTCCAGTCTATTATTTCAGATTATTCGTCCCCGATGGTGTTCGAACAAAAGTTGCTGAGAAATGCATTTTCTCCAGAAAAGGACGATATGCCTCCAATAACCACTGAATGAATTTATCTAGATAGTAATGACTTGCTGTACACAAACATGGTATGCAAGAAAAATCAAGACAACAGAGTTGATACTCAGTAATTTTGATTTTGCCGGGAAAACCAAACAAAAGAAAACAAACTTTCTATGGAAAATATCCAAGCTCATGACGCTATTGAGTGTTGACAGTTCATGTTGTGCATTTATTTGTCATTTTCGATACTAAAAAGCTGTATTGTATCTCGATTTATGCTCATTTGATATTTTTTTCTTTGTCCATTCAATTTTCTTATTCTTCAGACGTTCATTTGAACGCATTTATTATCCTTTCCTCTCATGCTTTCGATAGGTTCCATGCATTCGATAGCCTTGTGTTTTTCAAAAGTGCTTACAATCTGAATATCATTCCATTTGCATCTGAATTATTTTGTGAAAAAACAAAGTCTTGGGTCATAGAAATTTAGAGATAACTGGTCATTACACGAAAAACAATATTTATATTATAATTATTTGGAAAACAAAACAGAAACCAGAAAATCAAGGTCAGGGTAAAAATCATTCAACCTTATCCAAGCCTCTTTCCAACCCTCTTTCCAACCCGGCAAGGTTTTCAAGACGCTTGATTTTCTCCATGGTTGAGCAAGTCCCTATCCAAAAAATTGCGATTTTTTTTAGGTCATCCTAGTGCTTTAAATGGGGACTAAAACAAAGCCCTATCGAAATGACGAGAGCATCACCTTGATGCCGCGAGATCATATGCTTTGAATATTCTGGCGAATATTTTTGTTAGTCTGTTTACAAAATTTGTTTTCCTATTTTTTTGTTAACAACTTTGGTTATTTAATTTATTGAGATGGTCAGAATTTTATAAAATCAGTTTGCAAATATACATGAACTTGGTTTTAGATAAGGCTATCGAAACCACGGGATGTCAGGCTACATCGATTGGGAAGCAAGTTTCTTCAACTTATTTTTATCCCTCTTGATTGTGCTTCCTGGAAATCCATCTGTACTTACGCAGAATAAGTGGATCAATGAGAAGCCAAGAACAACCTTCAGAGGTCCCGAGTTGTATCAACGGTGGTAGTTCTTTTGCTGCGATATCGTAGCCACAAACTTGATGATGGGTATTGGTTTGTGGCTACGAGTCCAACCTATTCCTTCTTGTGGAGCAAGACAAAAGGGTGGAAAACACCTTTTCTTGCATAAATTTTTGATGTGTATCCCATAAAAAGATATTCCATGGCACAAATTCAGTTATAAAGTATCAACAAGAATTTTTACCAATTATTTCTTCCAACGGAAAATTCAAGTCTCAGTAGAATAAAATGGGTGGGTACTCCGCTTCAAAATTGAACTGAACTTTATTTGAAAGTGATTTCAACATAAAACTATGCTGGATTGACATAAAAATAGTTAACCTGTTGTCAGGTAACATTCTTACTACATTCCATAACTTTATTTTGAAGTTTGACAACTGTAAAAGTCTATTTATATATTCACAAGGACAATATTTTTCGCTAATTTTCGCGAATGGGTTATCCCGCGAATTCATCATTCTCGTGAATATAACAGTCTGCAGAGTGCCGGAGATTACCGATGGAAAGCCGAATATCGAAAAACCTTCCGAAATCATCTATACATGTTTATGTTGTTGCTAGTAGATCTAGGCCTACATCAAAATCGATTATTATCATAATTGCTCATATTTAATGTATAACTATCACACTGATATATCGGAGTTCTTTTGACTTTGAAACGATAAAAAATGTTTAAAAGAGTTGCTTTTCGCATATAAGTAATCAATGTAAGCTATACATAAACATGAAGGAGAAAGGACGTTCTATACTTTGAAAACCGATTATTATATAGGAACAATAGTTTTTGATACCTGTATTATCCCTTTAACAGGTGATAATCAAACAAAGGTGCAAAGACAGGTATAAAGTTAGTAGAGGTGTGAAAAATATTTCACACAAACATCGCTTATGTATTTATCTAATTTAAACGGACCTGTACAGAAATTAACGAATCGAAGATTTCCGGAAAATGACGGAAACACACGATCTTTATATCAGCCACTCGGGAATTTATAAACTCACGAATATATCAGAGACAGCAAAATCGCAAAATGTTGAGCTCACGAAAATAAAGACTTTTACAGTATGCTAAACTTGCTGGAATGAATCATTCCAGCATCTGCTCCATTGCAACGAATAGGAAGGAATTGTAACTGAAACCCAGATCAAAATTCAAAAAGGTTTCGGTTACATTATTGCAACTAATAGTTCTTGGACTTAACGTCTTATCATCAACCCACACAATCAGCGAGACAGTCTACTCCCATTTCGTTTACTGTTTTTTTAGTGGCTTGTTTTCCTAGTACGTATTACACAATTTTGACTGAATTTCTGCATGATAATTAATAAAATAATCAGGATATAATGGGGGTTCATAAACTTTAAACTTCATAACAACTGCTTGTTTTATAATTACAATTATGAGATGATATAACTACACGGACAATTTATCAATATAATGTCTGTGATGATAGTCTATTTTTAGCAAAAAATTAATTTCTATTACAGGCATCTTACCATTCTGCATTCCAAAGATTTTTTCTGTATTTTCCAGTTGCGGATATCGGCTCTTAATGACAGCTTCAGCAGCCAGGACAGTCAGGGAAGCCATTTTGTCAAAGAGGCTACCAAAGAAGCAAAGGTATATAGATATAATTTTCTTAGAACCTAGTACGCTATTTTGACTGAATGTATGCATGAAAATGAAATAATCAGGCTTAGGAGAGTGGTTTGTTTGAATCCACTCTGGATCTGCTACTGAGTACTCATGACTGTGTTGTCAGATTTGAAAGTCAGTTACAGAGCTCCTTATAAGAGAGGGCAAAGGCTTTTCAAAATACAACATTCCATTTATTGTTCATCAAACCCTAAGTTGTAGGTACTCATTTGAATTGTCTCATTGAGACGGTTCAAATGAGTACCGACAATTCAAATGAGTACCCACAACATACGAGGGCTGTCCGGAAAGTTCGTGGACACTGTTTTATATATGAAAATGAGAATAGAAGACTTTATAGCAGACACATGATGTCATTAAACAATATCTTAGAAACAACATTTCAAAATTTGAACAAAATCCCTCCATTTTTAACAGAATTACACATATTTTTGTGCAGAAGGCTGATGCACCCGGAGCACGTCATGACGTTAAGACGTTCCAGCAACGAAGAAGTCACTTTACCACGAAGACTTGTGCTGCTGTATTTTCTTCAGAAAGCATTCTTCACACCCTCGTGCACACACAGTTTTCATTTTCAAATGTTTTTGTGGGGATTGTGTGAACAATTGTTTTTGACAGTTCACATTTTCCCACCAATACATCTTTCAGTATTTTGCCTATCGTCATTCATGACGTCACTCACTAAATTAACATTTCTATCTGTTATAACACTCGATCTTTGATACCTCAAATCAGCTATTGCTTCCCTGGAAACCTTTGTGACATTTGCAAACGAGATAATATGGCACACATGGTCTCTTCATTGAAAAATTAACGAATCCTCTGGTCTCTGCAGGAGTTTTCCTAGTTCCACGCAAAATTTCACAAGAACGCGCTGCTCCACCCAAACGTCCGACGTCGTCATTTTTGACAAATTTCCTTCCATATCAAACTTAAGTTAAACCATCCTCAAATGTCAATTTTTAACGCGACAACATTGAAATCAAAACAATTTGGAGTCTGAATGTGTGGTCAAATTTTCATACTTTTATTATTTTGTTTCCTGCCAATTTCATACGATAAATTCAATTAAAAAATACAAACATGGGTAGCCAAAAAGCTCAAAATTTGACGTGCTCCGGGTACCCCTATGTAGGGTCGTGTTAAGTCATATTGCAAAATAATTGTATATTAAATTTATTTCTTTTTGCTGGAAAAGTACTTGATAAATGTTTAGCTTTCATGTGATAAAGATTTGTTTACAACCAAAGTATTATAAAGCAAAATAAAGTGTTTGTCCACGAACTTTCAGGACAACCCTCGTATGGTTTGGAATTGAAATAACAAAGTAAGAATGTCTTCACTCCTACTTATCCTTAGTTCTGCTGTCGCCCCCACTTCTGACAGTTTTCACCAATAGGGGAGGTTCTGAGCCTAGATAGCTTAGTTGGTAACTTTGGAGTCTATCAAAGCAAAGGTCATTGTTTTAACCCTTTCCCAAACAAGACCTGGTTTAGATGTCCTAAATAGAAAAGGCATAGGGAAACATTGGAACAAAAGAAGAAACTGCTGATAACCAGCAGTTTCTCCTTTTGCCTCAATATTTTCTATGCTATATCTTACAAAAATCCAATGTGTTTCAGTCTTTATTTTGTCGTCTGCAGCAGCTTTCAAATTTGAGCATCCTAGATTTTATCATTTGGGAAAGAGTTAAACCTCATGAATGGTTTGTCCTTTCTGAAAATTGACAAAATTCATTTGTCTTTCACTAATGAATGGATTTGAATCATCTAAATGGGAGAGCAGCTGGAGGCTCTGAATGGATATTGTGGTGAGAGAAATGTAAGAATCCTTGGTTAGGTGCTCCAGCCACTTGTACTTGACCCTTTACCAAACTGCAAAATCTTACAGTTACTCAATTTAACAGCTGCTCCAAATCACAAAACAGATGTTTATGAAAGACAGGATTTATGTGCAATATACGTGGGTCATCCAATAAATAGTGAGACTGTTCCTATTGCAGAAATACCTTGACTTATATGCTTTCAAAGTCCCTATATTCCTTCAATATAAGATCTTCCCTTTATAATGACAGATTTCAATCAGCGGGAAATTCTTCTAATTTCGGTTGCTAGGCAACCAGAGTTAATGTGTCACATTAGACTGGCCACGTCTACTTCCAATGCATTTAAATCCTCAAAACGCACGCATGGCGATCATTCTTTTAACTTAGAACAATTATTAAAGTCTGGAGGACTTATGTACAGAAAATTTTGAGGTTGCACTAAAATATTCCACTTATAGAGCGTCAAAAGTGACGTCACCCTATCTGCCTTTTGACGTCATGCAGAACCAAAGTCGTACGTTCATTCAGCTTTGGTCGCTTCTTGTAAAAGACATATCTCAAGACAGGCATTAAGATATACAATAATACTGTACATTGATTGCTTTCTCAGATAGGACCAATTTTCAGACCATATGCGCTGATTTACATGGACAAAAATCGTCTTTTTTGGATATTTTTCTTCACTTTACGCTTTTGATTAGCGACCAAAGGTGGGTTGCTTCTACCCACTAATCCGTTTGTCATTAAACTTTGGAACCCTCCAGAAAATAGCTGTACATGACAAAGCTTTGTCAAAAATGATTTTTAGTTAGATTTGAAATATCTCCGTCCTATTTTTGCCCTAAAATAACGCAATTTTTATACATGCACATTTTTGTCCTCCGCCAAGCCGCATGAGACGCGTCCACGTTACAATTGTTTGTGTTACAGGAAGTGACGTCATAAACGTGACGTAATAACATAACAACATTTGGTGCAATTTTTCCATAGCTAATATAATAGGTCATGTATGTGCCAAGTTTCATTAAATTCTGTCAGACAGTTTTTGAGATATGACAACAGTCTCACTTTTTATTGGATGACCCTCGTAGCAAAGAAAATATTGAGGTAAAAGGAGAACCAGTATTTGCTCAATATCTTCTACCATATAGATCAAATACATATGTTAGTGCAATGACACTTTATCAATTTTATTCTGTAGAATACAACTTGTTATTTGGATTATAGATCAAATCTTGAATTTTGTTGTTAGGAAGAATGATAGATATTGAATGTCTCTGTTTGTTTGTTCGCAGGAAGCAGAGACCTATTCACTGTACAACAAAGCGCTTGTTTATCTGAGGAATGGAGAGACAGAGAAGGCAGAGGAAGTCTTCAGGGATCTCATCGATCATGACTTCTTACAAGAGGTTAGTTAACAACAATATTTGAAAGGAGTCATAAATGACAAACAGAGCTTCAGATTGACGGTGCGCCCGCGCCAATCCCGCATATTTTCAAAATATGACGCACGAAATTATGTAGTGGTGCGCCAGCCGGGCGCACGAATTTCAGTAAAAGTATGATCATGAAATAGTAGATTGACCTTCGCATAAAGCACCCGTAATCTGCTATGTACATTTACATCAAGCTAAGTGACCTATTTGATAAACATATTTTTAGATTATTATAATGACCTTACTTGATCAACCAATCATATCCCATATTTCAAACAGTAAACAAGCAGTCGGCCAATCTCGGGCGATTCTCCGTAGCCTTCACCTTCGATTCGTTAACCTTCAACACTTACTTCTTTATTTAATTCAAAAGATAGATTGGCTGTCTAAATGGTCGAGTAAGCACACCAGTTCAATATGTACAAATAACTGTTACAGAATCCTTTGTGTAATCGCGAGTCAGCATAACAGAAAGAGACAACGCGTCAGTGTTAAAACCACCTAACGTCAGGGTATTTACTTCGCAGATAGCGTTTTGTTTTCATTGCTTCATCCCATTTTTCCCGCTTTTAGCGGCACGCGCGACTTTTATAAACAAATCGTAGTAAAACGTAACCTTATTTGGCAGCGGAAAAAATCACGTGATTATATTGAAACTGGAATGACTACGTCATCAGTTGACTGTGTTTGCGGCGTCTTTGATCTCGCTTTACTCATTGCATATGAGTAACACAGATTTACTCTAGTTTCTTTGTTTAGTTTCACTTTCGGGATTGTTGATATAGATCTAATAATTACTGGCATCTGCGATCAGCATTCAGAAAAATAAAAGTTAATTCTGTCGTTTGTTGAGAAATGAATGTTACTAGCGAGTGTGAATTTAGTACAAAGCAGACGGCATGCATGCACATTTCGTTTATCAAAAAGGTAAAATTCGAGTGTTCCATTTCGCTACCATAAATGCTCCAAAAATAGGTTGACGGAATTCCCTATCGCAAGAAATATCTGTTTTGGTTTTGAAAATATTGCTTACACCTGAAGATGCTGATCACAATTTTTGTGCGTGAAATCACCTACGGGACCGTAATTTTGTACGTTATTTCTTTCAATTTGGCGTGAATGGAAGCTCTGATTTCTGTTTTTTTTTAAAATTGTTTTTTTTTTCCTTCTTCAATCAAACAGTAGACGGCGCAAACCGGCAGCATAGACGGTGATATCGCCGGCCGCCGGCTGATTTTGAGAACGCTGTTAAATTAAATGGAGTGAAATATTCTTAATTTTAACAATGTTTATATGCATCCACTCAAATAACAACAATACAATGATGAATTCACAGCAAATAAGTCATTTACTCCAATTTCAAGTTTGGATATGAACGCTTAACTGTGGCCCATTGTTTTGGAAAATGACCCCTCAAAATCCTGTGTGGTGGGCCCTGTGACCCACAGGTCTCTGAAACAATCTGAAGCTCTGGACAAAATATATGATTTTAATGATAGAAGATGTGTATCTTTTAGCATAGAAATTTTTTAGGGAGACAGAGAAATTGCTGATTATTAGCAATTTCTTCATTTCTGTCAACGTTTATCCTGGGCTAGAATTTCCCTTAAAAAATGACTCGCAATATTTTGCTAGTGGCTTTTTAAACCACTAGCAAAAAGGCAAATTCACTGGCAATTTGGTTTTCATTTTAAAAAATAAAAGCTTAATATGGTGCATACAGCTTTTCTTTTAGAAGGACATGGCCAGAACTTGTACAGTTAGACACTATTTGGAAGTTGTTTTGGAAGCCTTTTCAGGCTGCATTGATAAAACTTGTCAGTGGGGAATATTTTTTCACTAGCCAAAAAAATCTAGTGTCACATAAAATCACTAGTAATTCTTAATTTTAACTAGCAAATTGCCAGTATGCTAGTGGAAATTCGAGCCCTGTATTATCCAATCTATTTCAACTAGGATCATCAACAAGTCCTGTTTGGAAAAAGGTTCAATTTCAATATGCTCCTGTATCGAAAGATCAGGGGCATATTGCTTTACTCGTGTCTGTCTGTCCGAAAACTTAACATTGGCCATTTTGGGGGCATTTGTGTATCACAAATACATCTTGTTATACCCCCCAAATTCAATTTGGGGGGTATATAGGAGTCAGCTTGTCCGTTGGTCTGTCTGTCTGTCTGTCTGTCGGTCTGTCTGTCTGTTGGTCCGTCTGTTGGTTTTTTGTCCGCTCTATTTCTCCTAAACTATTGGACCAATTTTGTTCAAACTTCACATGTGAACTCATTACCAAGTGCAGATGTGCATATTAAATTTTTGTCACGGTCCATTGATTTTTGACGGAGTTACAGCCCTTGAGTGAATTTTCTTGTCCGCTCAATTTCTCGGAAACTAATGGACGAATTTCAAAAAAACCTTACAGTTATGCTTAGTAGCTCTCAAATATGTGCATATCAAATTTTGGTAAGGATTCATTGATTTTTGACTGAGTTATGACCCTTTGCTGAAAATTGCCATTTAACGCAAAATCAATGTGTGTTGATCGGTTTTTCAATTTTTTGTCCACTCTATTTCTCATAAACTATTGGACCAATTTTGTTCAAACTTCACATGTGAACTCATTACTAAGTTGAGATGTGCATACTAAAAAATTTTTCACGGTCCATTGATTTTTGACGGAGTTACGGCCCTTGAGTAAATTTTCTTGTCCGCTCAATTTCTCGGAAACTAAAGGACGGATTTCAAAAAAAACTTTACAGTTATGCTTAGTAGCTCTCAAATATGTGCATATCAAATTTTGGTGATGATTCATTGATTTTTGACTGAGTTATGGCCCTTTGCTGAAAATTGCCATTTTACGCAAAATCAATGTGTGTTGATCGGTTTTTCAATTTTTTGTCCACTCTATTTCTCATAAACTAATAGACCAATTTTGTTCAAACATCACATGTGAACTCATTACTAAGTTGAGATGTGCATACTAAATTTTTTACACGGTCCATTGATTTTTGACGGAGTTACGGCCCTTGAGTGAATTTTCTTGTCCGCTCAATTTCTCGGAAACTAAAGGACGGATTTCAAAAAAACTTTACAGTTATGCTTAGTAGCTCTCAAATATGTGCATATCAAATTTTGGTGATGATTCATTGTTTTTTGACTGAGTTATGGCCCTTTGCTGAAAATTGCCATTTTACGCAAAATCAATGTGTGTTGATCGGTTTTTCAATTTTTTGTCCACTCTATTTCTCATAAACTATTAGACCAATTTTGTTCAAACATCACATGTGAACTCATTACTAAGTTGAGATGTGCATACTAAAAAAAATTTCACGGTCCATTGATTTTTGACAGAGTTACGGCCCTTGAGTGAATTTTCTTGTCCACTCAATTTCTTGGAAACTAAAAGACGGATTTCAAAAAAACTTTACAGTTATGCTTAGTAGCTCTCAAATATGTGCATATTAAATTTTGGTGATGATTCATTGATTTTTGACTGAGTTATGGCCCTTTGCTGAAAATTGCCATTTAACGCAAAATCAATGTGTGTTGATCGGTTTTTCAATTTTTTGTCCACTCTATTTCTCATAAACTATTGGACCAATTTTGTTCAAACTTCACATGTGAGCTCATTACTAAGTTGAAATGTGCATACTAAAAAATTTTTCACGGTCCATTGATTTTTGACGGAGTTACGGCCCTTGAGTGAATTTTCTTGTCCGCTCAATTTCTCGGAAACTAAAGGACGGATTTCAAGAAAACTTTACAGTTATGCTTAGTAGCTCTCAAATATGTGCATATAATATTTTGGTGATGATTCATTGATTTTTGACTGAGTTATGGCCCTTTGCTGAAAATTGCCATTTTACGCAAAATCAATGTGTGTTGATCGGTTTTTCAATTTTTTGTCCACTCTATTTCTCATAAACTATTGGATCAATTTTGTTCAAACATCACATGTGAACTCATTATTAAGTTGAGATGTGCATACTAAATTTTTTTTCACGGTCCATTGATTTTTGACGGAGTTACGGCCTTTGAGTGAATTTTCTTGTCCACTCAATTTCTTGGAAACTAATAGACGGATTCTAAAAAAAACTTTACAACTTTACAGTTATGCTTAGTAGCTCTCAAATATGTGCATATCAAATTTTGGTGATGATTCATTGATTTTTGACTGAGTTATGGCCCTTTGCTGAAAATTGTCATTTAACGCAAAATCAATGTGTGTTGATCGGTTTCTCAATTTTTTGTTCACTCTATTTCTCATAAACTATTAGACCAATTTTGTTCAAACATCACTTGTGAACTCATTACTAAGTTGAGATGTGCATACTAAATTTTTGTTACGGTCCATTGATTTTTGACGGAGTTACGGCCCTTGAGTGAATTTTCTTGTCCGCTCAATTTCTCGGTAACTAATGGATGGATTTCATAAAAACTTTACAAGTATGCTTCCTGCCTCTCATATATGTGCATATCAAAATTTGATTATGGTTCATTGATTTTTGACTGAATTATGGTCCTATGTTGAAAATAAGCAATGTTTACAACATTACCATGTGTTGGTCAGTCTTTTTTTTTTGTTTGCTCTTTTTCTCACTTGTTTCACAGTTCATAGGAAATGTACATCTCAAAATGCACAAACACAGCGCTTTTGGGGGGTATGATCACTTTCAGTGATATTCTAGTTTTTGAAAATGTTTGACTCAATTTGTAATACAATAATCTTGTGCTCAATTTAAGGCTATTGACCTATTGGAAGAGAGAGGGAAGGATGCGATACACCCTGGTCTTCAACTTTTATATTCCATCTATAAGAATTTGGCTGCCATGACAACACAGAAGAAGGATTACTCCTCAGCTATGGACTGGTATTTAGAGGTATGAAAATTACAGCTGACATCTGTTATGTCAACATCAATTTACTTGAGTTACATTTAATGATGGAATGATTTGAAAAATAAATTTGATCATTGAAATTTACATGTAGTAGAAATTGGACATAAATTGCATTCCGGAAAATATACTGCTACATTCTTTTAAGAATGTGTTTTAATCATCTTCAAAATGAGGCATGGATTTGACATCCCTCATAGAAATGACTTGGGAAAACTTTGAGACAAAAGAAGAAAATGCTGAGAACCAGCATTTTCTCCTTTTGCTTCAATATTTTCTGTACTTTGTTTTACACAAATTCGATCTTTATCAACATCCAATTTGTTGTTTTGCGACAGCTTGAGCCTAGGTTTCGAATCAATGGAGCCTAAAATTTTGTCGTTTTAAAAATGGTTAACATCAATACAAATATTTTTTACACAGGCAGTAAAGATAGACAACTCTGAGGTGACTGTTTGGTACAAAGTTGGAGTTACTGCCCTTAAGATAGAGGACCACTATTTAGCCAAGACAGCATTTGTTGAAGGTTTGGAGTGTAATCCAAAACATTGGCCGTGTCTCGACAACATCATACCTGTTATGTATTCTCTCAATAATTATGCAGGTAATTGGTTATTAATAATTTTTCATTCGACGTCAATATTTTGCTGCTTTTCATCAAAAACCTCGTAACTGCAGTTTAAAACAAGCTGCAGTTACGAGGTTTTCGTTGAAAAAGCAACAATTTTCTGTGCTATGCTGTCCACAAATATAATTGTTCCTCTATTCAGCCAAGACGGCGTTTGTGCAAGGTTTAGAATGTAATCCAAAACATTGGCCCTGTCATGACAACATCATACATGTTATGTACTCTCTCAATAATTATGCCAGTAACTAGTACTTAATGATTTCTCCTTTTTCCTCAATATTTTTTGTGCTACTTTGTCCACAAATAATGTCAATTTTTAGCCAAGACCATGTTTGTGAAGGGTAAGAGTGTAATCTAAAATATTGGCCCTGTCTCAGCAACATTACACATGTAATGTACTCTCTTAATAATTATGAAGGTAATTTGTAATTATTAGTTTCTCATTTGGCATCATTATTTCGCTACTTTTCATCGCTGAATGGGAAAATGTTAGAAAACATGTAAAGATATACTATATTGTTAGTTTAACAGATAAATAGCATATGCGTAGCAGATTGCTTTTCATCCGTTACCGGATGAAGAGTGTAAATGGCTAATCGTCTGGTACTGGACGAATATCATTTATCTATTTATGGGCTATTCCTCCGGTACCGGACGAGTAGACACTTTTTTATTTGTAATGGAACACTACAGCATTGCTGAACTTCATGACTTATGCACCTTTATTACTGTTACTATTTTCCTTCCCCCAGAATGTTTGTACTTCATATCAAAGGCATTTGAGATGGATATTTACTACGAGAAGGGACATGCTATCAGAAACAAGATCTACCAAGAACAGCCATGCTTAAAGACAGACTTTGAGGAATTCTTTGTATACTGGTTTGTATAGTGCTTTTTCTGCACCAGAATTTAAGAGATTGGGTTTCAAATGTTTCACACAGATTTTCTTATGCCTATGTATCGAAAGATCTGTGGCAATATTGTTTTGCTGTCGTCTGTCTGTCAGTCTGTCTGTCAGACCGAAACTTACCATTAGCCATGTTGGGGTCATTTGTGTTTCACAAACACATCTTGTTTCCCTCAGTAAACATCTTTCAAGCAATCCTGTGTATAAAGGCTCCCATCAGAGGCAAGTTTTTACCAGGGAAAAACATCCCTTCCTCATTGTATTTAGACAAACAGTAAAGTACTTAGTATTTTCCGCCGAGCCCGGATAGCTCAGTCGGTTACGTCGGAGTCTGTCAATCCAGGGGTCTCGAGTTCGAACCCCGGCTCGGCCTGTATCCATTCTGACATTTGACAAAAGTCATTTGTCTCTCACCAATGGATGTGAATCATCTATGTGAGAGAGCAGCTGGAGGCTCGGTTTGGATATTGTGGTTGTACTGGTGCGAGAAATACCAGGAACCCACGGTTAGGTGCTCCAGCCGCCGCGATATGACCCTGGTAGTTGAAAACGGCGTAAAACCCCAATAAACTCAAACTTAGTATTTTCCATAAGAATAGTAAATTATATTCTGATTTTTTTCGGGAGAGAGGGCGGAGCCTAGTAAACGGTTATTACATTGTTGATTGAGGAGAAACAGCGTTTTCAATTAGCGGTAAATCGTCGGTGTTATTGCAAATTATTGTAACTGCAGCTAGAATCAAGCTGTATTTACGAGGTTTTTTAATAACACGTTTTACAATCGCACAGTCTTTCAATTTCGAAATGTTTTCATGCTCGTGCCGCACGTTTTTCTCTTATGTTAACCAAGGTATCGAGAAGTAAACTCGTCGAATAACCTTTTGGCTTAGCCACACCCTTTCAGGTGAATAAAAACGCAATATACATGTTTAGTCCCATATGGTTAACAGAAAACTGTTTATCTTTTCAAAATCATTTTAGATATAGATCTATATGTTGTACATTTCAGTGATAAAGAATTGTCAGATGTGAAGATTGATGCAGATGATGCAAAGAGGGTGATTCTACTTAAATATTTCTGAAACAAACATCAATGAAAAAAACAATTTATTATTATTCTGTCTGAAATGAAACAAATATGCTTAAATTGGATTGGATTGTATGGAGATTTACGTCCCACTCAACAGCTAAGGTCCAGTACTGCTATAGTCATATGGAGACAGGACCTCAGTTTTAAGTCTCATCCAAAAGATTTGAGAAGCGGGGGTTCGAACCAACAACCCCTGTGTTTCAAGTTCAGCGCGTTACCACTGCACCACCTCCGCCCCACAAACAAATATGCTTAAGGATAGGCTAACCCATAGCACTGAAGCAACAGTTTCTGCACAGCATACATTATTATGCCTCTGTATAGAGAGATCGGGGGGCATATTGTTTTACTTGTGTCCGTCTGTCTGTCCACCTGTCTGTCTGAAAACTTAATCTTTGCCTTTTCTCCAAAAGTATTTGACATACAAAGCTCAATTTTGGTATGCAACTTCCTTTCAATGATATCTATCTGTTTCATGCAATTTGACCATCCTCAAGGTCATCCATTTACCCTTATCAACCCTTTACTCTTTGAAAACTTAACCTTTTACTCCGAGCTCTTAACCTTTGCCTTTTCTCCAAAAGTATTTGACATACAAAGCTCAAATTTGGTATGCAACTTCCTTTCAATGATATCTATCTGTTCCTTGCAATTTGACCTTCCTCAAGGTCATCCATTAACCCTTAATAACCCTTTACTCCACAACAACTTAACATTTTAGAAAAAAGGCTGTTTCGGGGGCATTTGTGTTTCACATCTTGTTGTATTTGTATTTTTTGCATTAACATTTAGAAGGATGTGTAAATATGTGCCTTGAAATCTTGGTTGTACTTTTATTCATTCATAGACTACAGATTATTGTATATTATATATGAGCAAGGATCTGGAAAAACGTCCCTTAAAGCATTTGAAACAGCTATGTTTCAAGGTTAGGCTGTGCCTAGATGCAGTTTCTAGCCACCATCTATGTTACTCTCAAATGGTTGATACAGACCATGAGGAAGCTATTGGAGAACAACATGGTTCCTGGTCAGACTGCGTGTATACGCAGGCTGAGCTGGAACCATGTTGTTCTCAAATGCTATAAGGGACGTTTTTCCAGATCCAGGCTCAATTATAAACTACCTCTTGTTTACAGTATGTTGAGGAAGCTTTACACATGAGAAGAAGAAGACAAGAATTATCTAAACCACCAGAACCAGTCAGACTCAAATTTCCAGACAAATTGAGAGATTACAGGTAGACATGAATAAAAAATTTGATTTTTATGCCCCCTTTCGAAGAAAATGGGGGTATATTGTTTTGCAAGTGTCCGTCGGTCGGTCGGTCTGTCGGTCGGTCGGTCGGTTGGTCCGTAGGTCGGTCGGTCGGTCTGTCCGTAGACCAAACCTTGTCCGGAGCATAACTCGAAAAGTATTAAAGGTAGAATCATGAAACTTCATAGGTGGATAGATCTCATTATGGAGAGGTGCAGTGCACAAGAACCGTAACTCTGACAATCAAATTTTTTGAGTTATTGCCCTTTGTTGGTTTTATAACTTGATTCTTGTCCGGAGCATAACTCAAAAACTATGTTAGGTAGAATCATGAAACTTTACAGGTGAATAGATCTCATTATGGAGAGGTGCAGTGCACAAGAACCGTAACTCTGCCGATCATATTTTTGGAGTTATTGCCCTTTGTTGATTTTCAAATTTGATTATTGTCCGCAGCATAACTCAAAAAGTATGTAAGGTAGAATCATGAAACTTTACAGGTGGATAGATCTCATTATGGAGAGGTGCAGTGCACAAGAACCGTAACTCTGCCGATCAAATTTTCTGAGTTATTGCCCTTTGTTGATTTTCAAACTTGATTCTTGTCCGGAGCACAACTCCAAAAATATGTATGGTAGAATCATGAAACTTTACAGGTGAATAGATTTCATTATGGAGAGGTGCAGTGCACAAGAACCGTAACTCTGCCAATCAAATTCTATGAGTTATTGCCCTTTGTTGATTTTTACACTTTATTCTTTACCTTGCCTATATCTCATGTCCTTTTACACATACAGCCTTGATATCTCACACATAGATACCTCCTATCAACATCGTTCATATTTAACCATGACCTTGGACCTTGTGACCTTGACCTTAGAGTTTGACCTACTTTAAAAAAAAATTAAACCCGGCATATATCTCATGATCTTTTACAAATACAGCCTTGATATTTCACACATGGACACATCTTACCAAGACCTTTCACAATTGACCATGACCTTGGACTTTGTGACCTTGACCTTGGAATTTGACCTACTTTTAAAAAACTTTAACCTGGCCGATATATCATGTCCTTTTACACATACAGCCTTGATATTTGACGCATGGAAACCTCCGACCAAGACCTATCATATACGACTATGACTTTGGACCATGTGGCCTTGACCTTGGAGTTTGACCTACTTTTAAAAAAATTAAACTGGGCCTATATCTTATGTGCTATTACACATACAGCCTTGGTATTTCACACATGGACACATCTTACCAAGACCTTTTACATTTGACCATGACCTTGGACCTTGTGACCTTGACCTTGGACTTTGACCTACTTTAAAAAAAACTTTAACCTAGCCGATATATCAATTCCTTTTACACATACAGCCTTGATATTTGACACACGGATACCTATGACCAAGACCTTTCACATTTGACCATGACCTTGGACCTTGTGACCTTGACCTTGGTGTTTGACCTACTTTAATAATACATTAACCTGGCCTATATTTCATGTCATTTTACATATACAGCCTTGATATTTCACACATAGTCACTTCCAACTAAGATATTTCACTTTTGACCATGACCTTGGACCTTGACCTTGGAGTTTGACCTACTTTTAAAAACTTAAACTAGGCCTATATCTCATGTCCTGTTACCTATACAGTCTCAATATTTTACACATGGACACCTCCTACCAAGACCTTTCACATTTGACCATGACCTTGGCATGTGTGACCTTGACCTTTGATTTTTACATACTTTTAGAAATCTTTACGTAGCCTTTATCTTATGTCCTATTACACCTACAGCCTTGATATTTCACACATAGACACCTCCTACCAAGACCTTTCACTTTTGACCATGACCTTGAATATTGCAACCTTGACCTTGGAGTTTGAACTACTTTTAAAAAGACTGAAACCAGTCATTTATATCATGTCCTTTTACACCTACAGCCTTGATATTTCACACATGGACACTTCCAACCAAGACCTTTCACATTTGACCTTGACCTTGGCATTTGGCCTACTTTTAAAAACTTTGACCTGGCCTATGTTTCATTTTACTTTTACATATACAGCTTTGATATTTCACACATAGACACCTCCTACCAAGACCTTTCATATTTGACCATGACCTTGGACCTTGTTAAATTGACCTTGGACTTTGACCTACATCAAATGTAGGCCCTTGAGGGGGCATATATGTTTTACAAACATCTCTTGTTAATCATTGAATCCTTGAAGAAACAATTTTTGGCTTTTTAGTGATATATCGTTGGTGTAAATGCAAAACCTTGTATGTCGATTGGTGCGATTTTCAAAGTACAAACTTGTGTGTCCAGTTTAGACACATTCTCGTAGGTTTTGAAATATTTTTACTGATCAGTATTATTGACACATTATTTGTGAACAATATCATATGTCCAAATTTCAAGTAAGACATTTCAGTTTGGGAAAAATTACTTAACTTTTTTCCATCCGCTTTAAAAGTTTCCGAAAACGAGATACAAGGTTTTGCATTTACAACGACGATATACTTGTCAAAACTTCTAATGCGCCACTATTCTATATATGTTTTATTCTGTGAAAAACAGCTAAAGTGTGCTTTTATGCTGTGTTCCCACCGCTAATTAGATCAACTTGATTGCCTCAATTCCTTGATTAAAAAGAAGAGTGTGCCTATGGCAATTTTTGGGAAAGGATTTATCAAAACAAATGTGACCTGTCAGGCTAAAAGGGACCTTATAGGAAGTGTGAAAAATATCGACCCTAGTCAGTCTGCGCAGTCCGTGCAGCCAGACTAGGGCCAACACTTTTCACTTTTATGTGATTTTCTAAATCCGGAATGTTTTCCCTATCTTACTATATGTTCCCTTTTTTGCACACGGGATCTGATTGACCTGTGGCGAGTCTGACAAAATTGTCATAATTTTTATTTTTAGCTCGACTTTTCGAAGAAAATGAGAGCTTATACTGTCACCCGGGTGTCGGCATTGGCGTTGCAACAAAGGTTAAAGTTTTTTCAAACATCAATAATTTCCATACTATCAAAGGGATTCAACCCAAACTTGGAATACTTACTCACCATCACACCGTCTACCTTACTACCAGGGCCCATGACCCTGGCTCCACTATATTTGGAGTTATGCCCCCTTTATACTAAGCAACTTAGAAAGTCGAGCGCGCTGTCTTCGGACAGCTCTTGTTTGAGTTTGGATAAGGTCCCTTTTAGCGTGACGGGTCACAAATGAAAAGTGTTATACCATGGATGACCTGGAAAAGTGGTTAGAAATTTCCTTCTTGTATACATTACAGTTGGGAGTGTGTTGGAGAGACATTGATGGACCTGTATGACAAAGCTGTCACTTCAAAACCTATCATAGTAAGTTAACACTTAAATTTAGGTTAACGGTTATAAATTTTTAGCTTGACTATTTGTAGAATAGGGGGTGGGCTATTCCAGTCACCCAAGCGTTGGTATCAGCGTAATGCTTTGGTTAAGTGTTTAATAAAAAAAAGTTTCTATTTGAAGTCTATTTTCACTTGCGTGTTCAACCGACTTTACACTTCAACCCACAATCACTGAGTCTCAAGTCGGCTGTTAACAGTCGGCGCCTTCAGCTGCCACAGCTCTTTGGCTTTCAACTCTCCATTGTACCCATTTATACACCTTGGTGAAGAGGAGCAACATGGGGTAAGTTTTTTGCTCAGAAAAATTCCCGTGGCGCTGGCGCGATTTGAACCCAGGATCCCTCAATCCCAAAGCCCGCGTCCTACCATTAGAACATAGCGCCCCACAATGCAACTTTCATATCTCTGTTTCTACTAATGCTGTTGCTCTATCAAAATGCACATTTAGAAAACACTGTGAAATGACAAAATACAGTAATTTTCATTATTGTATTTTCAGAGCTTGTGTATAACAGTCGATGTTCCTGATTACGAAGGAGTTGCAAGTGAAAAAGAAACATCAAAAGAACAAGACAAAAGCGATATGAAAACAGAACCTGAAAAACAAGGAGAAGCAAAAGACATTAAGAACATCTCTGATGAGAATGCAATGGATGTGGAAAGTAAAGAGAAAAATGAAGTGCCAATGGAAACTGATAACAAAGAAAGGATAGATGACTCTAAAGCTGAAAGCAGAGACAAAGAAGTTGAATCTAATGCCATGGATACTTATGAAACTGATGACAAAAAGAAAGTTTTGGCGGAAAAGGAAGATAGAAAAAGTCCTGTAGAGAATGTTGAGACAAATGAGGTTGACAAAAAGACAAAAGATGGAGATAATGCACATGCTTCTGGTGTTGAACAAATGGATGTTACTGAAGGTAAAGGAGAAAATAAAGACAAAGAAGAAACACCTATATCTGCTGAAGATGCTAATGCTGATGCCAGTAATGATTCTGCCCTTGAAGCTGCTAGGTTAACTCACAAGCTTTTAGACGGTCTGAGTCCTTCTAAACAACCAGAAAATACTGAAGACAAGAAAGAAAAGGAAAATGATAATGACCACACAAAATCTTCCGCTGAACCTCTGAAACAAGTGACAGAAGTTTCCAAAACTATATCGGCTCATCCAACTTTGACAAAATCTGCAAGTTTGGGGTTTTCTGTTACTCATATTACGACTGATGATAAAGAAGAGAGTCCCAATCTCTCTGAGGATCCTAAAACTGACCAAGAAAATGCAGAAAGTGCTATAGTGAAAAGAGCTAGTCCAGTAGACAGTTCTAATACCAAAACAACTGAAAACAACAAAACAGGTGCAAGTGATGGTGAAAAACCAAGTGAAATAACTCCTTCAATTAAAGAAATCCCCCTAGTCAGTGCTCCTGTAATTGATCTCACAGAACTAGATTCAGACAGTCAAACAGAAGAGAAGGAAGCTGACAATGCAACATCACAAAAAGTGACAAATGAGACTGCTGCTATTACACCTACAATAACAAATACTGGACCTGTCTCAACTACTTCTGGACCCATCTCAGTTAGTTCTCTTCCTGTCTCAAATAGTTCTAGTGCCTTGTCATCAGCACCAACAACTCAACTAAGTAATACTGCCCCAACTAGCAGTACAAACCCCACAACACAACAGAATACCAATACAGTCTCAACTGCTTCAGACTATGCAGCAAGCATTCAGTACAAAGATCACGCATACTCGAAGGCATCCTCTCAACATAGTTCTGTTGCTATGGTAACCAGCCCTAGAGGTGAAGGTCAGATGGTGTTGGTAAGCTGTATACCCGTCACACAGCCGCTGGTGAAGAATGTGGACAGTCATGTAGCGAGTGACTCAGCCATGATGGACCTTGACCTTGACGACCAGAATGCTGCCAGTAGGAGAAATCAGAAGAAGAGGAAAATCTCCATGGCAACAGAGGAAATCATGATGTATGGGAAGAGGAGGTCAACCAGGGTAAGAAGGTTTTCCTTTGTTTGTCTGTGCAGAGCTAGATCTAGATCCACAAATAGAAAGGGAATGCAAAATATAATTTATTATGAAATTTGTTAAACCACATGTTATGGGTACTTATTGGAATTGAAGAAGGTCTTCTAGAGTAAGTAGCAAACCTAAGTGCTACAGATAAGAGGGTGAAATGGCTTTTCAAATTGCAATGTTAATTAGAGTTCAACAAACCCTATACTGTGGGTACTCATTTGAATTGTCTCATTGAGACAATTCAAATGAGTGCCCACATAATAGGGTTTGGAATTGCAATAACAAATTTAGAATATCTTTACCCCCTCTTGTCTGTTGCTAATCATGAAGCGTTTGCCAAATGGTAAAACTTAGGTTATTCCAATTTGAAAGAATGTGGACAGTCATGTGGGGAGTGACTCACCCATCATCTCCATGGCAACAGAGGAAATTATGATGTATGGGAAGAGAAGGTCCACTAGAGTGAGTGTAAAGTAGTAATCCTTTGATTTGGGAATAGTTATGTATGTGTAAAGGTTTCGAAGAAATATCTTTATTAAAAAAGTTTTCATTCATTCTGACTATTCAATTTACAATTTAAAGCTTTTTTTTCAAATTACATTTCTTCACTTTTTAGAAATTCAAATTTTCACACAGCATTGGCTATCTCCCAGTCAGGCAGAATTGTTTTACCATTGTCTGTCTGTCTGTCCGTCCCTCTGTCAGTTTGAAACTTAGCATGAAAACTTAGTATTGACCTTTTTTGGGGCATTTGTATTTCACAAAGACATCTTGTTCCACTTTCAGGTAAGAAATCCTGGGAAGAAAAAGGAAGAAGCACCAGTCAATGTGAAGGATCTACTCCTGGCGTTTCTACCTTCTACTTTGAAGTAAGGGAACTTTCTTACAATGCAATATATATCTTTAAGGTTGCACTCATGGCGCATTTGATAGCGCATCAGACTCTCACTCGTGAGATCCAGGGTTTGTTCTCTTGTTGGGACAAATATCCTTTCAGGAAATTTGCCTCCCACCAGTAGGATGTTGTGGTAGTACTGGTATGAGAAACGAGTTCGACAGGAATTCATGGTAAGGTGCTACAGCTGACGCAATAAGACCATAGCATTTGAAAACGGCTTTAACCAATTACCAGAGATAAAAAATTTGGACTGGTCTAAATTCAAAGATGTTGCAGATGACAACTTCAAGTGACTGAAATTTTACTTTTTTATCTATCTGTATAGAAATCCTTGTGGGAAATGAAGAAATTGTTTGTCACTAGCAATTTATTCATTTTCCACAATGTTTTCCAAAGCATTTATCTCGTGAGCATAAAAAGGTGTCACTGTGTGGTAATGGGTTAAACCCCAATAAGTCAAATTTCTTGTTTTACAGGATTGTTCAGGATGAGGAAGGAAACACAGTGGATTCGTTAAAAGATGAAAGTTTTGTGGCGGACAAATCTAGCCAAGGTACGAGACTACATTATCACGTAGAAAACATTATGGTATTACTTAAAATTTGCTAGAATAATTATGTGAGAAAATTTTACCCATGTCTAGTAGTAGGATATGGGCTTTGGAAGCGAGGGTTACTGGGTTCAAATTCATCCATTGCATATTCCTTTTAGCAAAAAAATTGACCCACATTAAGTTATTAACATGTGGTTTGGAATTCAATAATCATAACACCTTTCATAACCTTAATTCAATTCAAAACATGTGTCTGTAGAAAATATGTAATAAAAAACGTATTCTATCATTATTTGATAAAATGATGATACTTTTCTGTGATTTTTTAGCAAGCCCGGACTTTATGTCGGGGGAGCTAATGTCACAGTCCTAGTGTTGGTGTTATGTCGCACCACGTCTTCAAAAACTTAAACCTGGTCAATATCTCAGGCACTATTAGAGATACAGCATTGATACTTCACACATGGATACTTCCTGCCAAGACATTTTATTTGGGACCATGACCTTTGACCTTGCGATCTTGACCTTGGAGTTTGATCTACTTTTAAAAAACTTTAACCTGGCCTATTTACCTCCTGCTAAGACCTTTCATTTGGTACCATGACCTAGTGACCTTGACCTTTGACTTTGTTTTTTTTGTGACAAGCTCTGGTATAGGTGAGTTACATTGTCCGCAGACAACTCTTGTTTACACCCCTTGTACAATTATCGATTCTTTTCTTCCAGATGAGAGTTGTAATAATAAACAAGAGACCAAACCAAATTACACAGTTTGGGATGAGACTCAGGATGTGAAATCTTTCCTCAAAGGTCTTCATGTCAAAAATGCTGGACTGGTGGATGTTATGAATAGATATCTGCATGTGATAGCTGAACACTGGAAACTGAAGTGGTGTGTATACTTTTTAACTCTGCTTTCAAAAAAAAAAATAAATAGATAAATAAAAATAGGGAATTTTCAGAGCATTGGCGTAATAGTGTATTGATATTTTTTTTTTACATTCCACATGCTAGTGTGATTTAACCCTTTCCCAAACAAGACCTGATTTGGACGTCCCTGATAGAAAAGGTTGGGAAAACATTGAGACAAAAGAAGAAACTGCTGATAACCAGCAGTTTCTCCGTTTGTCTCAATATTTTCTGTGCTATATTTTACACAAATCCTGCCTTTATCAAAGTCCACTTTGACATCTGCAGTGGATTTTTGATTGGAAACGTTGATATTTTTGTCGTTTGGGAACGGGTTAAGTATTTCTTACTACTTGAAGGCTAAGGCTCTGAAACTTTGCACATGAATTTGTGATAATAATATCCTCTTCTTTGCAAAGATTCAGTACCCTTTCATATATTTTAGAGGACTCAGATAATTCCGACTCACCCTTGACATTGTAAACATGACATATGGACATACATTGCAAGATAGGGAAAATGTGCAAATGTCTGTTGTGACTTTAATTTGAATGTTTTTGTTGATATTACCTATTGTTATGCACACACATGTATGCTATGGTAGAAATACTAGATTTTGGATTGCTGATCTTGAAACTGAAAGTTGTTTTTGCATATTTTAGAATGTTTATAAAATGTGTTAATTTCATTACAGGTCAGACTCCCTATGCTCTGTATATATGAATGTGTTCCATAGAGCCAGGAAACATCTCTATATGCCAAATCCGCTAGACACATCTGATGCTCCTGATATATTCCAAGAAATGGCACTGGTAAATTATACTGTGTTGTCATGTGATTTTTAGCGCAACTATTTCATATTAGGCTCTGAAGCTGTCCAGATATGGCTGAAATATCATCAATCAATGTCAAGGTCAAATTTGATTAAAATTGCAGGTTTGGTGACATTTGTTCATAGTAACTTGTTCATAGTAACATGCAGGTTTTATAATGCTATTGTTTCATATAACCTTTAAATGAATAAAAGGAAAGAAAACACTAAGATAGTGATTTTAATTATGCCCCCTTTCGAAGAAAATGGGGGTATATTGTTTTGCAAGTGTCGGTCGGTCGGTCGGTCGGTCGGTCGGTCGGTCGGTCGGAAGGTCGGTCGGTCGGTCGGTCGGTCGGTCGGTCGGTCGGTCTGTCCGTAGACCAAACCTTGTCCGGAGCATAACTCAAAAAGTATTCAAGGTAGAGTCATGAAACTTCATAGGTGGATAGATCTCATTATGGAGAGGTGCAGTGCACAAGAACCGTAACTCTGCCGATCATTTTTTTTGAGTTATTGCCCTTTGTTGATTTTATAACTTGATTCTTGTCCGGAGCATAACTCAAAAAGTATGTAAGGTACAATCATGAAACTTTACAGGTGGATAGATCTCATTATGGAGAGGTGCAGTGCACAAGAACCGTAACTCTGCTGATCAAATTTTTTGAGTTATTGCCCTTTGTTGATTTTATAACTTGATTCTTGTCCGGAGCATAACTCAAAAACTATGTTAGGTAGAATAATGAAACTTTACAGGTGGATAGATCTCATTATGGAGAGGTGCAGTGCACAAGAACCGTAACTCTGCTGATCATATCTTTTGGGTTATTGCCCTTTGTTGATTTTCAAACTTGATTATTGTCCGGTGCATAACTCAAAAAGTATGTAAGGTAGAATTATGAAACTTTACAGGTGGATAGATCTCATTATGGAGAGGTGCAGTGCACAAGAACCGTAACTCTGCTGATCAACTTTTGTGAGTTATTGCCCTTTGTTGATTTTATAACTTGATTCTTGTCCGGAGCACAACTCAAAAAATATGTAAGGTAGAATCATGAAACTTTACAGGTGAATAGATTTCATTATGGAGAGGTGCAGTGCACAAGAACCGTAACTCTGCCAATCAAATTCTTGGAGTTATTGCCCTTTGTTGATTTTTACACTTAATTCTTAACCTTGCCTATATCTCGTGTCCTTTTACACATACAGCCTTGATATCTCACACATAGATACCTCCTATCAACATCGTTCACATTTAACCATGACCTTGGACCTTGTGACCTTGACCTTGGAGTTTGACCTACTTTAAAAAAAATTAAACCCGGCATATATCTCATGACCTTTTACAAATACAGCCTTGATATTTCACACATGGACACATCTTACCAAGACCTTTCACAATTGACCATGACCTTGGACTTTGTGACCTTGACCTTGGAGTTTGACCTACTTTTAAAAAAAACTTTAACCTGGCCGATATATCATGTCCATTTACACATACAGCCTTGATATTTGACAAATGGAAACCTCCGACTTAGACCTATCACATACGACTATGACCTTGGACCATGTGGCCTTGACCTTGGAGTTTGACCTACTTTTAAAAAAAATAAACTGGGCCTATATCTTATGTGCTATTACACATACAGCCTTGGTATTTCACACATGGACACATCTTACCAAGACGTTTCACATTTGACCATGACCTTGGACCTTGTGACCTTGACCTTGGACTTTGACCTACTTTAAAAAGAACTTTAACCTACCTGATATATCATGTCCTTTTACACATACAGCCTTGATATTTGACACATGGACACCTACGACCAAGACCTTTCACATTTGACCATGACCTTGGACCTTGTGACCTTGACCTTGGTGTTTGACCTACTTTTATAATACATTAACCTGGCCTATATTTCATGTCATTTTACATATACAGCCTTGATATTTCACACATGGTCACTTCCAACCAAGATATTTCACTTTGACCATGACCTTGGACCTTGACCTTGGAGTTTGACCTACTTTTAGAAATATCTAACCTAGCCTTTATCTTATGTCCTATTACACATACAGCCTTGATATTTCACACATAGACACCTCCTACCAAGACCTTTCACATTTGACCATGACCTTGAATATTGCAACCTTTACCTTGGAGTTTGACCTACTTTTAAAAAGACTGAAACCAAGCATATATATCATGTCCTTTTACACCTACAGCCTTGATATTTCACACATGGACACCTCCAACCAAGACCTTTCACATTTGACCATGACCTTGACCTTGGCATTTGGCCTACTTTTAAAAACTTTAACTGGCCTATGTTTCATTTTACTTTTACATATACAGCTTTAATATTTCACACATAGACACCTCCTACCAAGACCTTTCATATTTGACCATGACCTTGGACCTTGTTAACTTGACCTTGGACTTTGACCTACATCAAATGTAGGCCCTTGAGGGGGCATATATGTTTTACAAACATCTCTTGTTTCAGATTTGTTTAGCTTTCTCGGAGTTCAAGCTTGATGATTGGTTGACGGAGAGATCAAAATCCAATAATTCATCACCTGTTGGGTATGTAGAAGATTTATTTCTGACAGGGAACTCAACATTCGCATTACTTAAATTCTCAGCTTGGCATTTATCTTTACCCTAATTTGACATTTGTCTCTGGCTAATGGATGTTTTGTCTACTTTGAATGTGCAAGTTATGACTTGGATTAGATATTGTGCATGTTTTGTTTAAAAAAATTGTCGGGGGTACATTGTATGGATTACAAGCTGAAATATATATTAACCCTTTTCTAAATGGCAAAATTTTAGACTAGTCCAATTTAAAAGCCTATGCAGAAGGAAAAATTGATATTTATTAGTCAGGAAAATATTGAGGCAAAAGGAGAAAATGCTGATAATCAGCATTTCCTTCTTTTGCCTCAATGTTTTCCCAAGCCTATTATATCTGGGACGTCAACCAGATCTTGTTTGGGAATGGGTTAACATGCAAGTGTTAATTGGCTCACAGCTTTTTATATTCATTCTAAAATGATTTTTATACACCTAGAAAGTTGTTCACCTAAATTTTCCCAGTTTCATACTTGCATCAGTGCTTGTCCATAAAGGATACTTTTACTGCTCAGCGTTTATACTTGGATCATTTCCACGATTCATGAATTATTAGCAATTCAATCAATACCCTTTTTCTTTCATAACCATTATGTATTCTGCATTTCCCTACTTGCAGTAAATCATCAGAGACATTATCACCAGAAGAAATCCCCAAATATTTTGATGAAGATATCCTGTTTCTGACAATGTTATGTGGACAAACAGACAGGCTAGAAGGCCACTGGATTGACCATTGTATTAGAGGTAAACATATCATGTATCATGATAACGTAGATTTGACCCTTTGATTGTTTCACACGTTCACAAATGTACAAGATCTGGATTTGACTTTCGCAGTAGAATACTCAAGGGATAACATTGAGGCAAAAGAAGAAAATGCTGATGATCAGCATTTTCTCCTTTTGCCTCAATATTTTCAGTGCTATATCATACGCAAATCCTATTTTTATCAAGATGTATTTTGTCGTCTACAGTAGCTTTCAAATGTGGACTGTCCAAATTCCATCATTTGGGAAAGGGTTTATTAAAATAGAACATGTAGTGTACTTATGTGTGGACTGATCTCATCCTATGCTGCCCAGACAAGTATCCAGAATATTTACATAATCCCAGATATTTCTTGAATAAGCATCAAATTAATTGAATAAAAATATCTTTAAAAAGATATCCTGTATCTGACCATGTTATGTGGACAAACAGACAGGCTAGAAGACCACTGGATTGACCATTGTGTCAGAGGTATGAGCATACATTTGGATTGTTATGATAAGGAAGTTATTATTTCATATCCTGCATTTTACAAATTTTTATGAATTCAAATGGACTAAGATAGATCCTTCTTTTACATTAATACTCACACAGTGCCATTTAGTATAGATATCTTAAATTGGTAATTTGTATTTATATATAGAACACAATTTAAATCATTTAAAATTGCGAAATCATTTTCTAAAATGTTAGAGCTATATCTAGAAAAATATTTATAATTGCATAGGTTTTGGCGTATGGATGTCCTAATAATCAACCCATCCCACATAAAGACGCCTTTTGTACCCCAACAAGTCAAGGGCTTTTTAAAATATTATGGAAAATGAAGAAATTGCTTGTGACAATTAATTTCCTCATTTCACACAATGCTTCCTATCAGGAAATACCAAAAAATGTAAAACCTAATGCACTTGAATTTGTCGTCTGCAACATCTTTGAATGTGGATAAGTCTGAAATTTTGCTGTTTGGTAATGGATTAAAAGATACATGTACATAATGCTATTTTTACTTATTTGCAGTATATTGGATGAAATCAAAGTACGCCATTCTGCAAGGAAAGATAGAAGAAGCTATCTACTCGTTTGAAAGGGTATGTTATTGAGAATTTCTGTGGAGACTAAAATTTTCTAGAAGTAGCGAATAATGAAATAATAGTAAAGACCCTTATGACAATCGAGGCCGCAGCCATGGCGCAGTTGGTAGCGCATCTGCCTCTCATTCCAGAGGTCCCGGGTTCGATACACGGCTGCGGCAAATACCCTTACTGACAAAAATGTCACCCATCAATGGTTTGATATCATGAACCTATGTGGGGGAGCAGCTGGAGGTTAGGCAACGGTGTTGTGGTAGTACTGGTATGAGAAATGACAGGAATCCATGGTTAGGTGCTCCAGCCGCAATATGATCCTTATCAGCCTTTGTATACACTGACAATGTATTTGTTTAATCCTTTCCCAAACAAGACCTGGTTTTGACGTTGCCAATAGAAAAGGCTAGGGAAAACATTGAGACAAAAGAAGAAAATGCTGATAATCAGCAATTTCTCCTTTTGTCTCAATGTTTTCTGTGCCATATTTTATGCAAATCCTATCTTTGATATCATCCATCTTGTCATTATGGCAGTTTTTGATGTGAATCACCCTAAAATTTTGTTGTTTAGGAAATGGTTAACATTACCTTTCACTTAAAATGGTACAATGAGCTATCTTTGTATTTCTAGCTGAAGGAATATGTAGTCTGGCTTACCTGCCCCTAATACTGCGTTATTGGGTCAGGCACACATCATTCATGGATGCGCCCACTGGGCTGATATTTTACCAAAGGTAAAGAACAAAGTTCTTTATTTTTGTGAGCAGGGAAGGGTCATTAGAAGAGTAGATAGGTTTCTGTATATTTTTATACCCCCCACAACAAAGTTATGGGGGGGTATACTGGAATCAGGTTGTCCGTCCGTCCGTCCGTCTGTCCGTCCGTCCGTCTGTCCGTCCGTCTGTCCGTCCGTCCGTGGACATAATCTTGTGTCCTCTTCTCCTCCCACAGTTTTTGACCAATTTTTCTGAAATTTTATCAGGATGTTCCCTATCATATGAAGTTGTGCACCTGCAATTTTCATCTTGATCCAGTCATTAGTTTCAGAGTTATGCCACTTTGAAGTTTTTAAGGGGGGGGGGGGGTGGACATAATCTTGTGTCCTCTTCTCCTCCCACAGTTTTTGACCAATTTTTCTGAAATTTTATCAGGATGTTTCCTATCATATGAAGTTGTGCACCTGCAATTTTCATCTTGATCCAGTCATTAGTTTAAGAGTTATGCCACTTTGAAGTTTTTAAAGGGGGGGGGGGGGTGGACATAATCTTGTGTCCTCTTCTCCTCCCACTGTTTCTGACCAATTTTTCTGAAATTTTATCAGGATGTTTCCTATCATATGAAGTTGTGCACCTGCAATTTTCATCTTGATCCAGTCATTAGTTTCAGAGTTATGCCACTTTGAAGTTTTTAAAAAGGGGGGGGGGGGGGAGTAGTCAAAATTTACAATTTCGTTTCCGTGTTCTAACTTGAGAACCGTTTGACCTAGGATCATAAAACTTTACACAGTTATTGCCCATGACCAATGGAGGTGCCCTATTGTTTTGGGGTCACCAAGGTCAAAGGTCAAGGTCACAGTTGGACTTTGTTTGAAATCCGTTTCCATGCTCTAAGTCAAGAACATTTTGACCGATAGCACTTTTTCAGTGACAAGGCCCTAGTGGGGGGTATTCGTCCGCTTTGCGACAGTTCTAGTTAACTCTAGCAATAAAAGTTTTACATGACCACAACGCTAACCCGAATAAAACGGTTTTAAATTATGTACATGAAAACTATACCAACGCAATTTGGATCCATTTATTATCAGTAGTCCGATTAGCTCAGTGGTTAGAGCGTCTGCCTTGAGTTCTAGAGGTCCCTGGTTCGAATCTGAAGAGTGATACATATTTTAGCCACACCCCTTTATCTTTTTACATTTTTCATACCAAATGGTTCTACAGATTTCAAAGACGTAATAAAAACACTTTTACCAATTATGTTTTAATTGCATGTTAGTGATTTCTAGAATTGTTTGGTTTGAGAAAATGTATTAAAACAAAAAGTAGACGAAAAACATTTGCCCAACGTGGGATTCGATCCCTGGACCTCTGGAATCAAAGTCAGACGCTCTACCACTGAGCTAATCGGACTACTGGTGAATATTCTTGTAAATTGCCTTCATATAGTTTTCATGTACATAATTTAAAACCGTATTATTTCGGGTTAGCGTTGAGGTCATGTAAAACTTTTATTGCTAGTATTAAAAATATACCAAAACCTATCTACTCTTCTAATGACCCTTCCCTGCTCACAAAATTAAAGAACTTTGCTCTTTATCTTTGTAATTAAATGATACCACTGGAGGCGGCCATGTTTAGTGAGTGCCTGACGTACTAAAATACATAGTACGGCAGGGAACCAGACTAAAGGAATATGTTGAGTCTATGAAGGAAGAGTCCCTAGGTCAGCAGGTTGTTATACCTAACTGTAGCATAGAGAATACCATTACACTAGGTACATTTGACTCGTCACTGACAATGTTTTTGTTGATTTGGTATTTTTTACACTGATGTGTACACTTATGCATACATCTCTGTCTATGTATTTCTAGCTGAAAGAATACTTTGAGTATATGAAAGAAGAGTCTCTAGGTCAGCAGGTTGTTATACCCAACTGTACAATAGAGAATATAGTTACATTAGGTAAGTGTGAAAATAGTCCATTTTATTTCTGTTGTTATGCAAATAATGTGGAATGTAAAAATGAATTGATCTGGGATCATGGGAAAAACAAGACCTTGGGCCCGTATTATTCATGATTGTATGGTTATTTTTGGGTAATTACTTGTAACAGCAAACTTGATTGGCCCAATCTAATTTCTCGTGCAATCAGATGTTTTGTAACACAGTTTACCCCAAAACATGGTCATAAGATTGTTGATGATATGGGCCCCTGGTTATTACATGGTAGGAAAAGCTTTTGAAAACATTAAGGTAAAAGAAGAAAATGCAGATAGCCAGAATTTCTACCTTTGCCTCAGTATTTTCTTTACTGTTTGGTACCCAAATATTATTTTCATCAACATCCATTTCAGCAGACTGGACCCCCTAAAATGTTACCTATTACCAGATGGCAAAATTTTGGACTGTTCCAAATTCAAAAATGATGCAGATGGTGATTTCAAGTGAATATAATTTTAAATTTTTTAGTCTTTTGAGTCGAAAACATTATGGAAAATTAAGAAATTGCTTGTCACAAGCAATTTCTTCATGTTCCACAATATTTTCCAAAGCCTTTACCTTGAAAGGTGTCAATGTTTGGGAATGGGTTTAGATAGGAGTTAAGTATTCTTACTGATCTATTCAAATTTTAATAAAAGCTAAATCTTTTCTAAATGGTTAATGAAACCAAATCCGGATACCTTGTGCATACAAATCTCTTTTCAGATTTGGTGACATCAAAACAAGACCTGTTACAAAAGTCTCACTGCGTAGAAGAGACACAGAGACTCTATGATAATGAGGAATATGAACAAGTTGTGGAGATATTGTTACAAACATTTACACAGCCTCAACATAAAGCTAAGGTAAATATCGTGGCTTTTCAACAAAAACCTCATAACTGCAGCTTAAAACAAGCTGCAGTTATGAGATTTTTCTTGAAAAGCATCGTTAGAAATAGTTGTAGAAATATGGTTACAAACATTTACACAGCCTCAACATAAAGCTAAGGTAATTATATTGTTACACTGACACAATATCTATATTGTGATACATTTATAAGCAGTGAAGAGAATTTTGGTAGATCAGGTGGTTGTCTCTATGTGAAAATGGGTAGATCAAAATACATTTTGTATTCATCTGTATGCAGTGACAGGGCTTTTGAGCTGATTGATTTAGGCCCGAAAAACAGAACCATTCCCAACTCCAAAAAGCCTCTATTTTTTCCTATTTCAGAGAAAAAAGTTCCCAAAACAAGACAAATTTTGAGACCCACCTTATTTAATAATTGGATAAACCCTTCAAAGGATATACATGTAGTCAGAAAAGCAAGAAATCTTGACATTTAAGCCTGGGATATGTTGCAGCTGTTTTGAATGATAAGATTATTACCAGTTATTACGTTAGTAAAAGATTATTACCAGTTATTACAAGGGCTGCGGCCATAGCGCAGATGGTAGGGCATCTGCCTCTCATTAGAGAGGTCCCGGATTTGATAAATACCCTTTCTGACAAAATGTCACCCATCAATGGTTTGATATTGGGAACCTATATGAGGGAGCAGCTGGAGGCTTGGTTAGGGTGTTGTGGTAGAACTGGTATGAGAAACCATGGTTAGGTGCTCCAGCCACCGCGATATGACCATAGGCTTAGCAGTTGAAAACGGCATAAAATCCCAACAAACCAGTTATTACAGTTTTAGATTTTCCCAATTTCAGTTCTGTTGATAAAATTTTCCCAATGTTGGGTCTGAGGCCTTTTCCCAAAATACCAGGAAAAATCCCCAAGTGCTCATATTCTGCTGTTGATGTGTAATTTGTCTATAATCAGGTGCTGAAGGTAGAGTCCAGTGAGAGACAGTCACAGTTATCCTTGCTGCAAGATGCTATGTACAAAACCAAGAAAAATGGGGTAAATATGTTTTATTTCATTCCTAGCAGTGAAACCCGAGATTTCTCAGTGAAATAACTTCATTGAAATGTTTCACTCTAGGTAGCCGGGACTATTTCCAGATGTTGTTGGCACTCGAAAATGTATTGAACAAGTTTTAACCAGGCTGTGCTGTGTATAAGCATCTAAGACAGATTTAATTCAATGTGACAGCGATAGAAAAATATGGCGATAGAAAGATAAACAGAAATGATTTTGTTTGTCAAAAAGCTCACATGAGATGCCAAAAAGCAACAAATCACATAATTTTTCCAAGGAGGCATGAGCCCTGACCACATGAATATTCCTAAATTCATATCAGCTAGCTAGGAACGGGCTAGTCTAGCAATATTTTGATTAAATACAAAATAAAGGCTTTGGAAAACATCATGGAAAATGAAGAAATTGCTTGTGACAAGCAATTTCTTCATTTCCCACAATGTTTTCTTCCCAAAATTTTACAATTTCTTTTACACGAAATTGAGGTCTGCAACATCTTTGAATTTGTACCAGAGGCTGTTTGACTCCCTACAAGATAATGGCTTTGGAAAAACATTGTGACAAGCAATAACTTCATTTCTCACAATGTTTTCTACCAGAAAGGACTAAAAAATGTACAATTTCTTTAACTTGACTTTGTTGTCTGCAACGTCTTTGAATTTGGACCAGTCTAGAATTTTGCCCTTTGGTAATGGGTAAATAAGTCAGTCAATATGTAATTGTTCATTGATAGTACTAATTGAACAATTCACCTTGACATTTCAGAGAAGCCTATTATGGGGAGAGGAGTCGCTAAATGAAGCCTATCAAGAATACAAAACTACAACATCTATAGAGGAGAAATCAACATGGCTGAAAACTATGATTGAAATATTAGATTGTTTACAAAAGTGAGTAGAAGTTTTATATACATGTATATTTATAATGCCTTTGTATCAATTGATTGAGTGCATTATAGTTTTGCTTTCTCACATAATTTTGCTTTTTGATATCCCCCAAGCCCCCAAACCCCCATCCCCACCCCACCCACAAGGTTTCAGAAAGTATTGTTGGAAATGAATTACCGCGCTTTATTTCTGCAGGGACTTTATTTCTGCTATTTCTGCGGTCTTGGAAAGCACTGCAGAAATAAAATCCGCAGAATATTAATCCTGGGTGTATCACTAATACATTGGTGGTTGCTGTTCTGCAATTTTAGTCAGTACATGGACAAGTTATACTCTTACCACCTGATGCAAATCACAATTTCATAACAGCGGAATTCTTTCCCATTCAAAAATGGTGTGACTACAGTTTTACTTTAGCTGTAGATAGGACATTTTTGTTAGTCCATAAACAATAATTCAACAAGTTTGACTGATTGGTAACAGTTTGACATGTCTTTCTTTTCAGTTTTCACACCTATCTGTATACGCCATTGTTTCCGATAACAACTTTATAGATAAATAAATGGGATTATCCATTTACCATCACAGAGTAATTTAAATATTTTGTAAGCATCGTCTGATTTCATAGCGCAGAAATAAAATCTTTGATTTGACAAAGTGAGAGATCGCAGAAATATGTTACGCAGAAATTTAACCCGGCCGATTTCATGAAAAACCGCAGAATTTGGACCCCGCAAAAATAAAGTGCTATACAGTAATTGCTTGTGACAAGCAATTTGTTATTCCTCACAATATTTTTTACCAAAAAATGTAACAATTAAAAATTATCATCTGCAACAACTTTGAATTTGGACCTTTCTAAATTTTTGCCCTCTAGTAATGGGTAAATGAATTTAGTTTACTCCAGCATCACCTTATATAGTAATTCCAGAAGGCCCGATATGATCTATGGGAAAATACACATTTAGTGTCATCAAGAAATTTATATAGCTTTGTTTTGCTTTTTAACAGAGTAGTGGATAGGGAAATCACAGCTATACGATCTTTACCTTCTGCCAAATTAGTCAGATTGACACAGAATTTGGTTCGTATGATAGATAAGAACATGTCACTCCCGGACACGGCTACAGAGATGGTAATAGATACAGTCACACCATGGGCATTGTTGTACCAGCTTATTAAACAGTGAGTGAATTTTTTACCTTTCCTTAAATGAGCTAGCACTTGGAAAAATGGACCTTTTTACAGCATTTTAGACCAACATACTGTAAAAGTCTTTATTTTCGCGAGCTCAACATTTCGCGATTTCGTTGTCTGGGATTTATTCGCGAGTTTATAAATTCGCGCGTGTTTGATGTAAAGCTCGGGTATTTCCGTTCTTTTCCGGAAATATTCGCTTCGTTATATTCCGTACATGTCCGTTTAACCCCGATAAATACGCAAGCGATGGTTAGACAAAATCTTTATCACACCTGTCTTCTCTTTATAATTGTTTTCACACCTTTTCATATGTAACTGTGAAAAGGACAATACTAGTATTGTCCCTACATGTATGACAAAAAGTGCATAACATAAGAACGTAACTGCTTCATTTTTCAATTAAATGTACTGTACTTCTGAATTGTAAACGATAAAGAGGTAACCCTTTTACGACCATATTCTAGGAAAACACATGTAACATAAATTTTATACTTTGTATTTGTAATCATGTACAATGTATATCATCATAATAATATAACATTATGATGTTCATTGCATTGTTAATACATTGAAAGGTGGGTAACGATCAAATTTTCCGATTTGAAGTGTTTTAATGAACATATAAAATTTCGGAATGTTCCGCATTCCGAAGAACCATCGGCAATCTACGGCATTCTGAGACTGATATATTCACGAAATTGATGAATTCGCGAGATAACCTACTCGCGAAAATTAGCGAAAATTAAGTCCTAGCGAATAAATAGACTTTTACAGTAGATCCAGATCAGCCTGTACAAATGTACAGTCTGATCAAGATCCATGCTGTTCTAATTAAAACTTCTTCATGTGATTGCCTGACACAGCTACAGAGATGGTAATAGATATAGTCACACCATGGGCATTGTTATATCAGCTTATTAAGCAATGAGTGTTAGGACAAAAATTGTATTGACAACTTTGAAATGAATGAGCTTTTACTGATATCTACAAGACTTAATTTTCAGGGTTATACAACTAGATTCAGATGCATTGTTTAAGGTAAGAAGGGCCTAATTAGCACCAAAAAGCCAGCGGCGAAATTTGAAAAGTGCCAGTAATTCCTAAACTGTGTTACATTTCCATTCCAAATACAAACATAAGCATTTTGTACGGTTTAGAATTTTGAATTAATGCATATTTATGGAAATATTTGACAAAAATGTTCAAAATTACCTCCCTTGCATATGAATATAGAGTAAAATGATATTTGTAAATTATTTTCTTCTTGAAGCATAATCTTGAAATCTGCCACGGTGAATCAACTTATGTGAAGTGTATTTATAAGTGTGTGTAATTTGATACATTTCGTATGGCTAGAAAGTGGTGTTTTTAATTAGGCACTTTATACCTTAACCGCATCTTTGTCTAGACCATACTTTCTGTACCATTCATACTTGCTGCTTGAAATTTTATGAATTGAAATATCAGAAGTTCCATAATTCTGCAAATTTTAATAGATATTGAGTAATTTGCCTTTTAGTGTTTTCTGAAAAGTCACAGACCAGGGGCCCATATTATTAACGATCTTACGACCATGTTTTTGTGTAAGAAGTAAGAAGACATTTGATTGAGAGTAAGATGACATTTGATTGCATGAGGAATCAGATTGTGCCAATTAGGTTTGTTGTTAAAGTAATTACACAAAAAAATAATTGTATGACCGTTGATAATACAGGCCCCTGGTCCCGTTGGCATAATGATTATTATGTGCTTGCATGTGACAATTCTACAGACATTTTTATGCCCCCGTATCGAGAGATTGGTGGCATATTGTTTTACTTGTGTCCGTCTGCCTGTCTGTACGAAAACTTAACATTTGCCTTTTCTCAAAAAGTATTGGACATACAAAGCTCAAATTTGGTATGTAACCTTCTTTCAATGATATCTATCTGTTCCATACAATATGACCTTCCTCAAGGTCATTCCGTAACCCTTTTCAACCCTTAACCTGAAAACTTAACATGAAAACTTAACATTGCTATTTTGGGGGCATTCATGTTTCACAGACACATCTTGTATATAAGAAATTTGTAGGAAATGAAGAAATTGCTTGGAACAAGCAATTTCTGCTTTTTATTCGCCCGTCGAAGACGGGACGTATTATGGGATCACCCGTGGCGTCTGGGCGTCCGGCGTCCGGCGGCGTCCACTTCTTTGTCCGGAGCATAACTCTGTCACCTTAAGTCCGATTGACTTTAAACTTGGCAGTTATATTCTTTTTATCATTACGGAGTGCAGTGCACAAGAACCATAACTCTACCTGGCTTATTTTTTGAGTTATTGCTCTTTGTTGTTTTTCATACTTGAATCTTGTCCGGAGTATATCTCTAAAAGTATAATAGCTAGGATCATGAAACTGCATGGGTGTATAGATCTCACCAAGGGGGAGTGTAGTGCACAAGAACCACAACTCTACCTGTCTTATTTTTTGAGTTATTGCCCTTTGTTGTTTTTCATACTTGAATCTTGTCCGGAGTATATCTCTAAAAGTATAATAGCTAGGATCATGAAACTTCATGGGTGTATAGATCTCACCAAGGGGGAGTGCAGTGCACAAGAACCATAACTCTATCTAGCTTATTTTTTGAGTTATTGCCCTTTGTTGTTTTTCATACTTGAATCTTGTCCGGAGTATATCTCTAAAAGTATAATAGCTAGGATCATGAAACTTCATGGGTGTATAGATCTCACCAAGGGGGAGTGCAGTGCACAAGAACCATAACTCTACCTGGCTTATTTTTTGAGTTATTGCCCTTTGTTGTTTTTCATACTTGAATCTTGTCCGGAGTATATCTCTAAAAGTATAATAGCTAGGATCATGAAACTTCATGGGTGTATAGATCTCACCAAGGGGGAGTGTAGTGCACAAGAACCATAACTCTACCTGGCTTATTTTTTGAGTTATTGCCCTTTGTTGTTTTTCATACTTGAATCTTGTCCGGAGTATATCTCTAAAAGTATAATAGCTAGGATCATGAAACTTCATTGGTGTATAGATCTCATTAACCCTTTCCCAAACAAGACCGGGTTTTGACGTGCCTGATAGAAAAGGCTTTTGGAAATATTGAGGCAAAAGAAGAAAGTGCTGATAATCAGCACTTTCTCCTTTTGCTTCAATATTTTCTGGGACTTCATTTTACATAAATCCTTTCTTTATCTACATGAATTTTGTCGACTGCAACTCCTTTAAAATGGGAACAATCCAAAATTTGGCTGTTTGGGAAAGGGTTAAAAAGGAGTGCAGTGCAAAAGAACCATAATTCTGCCTGGCCTATTTTTTGAGTTATTGCCCTTTGTTATTTTTCATACTTCATTTTTGTCCAGGGCATATCTCTAAAAGTATAATAGCTAGGACCATGAAACTTTTACCAACCTGCTCCCCCTGTCAACAAAAAGCAGTGCTACGGGCGTATCTTGTGACAGTTTGACACCTTGTTCTACAATGTTTTCCAAATCCTATCACTTGTCAGGGCACAGCAAAATCTTTATGTGGGAATGGATTAAGCTGTTGTTTATATATTTTCCAGTGAAGAAGACAAGATAGAAAGTCTGAGAATAAAAGAGCAAGGTACCAATGAGGATCTTGATGATGCAATCCCTTCATCCCAGATGTTACTAAATATAGCCCATGACTATCTGGGAGGGTAAGTATGGATTTTGAAAGAATCTAATTGAGGCTAAAAATAAATGAGTCAGGATCTTGAAAAATGGCCCTTAACTCTTTTCCAAATGACAAAAAATTAGGGGCTGCCCAACTTGAAAGCTGCTGCAGACGACAAAATTGGTGTTGATAAAGACAGGATTTATGTACAATGTAGCTCCAAAAATATTGAGGTAAAAGGAGAAATTGCTGATTATCAGCATTTTCTTTTGTCTCACTGTTTTCCAATCCTTTTCTATTGGGGACATCGAAACCAGGTCTTGTTTTGGAAAGGGCTAAAGCCAGGGCTCATATGAATTCTAATATTCATATATTCCATATGTTATATTTGATGCAGCTCATGAAGAAAATATTTGAGAACAAAATGGATTCTGATCAGACTATGCATATGCACAGGCTGATTGATCTAGATCCATGTAAGTCTCAACAGCCATAAGGGACCTTTTTTTGTATCACGGCTCAAATAGTTTTTGCATAGCCTTTCTGTTAAAATGAAATAATCTCCAAAAATGGATAAAAATAAAAATGAATAAATATGCCTAGATCTATATTCAAAATGATAAGTGAAAGGTAGCAGGGCTTTTTCGCCTATTCCGTAGGGGCCGATATTCGGCCCCATTCCCAAACCAAAACGGCCCCAATTTTTTCCCAATTCAGAAAAAAAATCCCAATCCAAAGTACTGGCATGAACAGTAATAAGTTTCACATCTGGATTGTATGCCGATTATTAGCTGAGAATCCAATATTTAATTGGCCACCGCCCTTTATTCTATCAATTGAAGTAGCCAGATGTCATAAATTACATAATATGCGTGTGTAAAAATACCCAATTGTGTTATGCAGTCATTCAGGTAAATCGCCGATCGTATCTTCGCAGCCGTAGATTGTAAATTAATTAGGGCTCTATGTCAAAGAAATCCAAAAAATTCTTCGGTAATTCAGTCAGATCTTGTTACCTATTTGATGTTTTATTGTTTAGACTGTTTGATGCTCTTGGGAAAAACAGATACAGTGATAAAAAACTTAATGTCATGGGTTTTCGCGATGAAAACAAAGTGTTAATCAAATTGATAGGAGGAAAATTAAAGCTGTATACAATCAAAGATCCATATTTTTTCAGCTAAATATCTTTGAAAACTGATTTTAAATTTAAACAAAACAAGAGATGTTTGTAAAACATATATGCCCCCTCAAGGGCCTACATTTGATGTAGGTCAAAGTCCAAGGTCAAGTTAACAAGGTCCAAGGTCATGGTCAAATATGAAAGGTCTTGGTAGGAGGTGTCAATGTGTGAAATATTAAAGCTGTATATGTAAAAGTAAAATGAAACATAGGCCAGGTTAAAGTTTTTAAAAGAAGGCCAAATGCCAAGGTCAAGGTCAAATGTGAAAGGTCTTGGTTGGAGGTGTCCATGTGTGAAATATCAAGGCTGTAGGTGTAAAAGGACATGATATATATGCCTGGTTTCAGTCTTTTTAAAAGTAGGTCAAACTCCAAGGTCAAGGTTGCAATATTCAAGGTCATGGTCAAATGTGAAAGGTCTTGGTAGGAGGTGTCTATGTGTGAAATATCAAGGCTGTAGGTGTAATAGGACATAAGATAAAGGCTAGGTTAGATATTTCTAAAAGTAGGTCAAACTCCAAGGTCTAGGTCCAAGGTCATGGTCAAAGTGAAATATCTTGGTTGGAAGTGACCATGTGTGAAATATCAACGCTGTATATGTAAAATGACATGAAATATAGGCCAGGTTAATGTATTATAAAAGTAGGTCAAACACCAAGGTCAAGGTCACAAGGTCCAAGGTCATGGTCAAATGTGAAAGGTCTTGGTCATAGGTGTCCATGTGTCAAATATCAAGGCTGTATGTGTAAAAGGACATGATATATCGGCTAGGTTAAAGTTCTTTTTAAAGTAGTCAAAGTCCAAGGTCAAGGTCACAAGGTCCAAGGTCATGGTCAAATGTGAAAGGTCTTGGTAAGATGTGTCCATGTGTCAAATACCAAGGCTGTATGTGTAATAGCACATAAGATATAGGCCCAGTTTTTTTTTTAAAAGTAGGTCAAACTCCAAGGTCAAGGCCACATGGTCCAAGGTCATAGTCGTATGTGATAGGTCTAAGTCGGAGGTTTCCATGTGTCAAATATCAAGGCTGTATGTGTAAATTGACATGATATATCGGCCAGGTTAAAGTTTTTTTAAAAGTAGGTCAAACTCCAAGGTCAAGGTCACAAAGTCCAAGGTCATGGTCAATTGTGAAAGGTCTTGGTAAGATGTGTCCATGTGTGAAATATCAAGGCTGTATTTGTAAAAGGTCATGAGATATATGCCGGGTTTAATTTTTAGCGAGCCGGGACTTTATGTCCGGGGAGCTAATGTCACAGCCCTAGTGTCGGCGTCGGCGTCGCGTCGTCCTGTCCCGTCCCGTCTTCACTTGAAAAACTTTAACCTGGTCTATATCTCAGGCCCTATTAGAGATACAGCCTTAATATTTCATGCATAGATACATCTCGACAAGCCCTTTCATTTGGGACCATGATTTTTGACCTTGTGACCTTGACCTTGGAGTTTGACCTACTTTTGAAAAACTTTAACCTGGCCTATATCTCAGGCACGTTTAGAGATACAGCCTTAATATTTCATACATAGTTACATCTCAACAAGACCTTTCATTTGGGACCATGACCTTTGACCTTATGACCTTGACCTTGGAGTTTGACCTACTTTTGAAAAACTTTAACCTGGCCTATATCTTGGGCACTATTAAAGATACAGCCTTGATATTTCATACATAGATACATCTCGACAAGACCTTTCATTTGGGACCATGACCTTTGACCTTGTGACCTTGACCTTGGAGTTTGACCTACTTTTAAAAAAATTGCTGTTTTTGTGACAAGCTCTCGTATAGGCGAGCTATGTTGTCCGCGGACAACTCTTGTTTTAAAAGTAGGTCAAACTCCAAGGTCAAGGTCACAAGGTCATGGTTAAATGTGAACTATGTTGATAGGAGGTATCTATGTGTGAGATATCAAGGCTGTATGTGTAAAAGGACACGAGATATAGGCAAGGTTAAGAATTAAGTGTAAAAATCAACAAAGGGCAATAACTCCAAGAATTTGATTGGCAGAGTTACGGTTCTTGTGCACTGCACCTCTCCATAATGAAATCTATTCACCTGTAAAGTTTCATGATTCTACCTTACATATTTTTTGAGTTGTGCTCCGGACAAGAATCAAGTTATAAAATCAACAAAAGGCAATAACTCACAAAGGTTGATCGGCAGAGTTACGGTTCTTGTGCACTGCACCTCTCCATAATAAGATCTATCCACCTGTAAAGTTTCATGGTTCTACCTTACATACTTTTTGAGTTATGCACCAGACAATAATCAAGTTTGAAAATCAACAAAGGGCAATAACCCAAAAAATATGATCAGCAGAGTTACGGTTCTTGTGCACTGCACCTCTCCATAATGAGATCTATCCACCTGTAAAGTTTCATGATTCTACCTAACATAGTTTTTGAGTTATGCTCCGGACAAGAATCAAGTTATAAAATCAACAAAGGGCAATAACTCAAAAAATTTGATCGGCAGAGTTACGGTTCTTGTGCACTGCACCTCTCCATAATGAGATCTATCCACCTATGAAGTTTCATGACTCTACCTTTAATACTTTTCGAGTTATGCTCCGGACAAGGTTTGGTCTACGGACAGACCGACCGACATACGGACCGACCGACCAACCGACCGACCGACCTTCCGGCCGACCGACACTTGCAAAACAATATACCCCCATTTTCTTCGAAAGGGGGCATAATTATTCTATAGTTTCTAACTAAGAGTTAGATGACAGGGGGGGGGGGGGAATTTCAGTTCTGTGGATCATTAGTACTTTCTGTTTCAGTAAATATTTAATCCTTTCCCTGACTACCAAATTTTTACAGTGAACTAATTCTAAAGCTGTTGCAAACAACAAAATAAATGTAACTAAAAATGTAAAGCTTGTGAATGATATAGCTCAAAACACAGAGGAGAAAATGCTTATCACTGACCAGCATTCTCTCTCAATGTTTTACCAAGCTTATGTAAACATGGATGTCAAAACCAAGTCTTGTTTGGGAAAGAATGAAGCAAAATAAAAAAAAGATGCAGGATTTCAATTTTCAACATGATTTTTTCTTGATGGTGAGAATTGTGATTCTGGGATATGTTTTAGCTCAGTTGTTTTAAATAATTAAAGTCTTACTAGTTATATATATATACAAGTTCTAATTTTTCCCAAATTTGGCACTTTGTCGATAAAATTTTCCCAATTTAGAGCTAGGGGCCCTTTCCCAAAATGCCTGGAAAAAGCCCTGGGTAGGTTATGAAAATGGATTTTGAATTACACAACTGTTCTGACTCAATCCCTGGTACTGAAATATATTGTTAACCTATCCCATGTAGTGATAATTTTTGACTCCTCACAGTATAAAGGCTTTAGAAAACACTATGGAAAATGAAGAGATTGTTTGTGACAGCAATTTCTTCATTTTCCACAGTGTTTTCTACCCAGAAAGATAAAAAAATGTGAATATAATTCATTCGAAATTGTCAACTGCAACATCTTTTGATTTTGACTAGTCTAAAATTATGCCATCTGATAATAATTTTACAAACACAATTTGTAATGCAAGGTCAAAACAATGTACAAATTACAGGAATGTTTTGATGATGTTAGACAGACAAAACAACATTTAGTCTATAGAAATGCAAGGAAAACAAAACAATTTTGTATCATTGTCACGGTGGATAACCCATGTGACTTTTGGGAAGCGTTAACACCGAAAAATCGTCCGCTTCAAGGTATGTTTTGTTTAATTTCTCAGCTTATACTCTATTGATTTTGACGAGATAAAGTGCACGGAACGCGCATTTGAGAAGACTTTTCCCGTTTGTAGCTCACTCTACTCCGAATCCAGTGGTTTCTTCAAACATTCAAGCGAAAGTTTTTCTCATTGCATGTGAACGCTTCCCACTTTCGTTTTGCACTTACAATAACTTTGGCTCAAATGTTTGAAGAAACCACTGCATTTGGAGCAAAGTGAGATAGAGCCGGGAATAGCCATCTCAAAGGCGCGTTCCGTGCACTTTATCTCGTCAAAATCAATAGAGTATTTAGCTGAGATATTAAAGAAAACATACCTTGAAGCGGACAATTTTTTCGGTGTTAACGCTTCCCAAAAGTCACGTGGGTTACCCACCGTGATTGTCAACTTTTGTAACTACCTTCAGTCGTTCGTGGTGTACAAGATCGGACGGTTCCCTGCTGTTATTCTTTATGGGTGTACTGAAGCAGAAAATGGAAGTAGAAAGCGAGAACCAGGAAGAGTTTCAACAGAGCTTTGAGCAGTGTGTCTACTGTCTCTTTGGTCATCCCAATAAAAAGGCCAAGGCTAAACATCTGCAGGTAGTGATGGGGTTTCTAATCATGCAGTAGAATTTAACCCATTACTGCACAGTGACGCCTTTCGACTCCCTTACATGAACAGGCTTGGGAAAACATTGTAGAAAATGCAGAAATTGCTTGTCACAAGCAATTTCTTCATTTTCCACAATGTTTTCTAAACCAAAATGGATAGATGTTCAAAATTTCATCAACTTGAAATCGTCGTCTGCAACACTTTTCAAATTGGAAAAGGACAAAAATTTTGCTGTCTGGTAATGGGTTAATTGCGTTTTTTCTTTGAGAAATACTGCAGAAAATGCATGATATATAATGAACAAAGATGATTTTTAAATATACATACCATCGCTTTTTGTGAAAAACTATGTACCTGCAGCTTCTATAAAGCCAAAATATTTCAACCTTAACCCTTTCCCAAACAAGACCTGGTTTTGACGTCCCTGATAGAACATACTTGGGAAAACATTGAGACAAAAGAAGAATAACCAGCAGTTTCTCCTTTTGTCTCAATATATTCTGTGCCATATTTTACACAAATCCTATCTTTAATACCATCCATTTTGTCATTAGTGGCAGTTTTTGAAGTCAATCACCCGAAAATTCTGCCGTTTGGGAAAGGGTTAAGGAAGTAAGTTTGACAACAGCACTTGGTGCCAAAGCCACCATTTTTGACTTATTTCCAAACAGTGACTTTATTTGATGCCCCATAAGATAAAGGCCTCAGAAAACTTTGTGGAAAATGAAGAAATTGCATTTCTCACATTGTTTTCTACCCAGAAAGACCATAAAATGTAAAAATTCATTCACTTGAAACTGTCGTCTGCAACATGTTTGAATTCCGACCAGTCTAAAATTTTGCAATCAGTAATGGGTTAACTAGCATTACGCCAAATTGTCAAAAATCTGTTTTTATTTGTAGGACCACAATGTTATGGGGATACCCTTACAATGGCAGCATGCAGTTATGGTGTTTGACTTCTTCAAACCGAAAACCATCCCTGAATTTGACGGCTACAAGTCTGAAACCATCTCCACAGAGGTAATTATACGATGAATTCTATATAACTCTAATAAGAAAACGGAATTGTTGTAAAGCTAGTGGCTTTTGAACCCTGTTAATGTTTGTTTTCATTGAATTATTTTTTATACACCACTGAAGGAGCATGTTAATATATATACGTTTCTCTGTCTGTCCAACCATATGTCAAGATCTTGTCATGGACACAACTCTCCCTACTTCTTGGATGGATTTAGATGAATTTTTTTGAAAATGAGAGCTTATACTGTCACCCGGGCGTCGGCATTGGCGTTGCAACAAAGGTTAAAGTTTTTCAAACATCAAAAACTTCCATACTATCAAAGGGATTCAACCCAAACTTGGAATACTTATTCACCATTACACCCTCTACCTTACTACCAGGGCCCATGATCCTGGCTCCACTATATTTGGAGTTACTAAGCAACCTAGAAAGTCGAGTGCGCTGTCTTCGGACAGCTCTTGTTACAGAATATACATAATCACCTTGAGCATATTGTAGATGTTTTTCTATTATGGACATCAAAACCAGGTCTTCTTTTGGAAAAGATAAAAATTACAAGATTAGTAATATCCTGTTATTTTTACATACAGTTGGAAGTTCTATTCAAGAGAATCATACCATTAGTACCAGAAAACTGTAAGGCAAAAAGTAAGTAGAAGCTTTAACTCTTTCCAAATCTCAAAACCTTCAAAGACCACAAATGAGTTAAAGCTGTTCGAGAAGACAAGCCATTTAACCCATTCCCACATAATGACGCCTTTCAACGCCCTAAAAGATAAAGACTAGACAACGTTATAGGAAATGAAGAAATTGTTTGTGACAAGCAATTTCATCATTTCACACAATATATTCTATTCAGAAAGACCAAAAGATGTAAAATTTCATTCACTTGAAATTGTTGTCTGCAACATCTTTGCATTTGGACAAGTCTAAAATTGTGTCGTTTGGTAATGGGTTAACCCTTTCCCAAATGGTAAAATTTTAGCGTGATCCATTTCAAAAACTGCCACAAATGACAAAATGGAAGGTACTGAAGATAGAATTTGTGTGAAATATGGCATAGAAAATATTGAGACAAAAGGAGAAACTGCTGGTTATCAGCAGTTTCTTCTTTTGCCTCAATGTTTTCTCAAACTATCTCTATTAGGGACGTCAAAACCAGGTCTTGTTTGGGAAAGGGTTAATGACAGATATGAGTAGAAAAAATATGTTCTCCAGCAATATTTTACTGAGCTTATTCAAAATCAGAAATGGTTTTGGAGAGCTTTACTCAGGTCACTCTATATTGTATTTTAGTTACTGTCAAGGTTTCAGATATACAATCACATTCAATTCTTATCCAAACTAAAGAAAACTGTATCAATTTCAAAACTGCTGCAGATGACAAAATGGATGTTGATTTTTGTTGGACATGTTTACAATATACAATTGACTGTTCCGATTTGAAAGGATTTGCAGATGACAAAATATTTGATGTAAATATTAGAAAATGTGTTTTTAATTGTGAGAAAACATTGATGTAAATGAAGATATTGCTAATTTTCAACAATTTCTTCTTTTGCCTCAATTTTTATGCCCCCGCATAGAAAGATATTGCTTTACTCATGTCCGTCTGTCTGTCCATCTGTCTGTCGGTCCATCCGTTCCTCTGTCCGAAAACTTAACATTTGCCTTTTCTCCAAAGGTATTTGACATACAAAGCTCATATTTGGTATGCAACCTCCTTTCAATGATATCTATCTGTTCCATGCAATTTGACCTTCCTCAGGGTCATCTGTTAGCCCTTATCAACCCTTAACATGAAAACTTATCATTTTAGAAAAATGCCATTTCAGGGGGCATTCATGTTTCACAAACACATCTTGTTTTATTTTCAGTGTTGTCCCATGATGAAGTGTTTAGTTATATAGAAGGATCAAAAGACACGCCTCCTGCATTGAAAGATGATGTGAAAGTGGATAGGTTGGTCTTTTTAACCCTTAGTAAAGTAAAGTAAATTTTGGGTTAAAAAATCTGATGTCTGCCAACTTATGGTCATATTCTAGGGACTTTCCAATTTATCTCACGATCTTCGAGTTTCATGTCGGGTTTTCACAGTCAGAGCTTCTGGCAGGCACAAATTTAAACTGCTCTAATTAGAGAATAAAATGATCAACAAACAAAGTAGAAAAAGTATGTGTGTGTGTAAATGCATAGAAAAAAGGAGAAAAAGGAGAAATTGTGTTGGTATTTTAATACTTTCTGCTCATGTACAAATCTGCTCCCGTCCTCATTAATAAAAATGAAAAATGTAACACAAAGGATGGTTGCAACAAAGGTTCAAAATCGGCCAAGAAATAGATTTTCTTTAAATTCTGTGAAGTGATAGAGTTATATGGTATCTTTAATTTGTATGTATAAAAATTCTGATGTTTTTGGAGATAATGGCTGACTAAGTGGGTGAGGTAAATTGACATGAAAATTGGGACTTTTTCTGTATAGATCAGATCAAGATGAAATTTTGCATGTACATTTAACGGACGGAGGATAATACATTTTAAGGCCCGTTCCCATTGCCGACCAAATCAACTCGATCAAGCTCGATCAAGTGATCGGGTACTGCTCGAGCTTGGTCGCCAAGAGTAATCGGGACAATCGGGCGTGGTCGGCAAAAATGATCTGGAATTAATCGACAAGAATTAAAGAAGAAGTCGTGTAAATACATTTGGTCGAGTTAAATCGGGTTTGATTGGGGAATTTATGCGATCGAGTTGATTTGATCGGCAATGGGAACGCGACTTTAGGAATCATTATTCATATACATCAGTTTGTTGATTTTCTTTATAGTTACACTGTCAACCTCAGATTGCCTATTTTTGATGTACTAACTTTACGAAACTATTTCTACAATGATTCCATCATGAACACATAAGATGGCCAACAAAGCAGTTAGGAAAGATATCATTTCAGTCAAACTTAACAAAAATGTGTTCTTGAACTCCAGATACGGCAAGGTTAAATGATTTTCCATACAGCCACTTTCATTCATATTTCTATCTTTATTTTGTATATTTTAGTTCTGTGTTAGAAGACATCTACTATCTGCTGGGAGATTATTACCTCAAGAATAAAGAAGCAGTGTAAGTCACAGAATTTTCTGTTACCAAATGAATGAAGATTCTTTGTATAACTTAGAAAAAATATATAGGGTATATAAGTGATATATTCCTCTAGTTTTATAAGGAATTAAGTTTCCATTTTGTAAAAGCTTTTGACTCCCCACAATATAATGGCTTTGGAAAAAATTGTGGAAAATAAAGAAATTGCTTGTGACAAGCAATTTCTTTATTTTCCACAATATTTTCTAAACAAAAATACCAAAGAATGAAAAAAAATAATTCACTTTGAACTGTCGTCTGCAACATATTTGAATTTGGAATGTTCAAAATTTTGCTGTTTGGTAATGGGTTAAAATTATTCCATCCATCATAAGATATCAAACATTTCATGCAACTTTGGGCATCATCCCTAGCAAAAGAAATTGAAGATGATATACACAAAGTCTTGTCAATTTACATGGTTTATCAGTGAATGTATCAATCTTTCTTTTCCAGAAAAGCAGTTAAGTTTTACATGCTAGACCTATGCGTGAACCCTGGCAGATTGGACTCCTGGGCCGGTATGGCTCTGGCAAGGATGAGTCAGCTTGACAGTAGACTCACTTCTGTAAGTACCCACAGCCCAAACAATGTCAGTGCAACAATTTCAGTCAAAGATATTTAAAGATACATATTTACTGTTACTTACTTATTTTCGGGGTAATTTGCTGTAAAAATAACTGTGTATAATTAAAATATGGCCTTTAAATTTTCTCTGTGCAAAATTTCAGCTCTGTCTGATCTGTATTGGCTTAGATTATGACGGATTTAAACCCAATATCACATCATTTCGTAAACACTATCAACCCACTTTGAATATTTTACATACTTTTACACCGCTGCATGTTTATCGATTTATGTCATTTACTGTATGAATCTTGTATTCTGTCTTATAAAGTCTATAAACAATGCGACTACATGCTAAAAGCCAACTTCTGTTGATCATTAGGGATTTAGGCCTGTGGATACTAATGTCCCTTTAAGCAAAATACTTTGAATGAAAAATGGCACTTTGCACATTCTTAATGCAAATATTGATGAGTAAAATTAGTAATAAAGGTAAAGGTCATAGACTTATAGTTAACCGAAAAAAATTAAGGGTAGCATAATATAGTTGCCACGCTGTCCTTCTGTACGTCCGTTCGGCTGTCCGTCCGTCCTCAGCCAGATCTCAGCAACCCTTGGACCAAATTCGATGAAACTTCACATGTTTACTTCTGGGGTTAATCCCTAGCGAATTTTTCTCCGTTTCTTGATTTTAGGCTGTGTCATGGAAAAAAAGGCCTTAATGTAGAAATTAGTTTTTCTCTAATTTCTCTTTATCTAAAGGGCAGAATTTAATAAAATTGTGTACTAATATGATGAATGAAATGTTCTAGACCATATTCTATAAATAATGTGTGTACAAAAAAAAATATGTCTTGGGAAAAGGGGGCTTAATGTATGATAGTGTTTTTTTATGCCCCCGATAGGGAGGCATCATAAATTTGACTTGTCCGTCCGTCCGTCTGTCTGTCCGTCTGTCTGTCCGTCCGTCCGTCTGTCTGTCCGTCCGTCATTCCGTCCAAAAACTTTAACATTGGCCATAACTTCCTTATTACTTAACATATTCGCTTCATACTTTACCACAACATTCCTTGGTACATTACCTTTCTGTAGGCACATACTTTGGTGACCTTGACCCCTGGATGACCTTGACCTTGAACATAGATTGGCCATAATTTAAAATCAAAGCGGTGTCGGGGGCATTGTCATCTTACAGTGACAGCTCTTGTTTGTGACAAACACTTATTCGGGGAGCAAAATCTGTCTATGACAGCTCTTGTTTGTAAATTAATCAAAGTCAACAGTAATCAAAACACATTGTGATAAGTCTGAATTTTAATAAAACAATTTTAAAATGTCAAGCATTTTCTGATTATCTAATTTATGTACATGTAACATGTATTAGTATTTTTATGACTTAGTACAAAACTGTCTAAAGTGCATATGAATCAATATGGGCTTGCAAAAGTTTTATGCTGAGTTCATTAATTTTCTCATTTGCAGGCAGAGTTGAAGATGGACTTTCCGATCTACAAGAAATCTATCGCAGCTTTACGTTGTTTTAAAAGGGCGACAGAGCTTGAGGATTCCAACCCAAAGTTGTGGATTGAATATGGAACCCTAGCTTATCAGTTACATGCTCACGCTTCCAAACAGATTAGATGGGTATATTACATTAAATTATATTCTTATAAGCATGTTAGTACAGAAAACAGACTGAACAGAAAACAATATGCTATATTTTGTATTATGATTACAAGAAATATGATGTTATGATGATGTCATATCGTCGGTGCTATGACAAAATTGCGTAATAGAAATTTTGCTCAAAAAACATTTTTTTCAGGAGAGCCAAAAACGTTTTTTTAACTTTTTACCGCTTTAAAAAATGTGCCGACAAAATTGCGTAACTCAATAACTACATGAACAATTCAGCTTCTTTTAGGTAAAATAAGGTAATTGAACATAACTTAGGGTTCATTTATTGGTCAAAGTAGAAGAAATACAGAGGAGAATGCCATTTTTCAGCCTTTTATTACTCTCGTGTAAATAATTTGTCTATGTACAACGCATTTTTGTCAGCTAAATCAAGTTACGTAATTTTGTCACATGATAATTGAAATGGTTCTAATAGGAGTAGAGAAACTCCATTTTGACAGAGTATGCGCTCCAACATACTTAGTAGAAAGCATTTATAAACGAAAATTGACAAAATTGCGTAACTAATTTGTTACGCAATTTTGTCATAGCACCGACGATATGCTATCTGCTGCCATTTTTTTAGCTCACCTGAGCACAAAGTGCTCAAGGTGAGCTATTGTGATCACTTTTTGTCCGTCGTCCGTCTGTCCGTCCGTCCGTCCACAATTTCGTGTTTACACTCTAGCATCTACAAATATAAGCCAATCTTGACCAAACTTGGTCAAAACATGTATGGCTATAAGATCTCGGATGAGTTCGATTATGGGTCAGATCGAACTAGAAATGTAGGAGTTATCTGCCCTTGAATGCGAAAAATACCTAGTTTTGACATTGTTTACACTCTAGAATCTACAATTATAGATCATTCAAGACAAATCTTGTACATAACATTGCAGATCATAAGATCTCGGATGAGTTTGATTTTCAGTCTGATCTGACCAGAAAGAGGAGAGTTATGTGCCCTTGAATTAGACAAAATTGCCATTTTCGGCTGTTTTCCACCTTGTTTACACTCTAGAATCTACAATTATTCATCAATCAAGACGAAACTTAGACACAATGTTGGGGACCTTGAGATCTCGGTCGAGGATGATTTTCAGTCTGATCTGATCAGAATGTCGAGAGTTACTTGCCCTTGAATTTGACAAAATTGTTATTTTCGGCTGTTCTCGACCTTGTTTACACTCTAGAATCTACAATTATTGATCAATCAAGCCTAAACTTGGACACAATATTGGGGATCATAAGATCTGGGATGATATTGATTTTCAGTCTGATCTGACCAGAAAGTCGAGAGTTATGTGCCCTTGAATTCGACAAAATTGCCATTTTCGGCTGTTTTCCACCTTGTTTACACTCTAGAATCTACAATTATTCATCAATCAAGACGAAACTTAGACACAATGTTGGGGACCATGAGATCTCGGACGAGGATGATTTTCAGTCTGATCTGATCAGAACGTCGAGAGTTACTTGCCCTTGAATTTGACAAAAATGTTATTTTCGGCTGTTCTCGACCTTGTTTATACTCTAGAATCTACAATCATTGATCAATCAAGCCAAAACTTGGACACAATGTTGGGGATCATAAGATCTTGGATGAGTTTGATATTCAGTCTGGTCTGATAAAAAAGTCGTGAGTTATGTGCCCTTGAATTTGACAAAATTGCTGTTTTCGGCTGTTTTCGACCTTGTTTACATTCTAGAATCTACAATTATTGGCCAATCAAGACAAAACTTGGACAAAATGATGGGTATCATAAGATCTCATATGAGTTTGAATTTCAGCCTGATCTGATTAGAAAGTCGAGAGTTATATGCCCTTGAATTTGATAAAATTGCTGTTTTCGGCTGTTTTCGACCTTGTTTATACTCTAGAATCTACAATTATTGATCAATCAAGTCAAAACTTAGACACAATGTTGGGGATCATAAGATCTGGGATGAGTTTGATATTCAGTCTGATCTGATAAAAAAGTCGAGAGTTATGTGCCCTTGAATTTGACAAAATTGCTGTTTTCGGCTGTTTTCGACCTTGTTTATACTCCAGAATCTACAATTATTTATCAAACAAGACAAATCTTGGACACAATGTTGAGCATCATAAGATCTTGGATGAGTTCGATTTTCACAACGTTATTGACCATAAGTTCATTTTCAGCCTTAAAGTCATAAATATTTATTGAATTGAACAAAAGTGTTGCTCATATCATTTTGGTTCAGGTGAGCGATATAGGACCATCATGGTCCTCTTGTTTAATAGCTTGTTTATAAGAGAAATTGCACATCTTGATTAAGAACATAGAAAAAATCATTTGTCAGAAATGATACACTGAAAATACGTAGATACACAGTTTAAGCTGTATTTTAGAATTTGATTGAATGGAGTTTTACGTCCCACTCAACAGCTAAGGTCATATGGAGGTGGGACCTTGGTTTAACCCATTCCATACAATGACTCTTTTTGACTCCCTACAAGAAATCGTGAACCTATCTGGAGGCTCGGTTAGGGTGTTGTGTTAGTACTGGTTTGAGAAACAGCAGGAATCCATGGTTACGTGCTCCAGCCACCGCGATATGACCAAAGTAGTTGAAAACGGCGTAAAATCCCAATAAACCAAACCCTACAAGATAATGACTTTGAAAAGCATTGTGGGAAATGAAGAAATTGCTTGTGACAAGCAATTTCTTCATTTCTCACAATTTTTTCTACCCAGAAAGATCAAAGAATGCGAAATTGCATTCAATTCATATTGTCGGTTGCAGCATCTTTGAATTTGGACAAGTCCAAAATTTTGTCGTTTGTAAAGGGTTAAAGTCTCATCAGTAAGACTGGAGTGGCAGTGGATTGAACCTATGACCTCTGTGTTACAAGTTAATTTTTAGACATTAAAACAACGTTGGTGGGGAGTCAAAACCTCGTAACTCCAGCTTATTCAAGCTGTAGTTACAAGGTTTTGACTCCCCACCGCCGATAAAAATCTTTGCGATTTTTATATGAAGATGAATCATCAATCAAGAACTAAGTAGAAAGCTAAAACCTTTCAACCTTGATACTTTAGGCTCTTTCTTTCTGCCCCATTGTATGTGTCAAAACATATTTTTGCAGAAAAAGTGGTTTGCCATGGACCAAGAGCTGGTGAAGATCGCCATTGAAAGTAAGCGTGAGATGGTACAGACGGCTCTCGACTGCTTCCGACAAGCCAGCGAGTGGAACGACGAAGCCTGGCTACACAATTATATGATCGGGAAATGTCTGGAGAAAATGGGAAAGCCAATTAAAGATGTTTTGCAGTATTATTTCCAAGTAAGTGTTCACAGCTTTCTTTTGATGGACATCCAATTTTTCAATACAGTTGTGTTCAAATGCTATTAATTGACAACCATTGTATAAGCTTATTAGGCATGCTTTCTTCAAAAATATGTTAATGGTTTAGCACGATACTAATTCTTAGTTGCTGTGAGGAGCCAATAATGGCAGATTCTAAAGGTCAAGGGATCATGGGTTCGAAACCCGACTAGGCTTGCCGCTTATATCCTTAACTGAGATTAGACAAATGTCTGTAATATCTCTGAAATTTATTTGACATAGTTTGAAAAACTGTTCAGCATTATGCTAAGATATTTATGATGGTTGTTTTCTTCATTAAATAGAATTAGTAGGTATGTTTGAAAAGCTTTTGAAAGCTTTTGAAAGCTTTTTTCATTAAGGATCACAACCCATCATTAGAAACCAAACACTTTGTGCATTTTGTGGCGACGTCTATTACAACGGAAATCAGCAAGAGATACCCTTGTTAACCCTTTCCCAAACGACAAAACTTAGGGTGGTCTCATTGAAACGCTGCTGCAGATAAAAAAGTGTGTGTTGATAATGGTTAGAATTGTATATGATATAGCACAGAAAACATTGAGGCAAAAGGAGAAATGCTGGTAATCATTTTTTTCCCATACAATTTCTACTAAGGACGTCAAAACAAGGCCTTGTTTGGGAAAGGGTTAATTTTTGGGCTACATCTGCGGCAAAGGAAATCAACAAAGGATATCCTTGTCAATTTCTGTTGCTAGGGATGACACCTGATGATGCTTGAAGTGATTTGTAGTTAATGATTGGTTGTTATCCTTTAATTTGCTGTTGTTCATTTTACAGGCATTAAGCAATGTGCATGACGATAAAGCCAAGTACCCTAAGAAGATTGTCTATGCTTATACAACGCCACATTTAGCAGTAGAGGCATTGGAGGTAGGGAGTTTGTTTTATAGACCCTGGTCAGTATGATAAGATGAGGCATTTTACCTTAGTTAGAGCTGAAGATAAGAGGTAGTGATGATTTTTATGCTCCCCGAAGGGAGAGCATATAGTTGCCGCTTCGTCTGTCCGTCCGTCCGTCCGTCCGTCATTCCGTCCGTCCGTCCGAAGCGATTTCTCTATAACCCTTGGGCCAAATCAAATGAAACTTACCATGTGAACTCCCTATGACATAATGCCGATGTACTTTTCCCAGTTTTTGGATTTGAGGCCTCGTCATGGGAAAAGGGGACTTAAGGTCAAATACACTTTTTCTCTAATTTCTCAGTCTAATGGTCAGAATTTGATGAAATTTCATATTTGAGTAGCAAATCAGATGCCCTTGACAATAAACTACTTTAAATTTGCGTATAACAAGTATGTCATGGAAAAAGGGGGCTTAACGTTTGTTAGCTTAATCTTAGCTCTGCATGGCATACATTTATTGTGACAATGCCTTTATCGGGGAGCATTGTCCGTCTCTGACGGCTCTTGTTTTTATAAATGTAACATTATCACATAAAATCTTGATTGGGTTAAATTGAGTAGGCAAACAAACTATTGCTAAAATCTTTGAATGATTAACCTTTTCCCAAACAAAGGTCACACTTGGTCTTTGTCTAAAATCTTTTTGTGTGCTCTAAGAATCGTTTGGCCTATAGCATCTTTTCAGTGAAGAGGCACAAGTGTGTGAAAGGGGGGAGTATTTGTCTGTTTTACGACAGTTCTAGTTTCCTAGGCTATGTCTTTTGATTTTAAACTTTTTGTTGAAATTTTGTTATCTTTGGAAGGATGAATGAAATTTACTAAAAGATCACACTTATTCCAATTAATCGCTGCTTTTCAAAGAAAAGCTGCAGTTACGAGATTTTCATTGAAAAGCGACATTATGATTTCTCATTTTCAGATGTATTACAGAATCCACTGTGTTATACTAAAATGTCTTATGAAACATGGACCAGAATCAGGGGAGTTGGATTATAAACTGCTAGTTACCTCCCTTGTTGAGGCTCAATTCACTCCCTTTGTTCTCAGAGTGGAGAAGGGCCAGGAAGCTAAAGTCGAGTAAGTAAAATCTTAGATAATCTTGTTTAGGAAAGGAGAAGAATTTACTAGACACAATACTCGAGAGACTTTGATTATAAACTGCTACTTGCCTCCCTTGTTGAGGCTCAATTCACTCCCTTTGTTTTCAGAGTGGAAAAGGGCCAGGAAGCCAAAGTTCAGTAAGTAAGGTCATAAACAATTGAAAAAAACACTAGCTGAGCTCATTTCAAACTGAGAATGTTACAAAATGTTTGTTCTCCAATATTTTCATGATATTGAAATGCAGTTAGACTGGTATTTATGACCCTGATGGTCAAGAAAATCTTTTAGGTGAATAAAAAAACGCTGAAAACCAGCATTACCTCCGGTCTCTTAAGGATTTTCTATACTATATCATGGAGATTATCTACATTAGTTTACGTTAACTGCAACTTTTCAATTTCAAACAGCTTAAATTATTGTTGCTATGAAAGCCTTATCCATAACCAAGTACAAATGTTTGATGTTTTACTTGCAGCAGGGAGTCTGCATCGTCAGCTGACGAGAGTTCAAGTTCCGAGATGACCACGCCATCAAAGATGGCAGATGAAGATTCACCAGACCACACTTACATCAGACAGAAAAGTCAGCAAGATAGCAACACAGGCAGTGAGCCAACCAACACTGGTGTGCAGAATAATAGTGGTGTGACACCTACAGATGTAAATCAAGAAAGTACTAGAGTGACACCTTTAAATGAAAACCAAATAAGCAAAACTGGTGCTACAACTTCAAATGATGGTGAAAATTCCAATAAAGGCGAAGGAGAATCAAATGAATTAAAGGCCAAAGCAGTTGTGACAACTTTAGAGCTTCATGCTGATCAATCTAGCAGTTGTGAAGGTGTCACACTCACAACTTCTAGAACTGAATTTACAGCTGATAACAAGACATCTAGCGATGGTGTGACTGGTGTGACTCCTAAAGATAATACACTGATAGGTGTGAAACCATTAGAAAATGTCAATATTAAGGATAAGGATTCTGGAAGTCAGGATCTTTCTGACAAAAAGGGAGATAAAACTGAAACTGTGGAAGACACTGTAAAAGGCATTTTGGATCATATTCAGGATATGGTTGTAAAGACTGTAGATGGTTCAAATACAGTAAAAGATGATGGAAAGACTGAAAAAATGAAAGTGGATGAGGAAGAACAGAAAAATGAAAGTAATCAGGATAAAAGTGGTAAACCCCAGAGATATGGATAAGAGGGAGTGAAGGATTTTCAAAATGCAGTATTTCATTTATTGTTCATTAAACCCTGTGTTGTGGGTACTCATTGGAATCGTCTCGTTGAGACAATTCAAATGAGTACCAACAACATAGGGTTTGTAATTGAAATAAAAGAAATGAATGTCTTCACTCTAACTTGTCTGTAGCTCTGATAAACTTAATGAAAAATGTGGTGACAAGGCCACAAGTTCAGCTAAAATGTGACCCTTCAAGCTAAAAGGGACCTTTTGGGAAATCCATAGAACCAAATTTTGAATTTGAGGAATTGTTCAGACTCTGCAGAGGTCATCCACATGTCCTATTTTGAAAATTAACATATAGTAAGATTAGCAAAACAATCTAGATCCTGAAAATTACCATTGAGTGAAAAGTTTTCATCCTTGGCTGTGCACAAAAAATGTTTGTTTTTTATGCCCCGTATCGAGAGATCGGGGGCATATTGTTTTACTCGTGTCCGTCTGTTTGTCTGTCCGTCTGTCTGTCCGAAAACTTTACATTGGCCTTATCTCCAAAAGTATTAGACATACAAAGCTCAAATATGGTATGCAACTTCCTTTCAATGATATCTATCTGTTCCATGCAATTTGACCTTGCTCAAGGTCATCCGTTAACCCTTATCAACCCTTTACTCTACGAAAACTTAACATTTTACAAGAATGGCCATTTCGGGGGCATTGGTGTTTCACAAACACATCCTGTTTTACCTTTAAAGATACAGAAATACAGAATTTCATCCAATTGAAATTGATGTGTGCAACATTTTTGAATTTGGACAAGTGTATATTATATTGTCTGTTTAACCAATTACCACACAATGACTCTTTTTGACTTCCTATAAGATAATAACTTTTGAAAACATGTAAAATGAAAAAAAACTGATTGTAAAAAGCAATTTCTTCATTTCCCACAATGTTTTCTACCCCAAGAGACCCAACACATTTTAAATTTCATGCACTTGGAATTGTCGTCTGTAATATCTTTGAATTTGGATCACCCTAAAATTTTTGTCGTTTGGGAAAGGGTTAAAGATTAAGCTACAAATTGTTCGTATTTCAGGCTCTAAAGGATCTAACTCATCAACAAAGAAGGAAGAAATGCTAGAGTCTCTACTGAAGTTGTCAAACCAAGAGTTACATCGAGAGTTGATGGATCAATGTCGTAAAGCATTTGAGTTGTGTCTGAACAGATTCCCCACCCACTATAAATCACACTACAGATTGGCTCAGTTGTACTACAAATGTGATTATTTTAAGGTACATGTATACACTTTTTAATACCTTCACAAACAAGAAGAACATTGAATGATAGAAGAAAAATGCTGAAAATCAATTTGCACAATGTAACAATACAGGCTTAGACCTTTTTCAAATGTTACAACTTTAAGGTATACTATGTCGTAAAGCGTTTGAGTTGTGCCTGAACAGATTCCCCACCCACTATAAATCACACTACAGGCTTGCTCAGTTGTACTTCAAATGTGATTACTTTAGGGTATACAAACTTTATAATACCTTCACAAACAAGAAGAACATTGAATGAAAGAAGAATGCTGAAAGTCAATGGCACATTGAAACATTTACAGGCATAGACATTTTTCAAATGTGACAACTTTAAGGTATACAATGTCGTAAAGCATTTGAGTTGTGTCAGAATAGATTCCCCACCCACTATAAATCACACCACAGGTTTGCTCAGATCTGCTACAAATGTGATTACTTTAAGGTAAAACTGTAAACTAAACTGTTTATATTTGATTAAACACCTATTTTTACAACAGTCCATATTCAATGGCGTTTTACAAAATGATTAAATACAGTACATATAACCAGGGGTAAAAGTTTTCCGGCATGTGCCGGAACTTCCGGTTTTTCGTGATCACCATGGGTCATTTTTCCAAATCGCGCAAATCCGTTGAGATATTCGAAGGGGGGGGTAGGGGGGGGGGGGGGGGGTGTAAGTAGATATGTGCCGGCCAAATCGGTCTTGGTTTGTGACTACGAATCTTGTTCCGCAATATTAATGAATATTTTATTGCTTAGTGCAATTTACAAAAATAACAAAATGGCACAAAAGGTGGGACACACTTTCCGAGCATATTGTCAGAATGGCGGACATTTTGAAGTACGATAAGTATTGTTTAATAAATACATGTAGTGCAAAACCCTACTCACAACGTTTCACTGTTACTGATTTTCCTCTCAAAATCTCCATATGACCGGAATTCCTCCGTTTATGTGCATAATTGAGGACAAGCGAGGCACGGATGGCTAGTACTGCCCTATTAGTTACATATAGTATTCCTGGTAACTTAATATACTGTCAAAAACCCGGACAACACTCGTTTCTTCCCTTACGTCGTTCAGAAGGCAAATATACTAGGCCGCCATGATCATTATAATACCACGTATTATTAATAAAGAGGAGAAATAAAATGATTCGTCAGTTCTAAAGTGAAAATGATCAACTGTTTTATTGTTAAATCTCTTGCATTTTCTCCATCGCCAAAAAAGAATAGAAGTAGCCCATCGGAGGCAGATTATTTTCATATATAGCAAGCTGCATCGTCTGGTATTTACGATCAGGTGCGTGCTGTGCTCGGCCGCAAAGCAATTGCTATATTCAAACCGTAGCTACGGTGGTTCGTCGGTCTTGTTCTATATGATACTTAAAATGGCCCAACCGCCGAATTCTAGAGATGGTCACGCGGATACTTCAATGGTCATCTTTGTATGTAGCAAGAGATGTTCCATAAAATCCTTTCAAAACGAAGAAAAAGGAAAGAACTTTGCCCGTCTGGGCCCAGTCCTGGGGCCCGTATTACTTCCGATCGTACGTTTGATTTTTGCATAATTACTTGTAACAACAGAACTGATTGGCTCAGTCGAATTTCTCGTGCAATCAGATGTCTTGTTACACAGTTTACACAAAACCTTGATCGTAAGATGTTTAGTAATACGGGGCCCAGGTGCTGCCTAATGTCCATCAAGGTGTCGTCCGAAGCCTTTCAGACCAAAAAAAAATGCATTTCGAATGCCGTCCCTTTATTTTGTGACTGTGAGCAAAATGTTCTAAAATGGTACGGCGCCCTGACGATTCTATAAAATTTTTGAATTGGCGAAGTTTGATGAGACTGCGGTGTTTTTATTATGCTCCCCGAAGGGAGAGCATATAGTCGCCGCTTTGTCCGTCCGTCCGTCCGTCCTGTCCGTCCGTCATTCCGTCCGTCCGTCCGAAGTGATTTCTCCATAACCCTTGGGCCAAATCAAATGAAACTTACCATGTGAACTCCCTATGACATAATGCCGATGTACTTTTCCCGGTTTTTGGATTTGAGGCCTCGTCATGGAAAAAGGGGACTTAAGGTTAAATACAGTTTTTCTCTAATTTCTCCTAGTCTAATGGTCAGAATTTGATGAAATTTCATATTTGAGTAGCAAATTAGATGCCCTTGACATTAAACTATTAAAATTTGCGTATACATGTCATGGAAAAAGGGGACTTAACATTTGTTAGCTTTACATTAGCTCTGCATGGCATATATTTATTGTGACAATGCCTTATTCGGGGAGCATTGTCCGTCTCTGACGGCTCTTGTTTATATGTGACCTAGTCGTAAGTATGGTAGCCTACGTTAGATTAGGCCTATATTGCAATAATCTTACTTCGGCCCCTTGTTGAAAACCAAAATGTTGGCATTAGTTTTCTTGAAATTCTAATTTGATTTTTCTCGGGGTGGAGGCCATCGTTCTCACAAAGAATTGATAAGGAGGCATAGTTAAGGGTTCGGCCTACCGACGTTTGGACAGTGATTTTTTTTTACCCGACGATTTTCTTCTAGAGTCTACTACAAAAGAATCTTTCACTCTGTATCCATTGGTTGTTTAAAAAAATATTACCGTCCCTTCCTTGACAGGCAAGCTGATTGACATGCTTCCAATCGTGTATTCGATGATGATCTTTAAGTATTAGATAGAGGCTGTATAGTAGATTCTACGCGAAATAAACGCTCAAAGGCGCAGCCTTTGGGCGTTTATTTCGTGTAGAATCTACTATACAGACTCTATCTGACTTAGTGTTCGACAACCAATCAAAGCATACAATTAAACAATCCTTTTTCAAACCACGCCTCCAACCGGAGCTATAATTGATTGCATCAGACTGGAATTACATCATTTTTCCAAAAAAAGAAACAAGAAGTTAATAGCACCATATCATAGGCTCGTGACACTGAAACAACAATGTAAGCAATTCCCGCCAAAATAATTCCATCCGATAGAGACCTAAATAGCGTATTCACAGCTTGATTGTAACCATATACGATGTTTTGGGCGTCAATATTCTTCATTGACCTCGCTTCATTGGCTCATAACACTAAAACAACAGCGGAAGTAATTCCCCGCCAAAAATTGTGTAAAGACCCGTGAAGTGCGTCCACATGGATGCAAGTTTCAAATTGGACATTTTTTTTTTTTTTTTTTTTTTTTTTTTTTTTGACGAAATAGACGATTCAGATTTAATTACGCCAACCCAATTGTTAGAGGGAATATCGACGCAGCAACTGTTGTAACCTATTCACGAAAAAGGTAAAAATCAAAGTTTTACCATTTGTCTTTTTCTCTAGAAATCGAGAACAAACTCTACTTTTAGCCATTGTTACAGACGACGCATAAATCCTTCTCTAACCTTTTCCCAAACAAGACCTAGTTTTAAAGCCCCTAAACGAAAGGCTTGGGAAAACATTGAGACAAAAGAAGAAAATGATGTTGATTTTACATTATTTCATTTATTGTTTACCAAATCCATATGTCTATGTTGTGGGTACTCATCGAAATTGACTCACCAAGACCATTTGCCAAAATATTTTCTGTGCTGTTTTAACCCTCTCCCAAACAAGACCTGGTTTTGACGTCCCTAATAGAAAAGGCTTGAGAAAATATTGAAACAAAAGAAGATAACCAGCAGTTTCCCCTTTTGTCTCAATATTTCCTATGTCATATTTTACACAAATTCTATCTTTAATAGCATCTATTTTGTCATTTGTGGCAGTTTCTGAAGTGGATCACTCTAAAATTTTGTCGTTTGGGAAAGGGTTAAAGAGAAACTCAATTTTTATCAACATAATATTTTGTTATTTAGAAGCTTAGAAATGGGATCCCTATAGAAATTAATTGTTTGGAAAGGGTTAAAACAAAACAAAAAAAAAAACTTGCGAAGGATCTGTCATGTATCGACAGATGGGCGGAGCTAAAAATCACATGAGACGGGGCGTGGCTATATATATAGGTCACGTAAACTGGCCGACAGTGGTGTCTACGCGAAATAGAGCGCCGTTATATTTGAAAATACTGCAATTTCATTGGTCCAAAAACTAGGTTGAACACTAAATAGGATTTCTCCAATTTCTACTTCAGAAATGACCAGAATTTTGTTTTCATGAATGACCCGTAAAACCTCTCGACATGATGGAAATCTTGTTGTTGTTTTTTTTTGGGTTGTTGTTGTTTTTGTTGTTTTAATTTGCTTACAAAAAAAAGAAAGGGTCACTGATAAGGGCACAATCTCCCAGCAGAGTTGTCGTTCGTTACACTCACCATACATCTCTGCAACGGGCTGGGCGGCCGAATGACAAGAATCTTGTCAAACCGAGGAAAACGTGTATTATTACTGTTAAACTGTTTCATGTGTAACATAACAACGTAGACAAAGAAATGATGATTCCGGTTACATTAGAAAGGCACTATAACTGATGAATTAACCCATATACTTGTAATGGAACTATTTTCTGAAAAGCCTCTTTACCAATGGCAGGAATTTTGTGCTAAAAATAGACTAGGTTAAGGTTTTATTTTCATAAATCGTCGGTGTTGTTATATAATATCGTATCTACAGCTTGAATCAAGTCGTAGTTGCGAGATTTTATAACAACACTTATGAAATTTACAATTGTTTGTCCGAAATACGTCATGGTTAGCTGGATAAAATCGTTCCCTATCAGAATGAAACTTACAGAAAATTTGAATGAATGACATCAATTTAAAAAAAATTAAATTATTATCGTTGGAAAATGATATTAAATTTTAAGCAACGTGAAGTATGATATATTTTGGACTTCGGAAAAGAAAAATTATTTGTTATTGCCATTTTGATGTGATAGAAAGTGACGTAATATAGCAGATGATGACGCAATACTCTCTGAGCCAACTACAGAGGTGAATGTAATGAATGAACCATGTGCAAGAGAGTGATAAGGGCAGTCACTGAAACAGGGCAGTCTACGATGACGTCATTTTGATGTAGCATCTTCTCTGTGTCGGCACGGAAATATACATAAACTGAATACACCTGTTAAATAACTTTACAAAAGGTTTCATAACGTGATTAAAACTCGGATTATTACCACTTAAATTTTGGACAACATAGAAAGGTAATACATTCCTATGTCTACAGAGAAAAAAACTTCACAAAGGATTTTGTGTTTTGCCGACCTAAATGTTATATAAATTTGAATTTTAAACTTCATCAAATATCTTTATTCTTCTGATTTTAAACGAACATTGGGGCAGGCATAATTGACGCAAACTTGGGCAGTATTTCATATTACAAAGTCCGTAGAGAATCTTCTGAAAGGCTTCGACTTTTTCATCTTTTATTCTCCCAACTGTCTCAATATGATCACGTGACGTTTTCCAAGAGAGCGCGTGCCTTCCTTATTTGATAACTGGGTTAGATCGATGTTATTCGTCTGCTGATTGCAAAATACCGTATAGTACTTATTTGAAAGGTTTTCATACATGATTTTAGTTCTAATGTGAGGCGAGGCGGCGATTTCTTCTGGATCAAAGGGGAAGGCCGCAAGCTCAATCGTCATCAGATGACGTAGATCTAGTCAAGTTTTTTCTTCTCTTTTTCTTTACACATATGCGTGAGCTTCGTTGAGGAATGTGTGAAAATAATTTGATTTTGGATACAAGGAAACTGGAATAACATTGTATATCTACCCGGTAAGAATTTTCATTCCGAAAATCTAATGACTGCACTTGCATGCACGCGACCGACTAGCTGCGATATCGTTTTGGAAACCCAGATCAAAATTCAAAATAGTTTTCGGTTACATTGCAAGTAGCCACTGACCGCGAACTGCCAGATGTCTAATTCCCTTTATTGTTATCAACTGAACGTTTCATAAAAAGATGGTATTTTTTTAAACCAGAAAACTCACTGAAAGGTCTGATCTCGGCAGGAAAAAAAATAGAAAGATTTGTAATCGAGTCGACATTTCGAGTCGGCCAATTTTAAGCCCCGTTCCGAAAGACACAAAAACATCTTATTTTCGGATAAATTTTATGGTTTCAAATTGGGTTTTAATACTTTTAGCGTGTTTTTCACATGCCACCAATTTATATGCAGTACCTTGATTGAAAATGCAAAAATCGCATGTCTATGTAGATCTATTTAGACTAGACTAGAGATCTACTCGTCTCAGATATTCGAACATTGTACTGATCTTGAACAAAATTTGTTTTGTTGATTATAAAAATTCAAAAATGTAAAATGCTTACATTTGGTGCAAGGAAATGAGATTTTTGCTGTGTGAAATAGCTCAAATCCAGAGGCTTCAGGGGGCCTCCGGCCCCCTGGACCCCTGGCCAGGGCCTTGCCCTGGACCCACCGGGGGCCCTGCGGCCCCCAGCTTAAAAGTTCAGGTTTTTCAAAATTTTCAACTTTTACCCCTGTATAACTGATTGGGGGGGGGGGGGGGGGTCAAAACCTCGTAACTACAGATTGGAAAAGCTGGAGGTACGAGATTTTGACATCCCACCTACGATATATCTATACACAATACGCGATGTTAGAAAAAAGTCATATGTTCTGTTTACCCTTTCCCGAGTAAGACTATGTTTTTTCATCTAAAGTAGGTTATGAATAATGAGGGAAAATATTGAGAGAAAAGAAGAATTTGCCGATATTTAACAATTTCCCTTTCCCCTTCAAATTTTCCATGCTATAATTTGCACTTTGTATACTTTGGATGTACTTGTTTTGTCGTCTACAACTGGTTTAAATGCGAGCATTCCAAAATTGTGTCTTTCGGACAAGGGTTAAAACAGAGAATTAAAATTTGTGAAATAATGAGTTTTCAACTGTTTCTTGAAACTTTCGATTGTTTCACATGATTTCAAACTGACTGGAAGGTTATTCCAAAGTTTCGGTAAAAGTAAGGTAAACAGAAACTTTTAATAAATAGTGAAGTTACAACTTCAAAATAAATTAAACGAGGCAGTATCAAAAAGTTCAAAATAAATTAAACAAGGCAGTATCAAAAAGTTTTGAGGCTTGCATAAAAACTGATTATATGGACTCTACCAAGGAGCATATCATTGCTTTTCAATGAAAATCTCGTAACTGCAGTTTAAATTAAGACGCAGTTCCAAGGTTTTTGTTGAAAAGCGACGATATTTTTACTATAACTTTTCTCCTGCTTTCAGGATCTGAAGAAAGCCCACAATGTCATGCTATCTGGTGCTGTAAATTGGAAACAGCTGACCTACATGCCATGTCAGGCCCTGTTTGGTGAGAGGAAAATGAACAAGTTCTTCCAGGTATAGTGCTTCAATAAAAACCAAAGGACAGCGGCCATAGTGCAGTTGGTTGCGCATCTGCCTCTCACTGCAGAGGCCCAGGGTTAAATCCCTGGCCGCAGCAAATATTCTTTAAATTTAAATATTCTGATAAAGTTGTCACCCAATAACACGGTGGACAATCATGTGATACAATATTTTCAGAAAATCTTTAATGATTTTATAAATACTACACCGATTTGAATTCTGTTTGAAGCAGAGAATGTGGACAGACTTCACGCATTAGATGGAGGTAGTTGATTTTTGAAAAATCAACTGATTAAAACGTTATTGAAGATAAACCAAAATTTTGGTTTATCTTCAATAACTTTTTATCAGTTATTTTTTTAAAATTCCAACACGTCCAGCTTATTCCTAGCATTTTACTTCCTTCTCTGCTTCAAACCGAATTCAAATTGGTCAATTATTAAAAAAGATATTGAAGATTATCGGAAATTCTAAGTCATGTGATTATACACCGTGCTAATGGTTGGATAATCGTTAACATACATGGACAAACAGCTGGAGGCTCTGTTAGGATGTTGTGGTATAACTGGTAGGAGAAATGACACGAATCCATGGTTAGGTGCTCCAGCCCCCGCAATATAACCATAGCATTCGAAGCTTTAAACCCCAATAAACCAAATCAAAATTTATCGGGGATAAGCCTTACCAGCAAAGTTTTAATTTAACCTAATTGAGACAATCTTCATCCATTCCCACACACTGAAGCCTTTTGACACCCCATAAGATAAAGGCATTGGAGAAAAATTAAGAAATTGCTTATGACAAGCAATTTCTTCACGTTTTATGTCCAGAAGACCAAAAAATGAAAAATTTTCTTCTCATGAAATTGTCTTCTGTACCATGTATAAATTCTATCCCAAACAAGACCTGGTTTTGATGTCCCTAATAGAAAAGGCTTGGGAAAATTTTGAAACAACGGAAAAAAAACTGCTGATAACCAGCAGTTTCTCCTTTTGTCTCAATATTTTCTATGCCATATATTACACAAATCCTATCTTTAACAAGCAAATTCGTTGAATTGATATCCCCCGCCGAATATATTTTCATTGTCAATAAAGTAGCGCGGAAACGAATATAAATCTGTATGTATATGGCTTCAACAGAACGAATATCACTCTGTATGTATATGGCTTCAACAGAACGAATATCACTCTGTATGTATATGGCTAAAATAGTCAGGGGCAGTAACACTAAATACAACGGCCGAACCGGGTAACCCCGACGATATGCGCATGTCCTTATTGTAGTAAAGCTGTGTGCCAAGTTTCATTGAAATCCGGTGTATAATTTTCAAGAAATAGCGCGGAATTGAATATCACTGTATGTATATGGCTTAAACAGTCAGGGGCAGTAACTCTAAATTCGGCGGTCGAACCGGGTAACCCCGACGATATGCGCATGTCCTCATTGTAGTTAAGCTGTGTGCCAAGTTTCATTGAAATCCGGTCTATAGTTTTCAAGAAATAGCGCGGAAACGAATATCACTCTGTATGTATATGGCTAAAACAGTCAGGGGCAGTAACTCTAAATTCGACGGTCGAACCGGGTAACCCCGACGATATGCTCATGTCCACTTTGTAGTGAAGCTGTGAGCCAAGTTTCATTGAAATCCGATCTATAGTTTTCAAGAAATAGCGCGGAAACGAATATCACTCTGTATGTATATGGCTTAAACAGTCAGGGGCAGTAACTCTAAATTCGGCGGTCGAACCGGGTAACCCCGACGATATGCGCATGTCCTCATTGTAGTAAAGCTGTGTGCCAAGTTTCATTGAAATCCGGTTTATAGTTTTCAAGAAATAGCGCGGAAACGAATATCACTCTGTATGTATATGGCTAAAACAGTCAGGGGCAGTAACTCTAAATTCGGCGGTGGAACCGAGTAACCCCGACGATATGCGCATGTCCACTTTGTAGTAAAGCTGTGTGCCAAATTTCATCGAAATCCGGTCTACAGTTTTCAAGAAATAGCGCGGAAACGAATATCACTCTGTATGTATATGGCTTAAACAGTCAGGAGCAGTAACTCTAAATTCGACGGCCGAACTGGGTAACCCCGACGATATGCGCATGTCCTCATTGTAGTAAAGCTGTGTGCCAAGTTTCATCGAAATCCGGTCTATAGTTTCCAAGAAATAGCGCGGAAACGAATATCACTGTATGTATATGGCTAAAACAGTCAGGGGCAGTAACTCTAAATTTGGCGGTCGAACCGGATAACCCCGACGATATGCGTATGTCCACTTTGTAGCGAAGCTGTGTGCCAAGTTTCATCGAAATCCGGTCAACAGTTTTCAAGAAATAGCGCGGAAACGAATATCACTCTGTATGTATATGGCTAAAACAGTCAGGGGCAGTAACTCTAAATTCGGCGGTCGAACCGGGTAACCCCGACGATATGCGCATGTCCACTTTGTAGCGAAGCTGTGTGCCAAGTTTCATCGAAATCCGGTCTACAGTTTTCAAGAAATAGCGCGGAAACGAATATCACTCTGTATGTATATGGCTTAAACAGTCAGGGGCAGTAACTCTAAATTCAATGGTCGAACCGGGTAACCCCGACGATATGCGCATGTCCTCTTTGTAGTGAAGCTGTGTGCCAAGTTTCATCGAAATCCGGTCTATAGTTTCCAAGAAATAGCGCGGAAACGAATGTCGGACGGACGGACGGACGGACGGACGGACGGAAGGACGGACGGACATGGCAAAAACAATATCCCCCCCGAAAAATTTTTTCGGCGGGGGATAATAACATTCAATTTGTCATTATACCCCCCAAATTCAATTTGGGGGGTATATAGGAGTCAGGTTGTCGGTCTGTTGGTCTGTTGGTCTGTCTGTCTGTCTGTTGGTCTGTTGGTCCGTCTGTTGGTTTTTTCTTTAAAAATCTTCTCCTCCTCAACCACTCAGCCGATTCTTACCAAACTTGGCAGGAATGTTCCTTGGGTGACCCTTTTCAAAACTTGTTCGTGAAATTTTGATTCGTCAAAAATTGTGGGCGTGGCAGGGCGGGGCTTATCGGACTTAGAGAAATCATGTGAAAAATCTTTAAAAATCAATTATCAGGCCAATTTGAACCAGACTTGGCAGGAATGACTCTTGAGTGATTTTATTCAATGTATGCTCATGATTTTTTCATTCGTCAAAAAATGTGGGCGTGGCAGGGTGGGGCTTATCCGACTTCAAGAAATCGTTAGATAATTCTTCAAAAATCTTCTCCTCCCAAACCACTGGGCCAATTCTTACCAAACTTGGCAGGAATGTTCCTTGGGTGACTCTTTTCAAAACTTGTTCGTGAATTTTCGATTCGTCAAAAATTGTGGGCGTGGCAGGGCGGGGCTTATCGGACTTAGAGAAATCATGTGAAAAATCTTTAAAAATCAATTATCTGGACAATTTGAACCAAACTTGGCAGGAATGACCCTTGAGTGATTGTATTCAATGTATGTTCATGATTTTTTCATTCGTCAAAAAATGTGGGCGTGGCAGGGCGGGGCTTATCCAAGTTCGAGAAAATCATTAGATAATTCTTCAAAAAACTTCTCCTCCTTAACCACTGGGCCAATTCTTACCAAACTTGGCAGGAATCTTCCTTGGGTGACTCCTTTCAAAAGTTGTTCGTGAATTTTTGATTCGTCAAAAATTGTGGGCGTGGCAGGGCGGGGCTTATCGGACTTAGAGAAATCATGTGAAAAATCTTTAAAAATCAATTATCTGGACAATTTGAACCAAACTTGGCAGGAATGACCCTTGAGTGATTGTATTCAATGTATGTTCATGATTTTTTCATTCGTCAAAAAATGTGGGCGTGGCAGGGTGGGGCTTATCCAACTTCGAGAAAATCATTAGATAATTCTTCAAAAATCTTCTCCTCCTTAACCACTGGGCCAATTCTTACCAAACTTGGCAGGAATGTTCCTTGGGTGACTCTTTTCAAAACTTGTTCGTGAATTTTTGATTCATCAAAAATTGTGGGCGTGGCAGGGCGGGGCTTTTCGGACTTAGAGAAATCATGTGAAAAATCTTAAAAAATCAATTATCTGGCCAATTTGAACCAAACTTGGCACTTATGTCCCTTGAGTGATTGTATTCAATGTATGTTCACGAATTTTTGATTCGTCAAAAAAATGTGGGCGTGGCAGGGCGGGGCTTAGCCAACTTCGAGAAAATCGTTAGATAATTCTTCAAAAAACTTCTTTTCCTTAACCACTGGGCCAATTCTTACCAAACTTGGCAAGAATGTTCCTTGGGTGACTCTTTTCAAAACTTGATCGTGAATTTTTGATTTGTCAAAAATTGTGGGCGTGGCAGGGCGAGGCTTTTCGGACTTAGAGAAATCATGTGAAAAATCTTAAAAAATCAATTATTTGACCATTTTGAACTAAACTTGGCACTAATGTCCCTTGAGTGATTGTATTCAATGTATGTTCATGAATTTTTGATTCGCCAAAAAATGTGGGCGTGGCAGGACGGGGCTTAGCCGACTTCGAGAAATCTTCAGATAATTCTTCAAAAATCTTCTCCTCCTTAACCACTGAGCCAATTCTTACCGAACTTGGCAGGAATGTTCCTTGGGTGACTCTTTTCAAAATGTGTTAGTGAATTTTGATTTGCAAAAAATGTGGTAATGGCAGGGCAGGGCTTATCAGACTTAACGAAATCATGAGAAAATTCTGTAAAAAAGCAATTTGAACCAAATCTTACAGGAATGTTTCTTGATTGACTGTCTTCAATACATGGTTGTGAATTTTTGGTTTATTGAAAAATATGGGCATGGCAGGGCAAGCTTGGGGATTGTTAAATGAGTTATGTCCTTTTGTTGAAAATTGGTATTTTTTGCAACATTTACATGTGTTGTTTGGTCTGTGGATTTTTGTTAGCTCTATTTCCCAATTAATCATGCAGCTCGCAGTTCAAATGAAATAAACTTCTCAAAATGCACAAAAACTGCGCTTTTGGGGGGTATGATCACTTTCAGTGATATTCTAGTTTGTAGCAGTTTCTGAAGTGGATCACCTTTGAAATTTGGGAAAGGATTAAAATTTTGCCATCTGGTTAACCCTTTCGTTTGCATGCGCGCTTTCAAGCGCGGTTCAGGAACGCTTGTACTGTTTAGGGGGGCATTGGCTTTTAAAAGCAATTTTTAAACTGTTAAAGTTATCATGACACCAGATAAATGCTGAAATATTGCGCAATATTGTTATGTTCCCGTAAAATGTGAAGAAAAATGCAGTTTTTGGGGTTTATGAGTTGTAACGATGGCCAGGAGGGTTCAATATTCTGCAGAAGAGGTCCGGCGAATCATCATGTCAGTGCCGGATGATGATGATAGCAATTACCCTGATTTTTGGGGGTAAAATGGTGATTTGAACATTAGAAATGTTTCCGAGACATTGAATAGTGACTCGGACAGTGATTCCGATACCCATTAAATGAATCCAGTCCCAAAATTGTAGGGGTGGGGGTGGTCGGGGGGGTTGTGGCAGGGGGCCTGACAGAGGTTATGGGGCTAGAGGTCGAGATTTTGATGAGATGCAAATTTTCTATCAGTTACTCATCATATCCTTCAAGAAAACTGAATAAATTTTCCAGTGATATATAGGTTTATGGGTATTATGCTAGTAAAATCTATCTATAATGCATGTGTATACATGAAGTGCTTGGAAATAGGGAAAATAGGCATTTTTTGGAAATAATTCTGCAAACGAAAGGTTAAGGGTTAATTAGATCTCCTATCTTCACAATTTCAGGGTTAATTAGATCTCCTATCTTCACAATTTCAGGGTATTTGGAAGATAAAATGGAAGTGCTTGTAGAAAAAGTGCCGGATTTTGATCCATTAAACTTGTTGCAGTAAGAATGTGGGGAGATAAAATGGAAGTGCTCATATAAAAAGTGCCGGACTTTTATCCTTTAAACTTGTTGCAGTAAGAATGTGGGGGGATAAAATGGAAAACTTTAAAACTGACGAGTTTGAATAATCAATTGAATGATTTCTAGCCATATTAAGGTAAGAAGGGCCTAATTAGCACCAAAGAGCCAGCGGCGAAATTTGAAAAGTGCTAATAATTCCCAAACTGTGTTAAATTTCTATTCCAAATATAAACATAAGCATTTTGTACGGTTTAGAATTTTGAATCAATGCATATTTATGGAAATATTAAACAAAAATGTTCCAAATTACCTCCCTTGCATATGAATATAGAGTAAAATAATATTTGTAAATTTCTTTCTTTTTGAAGCATAATCTTGAAATCTGGCACGGTGAATCAACTTATGTGAAGTGTATTTACAAGTGTGTGTAATTTGATGCATTTCGTAAGGCTAGAAAGTGGTGTTTTTAATTAGGCCCTTCCTACCTTAACCCTTTCCCAAATAGCAAGAATTTGAATCTGGAAAAAGAGCTCACTATATGGCTTTTGAGCTCAACAAAAAGCCAGATCAGCCGGCACTGCGCTAGATTTAGATCCATATTGTTCTAGCTTTGTCATTCAATGTGGAACTTTAAGGTATTCCATTAATCTTTAGATACCAACCATTTCAAGCATCTTCAGGTGTCATCTGTACAGTAGCAATGGAATCTGCTCATGGTATCCCAAATTTTAAATCTTGATACCCTTGTGAATTTCCAGGCATCGTAGGTGGCAATAAAAATTGACCAGAGTATCCCTGGTCAATTTCTGTTGCCAAAAATGATGCCTAAATAGTTTGATAGATTAAGAAAATACCTTGATGATTAATACAGCAATATGGATCCTGGTCACAGTACATGTTTGTACAGGCTGATCAGAATCCATATTGGACAAAAATGTCAGACGCACACATTTCCATTTAGGGAAATAATTGTTGATACACTCAACATTGATATATTTGACTTACATAATTATGATTGAAGAATTTTGAACAATTTTGTAAGAAATTAAAATTAAGTAAACTGCAGTTGTTGCTTGTTACTTAGTGAAGACGGTTCTACTCAAACCAGAACATGGCCATATTGCGATTTGTAGCACATTGGTCAGTTTGAATGGGGTTAAACACGATTTTACCCTTTTTATGCTCCCCGAAGGGAGAGCATATAGTCGCCGCTTTGTCTCTCCCCGTCTGTCCTGTCCGTCCGTCCGAAGCGATTTCTCCATAACCCATGGGCCAAATCAAATGAAACTTACCATGTGAACTCCCTATGACATAATGCCGATGAACTTTTCCCGGTTTTTGGATTTGAGGCCTCGTCATGGGAAAAGGGGACTTAAGGTTAAATACAGTTTTTCTCTAATCACTCCTAGTCTAATGGTCAGAATTTGATGAAATTTCATATTTGAGTAGCAAATCAGATGCCCTTGACAGTAAACTATTTAAAATTTGCGTATAAAAAAAATGTCATGGAAAAAGGGGGCTTAACATTTGTTAACTTTATATTAGCTCTGCATGGCATATATTTATTGTGACAATGCCTTGTTCGGGGAGCATTGTCCGTCTCTGACGGCTCTTGTCTAAATAAGGCCTGGTTTTGACGACTCCAATAGAAATTGCTTGGGAAAACAGTGTCTCGATATATTCCATGCTTACTTATTTATAATCTATACACATTCCATATCTTCACAATTTCAGGGTATTTGGAAGATTCCGATAGATGAGATAGATAGAGCGGGTAGTTTCCCATCTCATCTGAATCGCTGTATTGATCTCATTCTGCACATTCTGAAGGAGGAGGGGGACTGCCATGTTTTACATCAAGTACATCTACAGCTAAATAAACAGCCTGAACCTGGAAAGTGAGTACATGTATTACAATTTACTTGTTTATATACAAACCATTTCCATATGATTTCCATATGATGACACTTTTTTTGCGCCCTTCAAGATAAATGGTTTGGAAAGCATTGTGGAATATGAAGAAATAACTTGTTACAAATAATTTCTTCATTTCCAACATTTTTTACATGTCCCTGTATCGAGATGGGGGCATATTGTTTACTTGTGTCCGTCTGTCTGTCTGTCTGAAAACTTTGGCGATTCTGGGCGCATTGGTGTTTCAAAAACACATCTTGTTTTTAGCTCGACTTTTCGAAGAAAATGAGAGCTTATACTGTCACCAAGGCGTCAGCATTGGCGTCGGCGTTGCAACCAAGGTTAAAGTTTTTTCAAACATCAATAACTTCCATACTATCAAAGGGATTCAACCCAAACTTGGAATACCTATTCACCATCACACCCTCTACCTTACTAAGAGGGCCCATGACCCTGGCTCCACTATACTTGGAGTTATGCCCCCTTTATACTAAGCAACTTAGAAAGTCGAGCGTGCTGTCTTCAGACATCTCTTGTTGAAAGAAAGGCCTAAAATATGAAATTTCATTCACTTGAAATTGTCGTCTGCAACATCTATGAATTTGGACCTGTCTAGAATTTTGCTCTCTTATAATGGGTAATACTTGTAGGAGTTGTAAACGAGCAGAATGGAGAATCTAATAAGTCTTTCCACTAGTCCAGGCTAACTTATGTCTGTACTTGTCTAAAATGTCATAAGGCTCAATTTCAGTATTTCTTTTTATTTTATTTCAGAAAGTACCTCAGAAATTACTTTCACCTGAGGTGCGTTCTTTAGAGCGAGATTTCTTTAGATTTCTTAAGATATTTTAGGATAAAGTGTTCTTTAGAGCAATATTTTTAAGACGCTCAATGGGAGGCGCCATTATCCTATACTTTGTGCGGAACACTTCCGTCAACTCTGTAGAAACAATATAAAAGAGACTTGACCGAGTTGTTCCGAAAGCTCCATAATTTATAAACTGTGGTGTTCCGAATGCTCCATACTTTATACAAATGATGTCATGATGACATCATTTGTATAAATATCGAGCATTCAGAACAGCTCGGTCGAAGTCTCGGTCTTTAAAACGCTTTATCCAAAACATCTTAAGAAATCTTAAAAAATCTCTTTCTAAAGAACGCGGCTCTGATCATTTTCAGAAAGTACCTCAGAGATGCTGAAAAGAAATACTACGCTCTGACATCACATCGCTTCACATTGGATGCTGCTGAGGCGCGAATACAGGAAATGAAAACAATCACGGACGCTGAACAGCGACACAAGTTTCTGTTGCTATTTTACAAAATCTGGGAACATGGGGTACACAAGCTAAATAAACATGCAGATAGGACTAACAAACTTCTGGCTGAGGCTTATAGAGTGGTGGTCAGAAAACTTGAGGTAGGGAAAATATCTCAATATGTTTTAACCCTTTCCCAAACAACGTAATTTTGAACTGTTCCAATTTGAAAGGTGTTCCAGATGACAATTTTGAAGTAAAAAAAGGATTTGTGTACAATATAGCACAGAAAACATTGGGACAAAAGGAGAAACTGCTGGTTATCAGCAGTTTCTTCTTTTGTCTCAATGTTTTCCCAAGCCTTTTCTAATTGGGACGTCAATAGCAGGTCCTGTTTTGGAAAGGGTTAAATCAACAGCTGGATTGATAAAAGGGAATTATGGCATGTCAAAATTTTTATTTCTCATCAATTCCTGTTTTGGTGCTCATAAGGATTGTCTCTTTAACACATTCTATTGAATACCAACAACATAGGGTTTGATCAATAATAAGTAATATTTTTATGCCTCCATACTGAAAGATTGGGGGTATATGGTTTTACTCGTGGTTTGTCTGTCCAAAAACTTAACATTGGCCTTTTCAGTGGCATTTTGTTCAAAATTTATTAGAAATGTCAATGGAATATCTATACATACTCAATTTAAAGTAAGTTTTTTTTTTTCAGGAATTTAATTAAAGATGAATTGAACTCAAAATTAAAATATATTTCAGTTTTGCTAGTTTTTAAAAACAATCTTGTATTAAATATTATTTTCAGTTTTAATGGAAACAATGTCATGACATTTTATGACAAAACTTTGAAACTCTTGTTCAAACTGTTAGTTCAGCAATTAATGATGCGATATTTATTATGCTCCCCGAAAAAATTTCGGGGGAGCATATAGTCACCATGCTGTCCGTCCGTCCACAGCCAGCTCTCAGCAACCCTTAGATCAAATTCAATGAAACTTCACATGTGAACACCTGGGATAATACTTAGGGATCATTTTCTCTGTTTCTTAATTTGAGGCTGCGTCATGGAAAAAGGGCCTTAGTGTAAAAATTAATTTTTCTCTAATTTCTCTTCATCTAATGGGCAAAATTGAATGAAATTTTGTACTCTTGTCATTTGTGATAAATAGGATGTTCTAGACCATTTTCTATAAATAATGTGTGTATAAAAAATCTGTCATGGGAAAAGGGGGCTTAATTTAAGATTTTGTGACAAACACTTATTCGGGGAGCATAATCCGTCTATGACAGCTCTTGTATATCTTTCTTGGCATTCGATGCATTTCAGACCCTGCCACAAAAGATGTTGTTAGATCAGGCTGTCAGATATTGTAAACATCTGATGCAACAGAAATCCAAGTCTGACAAGGTAAATATAGAATCCTCCTCAGAGGAGGTTTATCTCAAAACTTACCTGTTATAGCAAGCTGGGACTTAACCCTTTCCCAAACAAGACCTGGTTATGATGTCCCTAATTATAATAGAAAAGGATTGGGAAAAGATTGAGACAAAAGAAGAAAATGCTGATCTCCTTTTGTCTCAATATTTTCTGTGCTGTATTACTCACAAATTTTACCTTTAATAACATCTATTTTGTTGTCTGCAGCAGCTGTCATATTGGGCCTCCCTAAAATTTTGCCGTTTGGAAAAGGGTTAATCTTTGTCGAGCAAATGTCACAGCTCTTGTATCATCCTGCAGCAATTACGTTCATTACATAGACAAAAACCCATTTCCTCACAGTGAACTATTTTGACACCTCATAAATGCCTTGAAAACCATTGTGGTTAATGAAGAATTGCTTGTGACAAGCAATTCTTCATTTCCCACAATGTTTTCTACCTAAAAAGACCATAACATGTAAAATTTTATTCACCTGAAATTGTCAACTGTAAGATCTTTCAGTTTGGACCATCATAAAATGTGTCATCTGGTAATTGGTTAACCTCTCCTATACCTTATGAAAAATTGGAGATGCAAATAAATGAATTGAAATTATTTTTTGCTTAAATGGCAACCCTTCTTGGCCATTATGTATTTAACTGTTGTTGAGAGGATAAATGTTAATAACTTTTGTCACTATTTGTTGTTTTCTAGGATTCCACACCAGATACAAAAGTCAAACCTAAATCAGGTGTCAAACTCTCAACAGCCAAAGAGACAGTAGTAAAAGCTATACCACAGCTAAACCTAGAAAGTCTAATGAAAGCCCAAACACAGAATACTCTAATGAAAGCCCAAACACAGAATACTCTAATGAAAGCACAAACACAGAATAGTGCTGCTAAACCTGCAGATGATAACAAGCAAGTTGGTAAAGACAGTAAAGACAAGGTAATGGACACAGAAGATAAAGTGCAGGGAAAAGAAAGTAAAGCTCATCCTGACGATATAGATGATGCCATAGTTATTGATAGTTCTGATGATGAATCTGATCATCCTGAAGTAAGTAATGATAAAGTATCAGATGCTAAAGATACAAAGACAGATGTCATGAAGCTAACTGGAGATATAGCTGCCACTAAAACTGGAAACAATGCTGACACTAAAATTGTGGATTCTGAAAGTAAAACAGTGGATGACAGTAAAGCTCCTACAGTGAAGATTAAGATGGGACTACTTCAGGCTGTGAAGAGATTCAAACCAAACCCTGTAGGGGAGGAGGGGAACAAAGATGACAATACTGAAGAGAAGATGGAAGTAGATGATGAGGCTGGTCCTTCACAGGAACAGGAAAATGCTGGTCCTGAACCACCCAACAACGATGATGAATCGTCATCGTCCTCATCTTCTAGTGACAGTAGTAGTGACAATGACAGCAGCGCTGATGATGATGATAAAAATGCTGGAGATGATGACTCGGACAATGATGGAAGTGATGGATCTTCTAGCTCCAGCAGTGACGATGAATCTGATAAACCAGAAACAAAACTCAGCAAGGCAGAAGTGGAACAAATAGAGAAATCATTCAAACCTCCCGACATACAGCTCACAATCTCATCCAGTGACGAAAATGATGAAGATGAGAGTAGTGATAACTCGCAGGAGATCGATCTGATATCAAGCGATGACAATCAAGGTAAAGATGATGACACGGATTACAAAGCGAGTGAAGATGAGAATGTTATAGCATCGGATGATGAGTTCAAGGATGACGGTAGGGCTGTTGTTCCTTCACCACCGCATAGAGAGGAAAATGATGAAGCATCTGGGGATAAAATGGAGGTGCTCGTAGAAAAAGTGCCGGATTTTGATCCATTAAACTTGTTGCAGTAAGAATGTCGGGAGATAAAATGGAAGTGCTTGTAGAAAAAGTGCCGGATTTTGATCCATTAAACTTGTTGCAGTAAGAATGTGGGGAGATAAAATGGAAGTGCTCATATAAAAAGTGCCGGACTTTTATCCTTTAAACTTGTTGCAGTAAGAATGTGGGGGGGGATAAAATGGAAAACTTTAAAACTGACGAGTTTGAATAATCAATTGAATGATTTCTAGCCATATTAACCCTTTCCCAAATAGCAAGAATTTGAATCTGGAAAAAGAGCTCACTATATGGCTTCTGAGCTCAACAAAAAGCCAGATCAGCCGGCACTGCGCTAGATTTAGATCCATATTGTTCTAGCTTTGTCATTCAATGTGGAACTTTAAGGTATTCCATTAATCTTTAGATACCAACCATTTCAAGCATCTTCAGGTGTCATCTGTACAGTAGCAATGGAATCTGCTCATGGTATCCCAAATTTTAAATCTTGATACCCTTGTGAATTTCCAGGCATCGTAGGTGGCAATAAAAATTGACCAGAGTATCCCTGGTCAATTTCTGTTGCCAAAAATGATGCCTAAATAGTTTGATAGATTAAGAAAATACCTTGATGATTAATACAGCAATATGGATCCTGGTCACAGTACATGTTTGTACAGGCTGATCAGAATCCATATTGGACAAAAATGTCAGACGCACACATTTCCATTTAGGGAAATAATTGTTGATACACTCAACATTGATATATTTGACTTACATAATTATGATTGAAGAATTTTGAACAATTTTGTAAGAAATTAAAATTAAGTAAACTGCAGTTGTTGCTTGTTACTTAGTGAAGACGGTTCTACTCAAACCAGAACATGGCCATATTGCGATTTGTAGCACATTGGTCAGTTTGAATGGGGTTAAACACGATTTTACCCTTTTTATGCTCCCCGAAGGGAGAGCATATAGTCGCCGCTTTGTCTCTCCCCGTCTGTCCTGTCCGTCCGTCCGAAGCGATTTCTCCATAACCCATGGGCCAAATCAAATGAAACTTACCATGTGAACTCCCTATGACATAATGCCGATGAACTTTTCCCGGTTTTTGGATTTGAGGCCTCGTCATGGGAAAAGGGGACTTAAGGTTAAATACAGTTTTTCTCTAATCACTCCTAGTCTAATGGTCAGAATTTGATGAAATTTCATATTTGAGTAGCAAATCAGATGCCCTTGACAGTAAACTATTTAAAATTTGCGTATAAAAAAAATGTCATGGAAAAAGGGGGCTTAACATTTGTTAACTTTATATTAGCTCTGCATGGCATATATTTATTGTGACAATGCCTTGTTCGGGGAGCATTGTCCGTCTCTGACGGCTCTTGTCTAAATAAGGCCTGGTTTTGACGACTCCAATAGAAATTGCTTGGGAAAACAGTGTCTCGATATATTCCATGCTTACTTATTTATAATCTATACACATTCCATATCAATTCAAGCCCATTTTGTTGTCTGTGATAGCTTTCAAATTAGAGCAGTCTAAATATTTGCTGTTTGGAAAAGGTTTAACCCTTTCCCAAGCAACAAATTTTTAGGGTGATCCACTTCAAAAACTGTCACAAATGACAATATGGATGTTACCAAAGATAGGATTTCTGTAAAATATGACATAGAAAATATTGAGACAAAAGGAGAAACTGCTGGTTATCAGCAGTTTCTTCTTTTGTCTCAATGTTTTTAAACGCCTATTTCCATAGGGACGTCAAAACCGGGTCTTGTTTGGGAAAGAGTTAAGATATTTCAGTCTTACCATGTAGCTGGAGCACCCAACCATGCATTACTTTTGTTTCTCTCACCAGTACTACCACAACATCCTTTCTAAGGTTTACGATTATCCAGAGGACAAGAATCTATATTAATGTATAGGTGCTCCTGCTGCCACGATGTGATATACCGTTAAAATGACCTCAACCCATTTCCACACTTTGAATTTTAGCGAGCCGGGACTTTATGTCCGGGGAGCTAATGTCACAGCACTAGTGTCAGTGTCAACCTCGCGTCTTCACTTGAAAAACTTTAACCTGCTCTATATCTCGGGCACTATTAGAGATACAGCCTTGATATTTCACACATGGATATTTCCTGCCAAGATCTTTCATTTGAAACCATGACATTTGACCTAGTGACTAGTGTTGTGCCGATAGTCTCCAGCTATCGAAAGCTATCGGATTGAGCCCAAAAATCGGCTACAATTGATTGCAATTTTTGACTATCGATACTATCGCTAAAGTTGTGCTGTTCTTTTGCTGGTATATTTCGGACATTTGAATCCATATTAAAATTCCCAATTCAAAAGTAGATATCTATTCCCTTGCATAAATAAAATTTCCAGACCATTTTCGTATTTACCCCCCCCCCCCATTCTCATACCATGGCTGTTAAGAAAAGAAAGTAGATGTAAAAGTTGATGCTAAAAATTTAAATCTAGGCAAAATATGTAAGAGTATGACTTGATTAGTAGTCTGCCATTTGCTTAATCAGTAAAATTAATCTGACATTAACAATGACTTTTGATGGATAGATTCCAGCATTTGAGCTGATAACAATATTCTTTACTAAAACATACCTCTATGTATCTCTGATATATATATAATATGCATGATCATATATCTCATGATATATTATTTGTAACTCACTAGGTTAAATTGTTGTTGTTGTTGTTTTAAAAAAACGATTGTACAGTTGATAATCAATTGGTATGACTCTCCGATTGTCGATAGTTATTGTGCTATCCGATATACAACACTACTAGTGACATTGGAGTTTGACTAACTTTCTTTTTTTTTTAACCTGGCCTATATCTCATGCACTGTTATAGACAGAGCCTTGATATTTCTTAATCTTAATGGATACCTCATGATCTTTACCGTAAGACCATGACCTTTGACTCCTTTTTTTGCGACAAGCTCTCGTATAGGCTAGCTATGTTGGCCACGGTCAACTCTTGTTCCTTTCTTTACTCTAACTTAAATTCCCTGTAACCTTGGATCATGAAACTTGATACAGTTGTTACCGTTGATCCAAGGTGCCCTATTGCTTTTTGGTTACATAGGTTAAAATTGTACTTTGCTTAAAATTCATCGACAGCTGCGGCCACGGCATAATTGGTAGTTCATTGGACTCCCACTCGTAAGGTCCTGGATTCGATCCCCCGTTCCGGCAAATATCTTTTCAGACAAAATTGTCTCCAACCAATGGTTTGATATCGTTATCCTTTGTGGGCGAGCAGCTAGAGGCTCGGTGAGGATGGGGTAATAATGGTATGAGAAATGACAGGAATCCATGGTTAGGTGCTCCAGCTGCATGATATGACCATAGCAGTTCAAACCTCTGTTAAACCCAAAAAAATCAAATCATTTCCCTGCTCCAGCTGATTAGGCCTTACCTTTTGGAGGTATTTGTTCTGCTATACGACAGTTCTAGTTGAATTTTTTGAAGGATCGTTAGATTGGATTCCAATTCCACTCAACAGATATAGTCATACGGTGAGTACAACAGAAAAGAGCGGTGAAGACAATGCTATTTTTTTATATATTTCAAATCCAAACCCAATGTTTTGGGTACTCAATTGAATCGTCTGGACGAGACGATTGTAATGAGTACCCACAACATAGGGTTTCGTTAACATTTAGTGAAATGTTTCATTTTGAAAAGCCATCACCCTCTCCTATCTGTAGCTCTGTATGGGGTTGAACATTCATTTGCAAGACTGGCGAGGCACGAGATTAAACCAGGGAGTCCTGGGTTTTAAGTCCAGCGCATTACTACTGTACGAATTCCATCTCCTCATACCTCGATGGAGTGTTTTGAAAAACATTGAGGCAAACTAAGACAAGAGCCGTCATAGACAGATTTTGCTCTCCGAATAAGTGTTTGTCACAAAATAAAACTATCATACATTAAGCTCCCTTTTTCCATGAGGGATTTTTTGTACACACATTATTTATAGAATATGGTCTAGAACATCCTATTTATCACATGAGTACAAAATTTCATTTAATTCTGACCATTAGATGAAGATATTGGAGAACTAGAAAGACCTGAAGGTCTTGAGTCGCTCCACAGGCCTGAATTTCTTGTGGTTTACTATAAAAAAATTGACAAATTTATCTAAATGCTTAAACTGATATATTTTTAAATTCTTGTGATTCTAAGAGCAGAGACAAAGTAAAGAGAAGCAAGTATGTGGTCAAAGCGAAAAGAAGGTAAATGATTGACTAATATTTGGGGGATTTTTAGAGTGATGATAAAGTTGAAAACTGTCATTGTGTCAAATTCAAGGGCACATAATTCAATATGCGAGTTAATAATTGTGGTAGACTAAAGGAAGTAACTTTTGATATGAGCAATTTAAAGTTCAGTAAGAGTTGTTTTCCTTTATGATAATTAGTTCAAGAAGTTGTGATTGTGCATGTAACATAGAAATCATGAAAATAAAAACATTCTGATCTAAAACTATGATTTTGACTTGATAATTTATGTCTTGAACACCACAATAATCAAGCTGAATATTAAACTCGAGCAAGATCTTAGGGTCTGTCCAAATTTTGTCAGTATTAATCTATATATGTGGCCACAAAAGTGAAAAAGTGTTGAAAACTGAAATTTTGTCAATTTCTAGGGCATATAACTCAGATTGTAGCGATGCAATCATCTTGAAAATTACACAAAAGCAAGATCTTGTTGTCAACAAGATTCTGTCCAAATATCATCTTGATTGGTTAACAATTATGGTTGTTAGAGTGAAAACAAAGTCGAAAATGGAAATTTTGTCAAATTCAAGGGCACATAACTCATGATGTAAAATTCCGATCAAGCTGAAAATTAAACCCAGGCAGGATATCATGCTTATATATAGTCTGTCAAAGTTTTGTCTTGATTGGTTAATATTTGTAGATTTCAGAGTAAAAATTAAGTCAAAACCAGCTTTTTTTGACATTCAAGGGCAGATAACTCAAGTTATTCTGGTTCAATCCAAACTCTTTGTAGGAATCTGAGAGAGGGTCACCCAAGGATCATTCCTGTGAAGTTTGGTTGAAATCCATACGGTAGTTTCTGAGGAGAAGATTTTTAAAGAAAAAGTTTACGGACGGACGGACGCACGCACGACAGACTCACTGATATGACAATAGCCCGCTGGCCTGAAAGGCCAGTGGAGCTAAAAACTATTTTTTACAGTAAGGCCCCTTTTTCCATGACGCAGCCTGAAATGAAGAAACGGAGAAGAAGGTCCATAGGGATATGTGAAGTTTCATTGAATTTGGTCCAAGGGTTGCTGAGATCTGGCTGTGGAAGGACAGACAGCGTGGCGACGATATGCTCCCCGAAATTTTTTCGGGGAGCATAAAAATACGGATCGTTAGCATTTGCTCCTTTCTCAAAAACTCCCTGTGCTGTGATACAAAAAAAAAATATATCTTTACTTATTAGTTTTAACATCTGCATATGGCTTTGAATTTGAACAGACCAAAAATTTTAGGATCATTTTTTCCACGGAGCAAAATACTTTAATTTAATCCTATCTCTAACGAGATCTGGCTTTGACATGCCAAAATGTTGAAAAGGCGTTGGAAAAGAATTGAGGTATTATAAGAAAATGCAGAAAATCATCATTTCCCCTTCTGCCTCAATATTTTTCAATCTATGCTTTATTGTTCACGCAAATTCTTTGTTATACGCCCGAAGGGTCGTATTATGTTACGGCAAATAAAACAAGAGGACCATGATGGTCCTATATCGCTCACCTGAACCAAGATGATATGAGCCACAGTTATGTTTGAATCAATTAATATTTGTGACATTAAGACTGAAAACAAACTTATGGTCATCAACATTATGTCCCTGTTTCGTCTTTATAGGTCTATATACTGGTTGTAAAGAGTGAAAACAAAGTCAAAAATGAGAATTTTGTCCATTTCAAGGGCAGATAACTCAGCAACTGATGATAACCATTACATCCAAGATCAAAGTTTTGTCTTGATTGGTCACCATTAATTTTGTGGTTAGAGTAAAAACAAAGTCTAAAACAGCAATTTTGTCAAATTCAAGGGCAGATAACTCAGGACATTCTGGTCCGATCAAACCAAAACAAAAACTCATCCAAAATCTTATATAAGGTCACCAACATTGTGTCCAATTTTTGTATAGATTGGTCAATATTTGTTGATCTATGCTAGAGTGTAAACAATGTCAAAAGTAGCTTTTTTCATTCAAGGGCAGATAACTTCTGACTTTCTGGTCCGATCTGACCCAAAATCGAACTAATCCAAGATCTTATGGTCACTAATATTGTGTTAAAGTTTTGTCTTGATTGGTCAATAACTGTAGATGTTATAGTGTAAACAAAGTTGAAAACGGTCAAAAACGACAATTTTGTAAAATTCAAGGGCAGATAACCCATGACTTTCTGGTCCGATCAAATTAAAAATCAAGTTCATCCGAGATCTTATGGTCACCAACATTGTGTCCAACTTTTGTATTGATTGGTCAATGTTTGTAGATGCTAGAGTGTAAACAATGTCAAAAGTAGCTATTTTTTACATTCAAGGGCAGATAACTCCTGACTTTCAGGTCCGATCTCACCCAAAATCGAACTCATTCAAGATCTTATGGTCACTTATATTGTATTAAAGTTTTGTCTTGATTAGTTTATAATTGTAGATGCTATAGTGTAAACAAAGTCGAAAACGGTCAAAAACGACAATTTTGTCAAATTCAAGGGCAGATAACTCCTGACTTTCTAGTCCAATCTGACCAAAAATCAACCTCATCCGAGATCTTATGGTCACCAATATTGTGTATAACTTTTGTATTGATTGGTCAATATTTGTAGATGCTAGAGTGTAAACAATGTCAAAAGTAGCTTTTTTTTACATTCAAGGGCAGATAACTCCGGACTTTCTGGTCCGATCTGACCCAAATTCGAACTCATCCTAGAGCTCAAGATTATACATGTTTTGACCAAGTTTGGCTAAGATTGGCTAATATTTGTGGATGCTAGAGTGTAAACACCAAATTGTTGACAGACGGACGGACGGACGGACGGACATACAGACGGACAGACGGACGACGGACAAAAACCGATCACAATAGCTCACCTTGAGCACTTCGTGCTCAGGTGAGCTAAGAAACAGAATGCTTAATCCCTTCACAAACAAGAACTGGTTTTGAGGTCCCTAGAAGAAATACTTTAAAACATTGAAGGAAAAGAAGAAATAGCTGATTATCAGCAATTTCTTCCCTTACCTCAATATTTTACAATTTTATTTTTGATCATCTGCAACTCCTTTCTAATGGGTTTGAGTTTATTGGGGTTTTACGCCGTTTTCAACTACCAGGGTCATATCGCGGCGGTTAGAGCACCTACCCATGGATTCCTGTTGTTTCTCAAACCAGTACTACCACAACACCCTTACGGAGCCTCCAGCTGCTCGCCCACTTAGGTTAACGATTTCAAACCCATTGGTGGGCGACAATTTTGTCAGGGTATTGGCCGCGGCTGGGTATCGAACCCGGGACCTCTCAAATGAGCCTTTCTTATGGGATCAGTCTATATTTTAGTAATTTGGCATAGGTTAAGTAGCCATACGTAGAGACATGGGCTAGTCTTAACCTTGTCCAGAATGATAAATATTATGATATTAGTATTTTTCAAATTTGCTCATGAAATAGGGCACATTATGCCCTCTAAACATGTATCAAATAGTTTGTACATAAAACAATACAAACATTTCAAAATTGGTCATTTTTTACAGGTTGAAACATCGCACATATACAAAGACTATAAACAAATTAAAATTGACTAATAAAGCATGATTAGTTTCAGTCAAAACACATAGCACTAGTTAAGAAATATCACAGACATCAACACATTTGAACAAAAACTATGAAAATGTACAGTTGTCCCAAGGTAGTCTGATGTTAATAAACAAACCTTTAACCTATAATTTTAAACATGTTAATGTAGAGACGCACATGCAAATCGTCTTGTCAAAATTACATCAAAATACTGATTATCATCTATATGGTTTCATTTTGATCTGTATTAACCTATGATTAGTAAATTGATATATTTTTTTATTGTTTGGTGGGAATCAGAATATCTTGGGAGCACTTTTCATGTTTTTTTACTCTTTACTCTGTATCAATGATTTGTTCTTTAACCCTTACCCAGACAAGACCTGGTTTTGACTTCCCTAATAGAAAAGGCTTGGGGAAACATTGAGGCAAAAGAAAAAAATGCTGATAACCTTTTCTGTACAATATTTTACACAAATTCAATCTTTATCATCATCCATTTTGTCGTCTTCAGCAGCCATCAAATTTGACTACCCTAGAGTTTCATTGTTTGGAAAAGGGTTAACCCATGATATCCAAAAGAAGCTCAAGAGCTTATTTTCAAAGGAAAATACAGATTACTAGAAAGGTGATAAATGGCCCTGATAAATGCCACTGCATTTGTTCGGACAAGCATATTTTTAGTCTGATCAAGGCCATAGCTCAAATTCTTGATGAAATTTTCAGAAAAGTTGCATCTTGTGCATATATTCTGAATCAATTAGGATGGCTGGTTGATTGGAGTTTAATGCCGTTTTCAACAGCTGAAAATCATACTGCGACGGCTGGAGCACCTAACATTTGATTCCTGTTATTTTTCATATCCATACTACCACAACATCCTTATCAAGCCTCCAGCTGCTTGCCCACATATACTTAGTACATTTAAAAACGCAGAGTTTTCTAAGCCTTAAATCAAGATGTTAAAAGATGTTATAAGAAATAAAAATATTTGTTACGAATCTCCCACAAGTTTTTAAACGTGAATAGAAAAGATTACAGTTAGTAATTCTGGAACATTTTACAGCAACTTAGCGAAAGCGTTAATCACGTTGACGCTGCGTAAATTTGATGCACATGAAAGTCAAGTTAAATTTTAACATGTTTATAAAGTTTGTCTATAGGGACACTATAAAAACACGGTCAAATTTTATTTAGACGTGTAATTAAAACATTGTCTACCTTTTGAGTTTATGAAATTAGATAAATCAACGAAAATAAACCCGCATTACGTAGCCTTTGCTCCTCATTTCCATCCTATAAGCGAACGTAGTACCTCTGCGGAATTAAATGTACTCAGTATAGGTTAACAATATCAAACTATTGGTGGGAGTATTTTTTTCTGAAAGGATATTTTGATGCCTTAGAAGAATAAGGTCGTAAGTGGTACTTACAACCTTTTATGATGCATACATGCTTGGAAAGGGCATTTCAAGCTCTAAATATGGTGCAAATTTCATAGACATTTGAACTTGTCATGCTGACCAATTTCGCTGTAGAAAAAGGTTGTTTATTCTTTTTTCTTTTTGAAATGAAACCGTTTTTTCCAATTGTCTCAAAACTACGTTTTTTCACTTACAACCTTCTTCTTCTAAGGCATCGATTTGCAGTGACTAGGGATTGAACCCAGGACATCAAGAGTCAGAGTCTAATTCACTAACAACTAGAATTATGTAGGATGTAGTTGTTGATGGTGTAGTTGGCATAGTGGAGCTTGTAGAACCTGACACCAGACATCTCCTCGTGCTGAACAGCGACTACAGCGTACTGAAAGTAGAAAAGTTTAGCCGGGATCTAGATAAGGATTCCTTATAACATTTTAGAAGATGTGGATCAAAATTTGCCTGTGCATAGGCACAGACTGACCATGATCCATGTTGTTCTTTAACCCTCTTCAAACAAGATCTGATTTTGACGTCTCCCACAGATTGAAGAAAAAGAAGAAATTGCTGATAATCACCCATTTTTCTCCTTTTTCCTCAATTCTTTCCACGCTATGATGACCAAATGTCATGCATTTTTAGCTAGACTTTTCGAAGAAAATGAGAGCTTATACTGTCACCCGGGCGTCGGCGTTGCAACAAAGGTTTAAGTTTTTTCAAACATCAATAACTTCCATACTATCAAAGGGATTCAACCCAAACTTGGAATACTTATTCACCATCACACCCTTTCTCTTACTACCAGGGCCCATGACCCTGGCTCCACTATATTTGGAGTTATGCCCCCTTTATACTAAGCAACTTAGAAAGTCGAGCGCGCTGTCTTCGGACAGCTCTTGAATTACAATGAATTTGTCGTCAGCTACTTCAGGATACTGCAGCCCTAGAATCCCAAGTCAGTTATAGGAATTTCAACCCCCGTAATAAATATTCCAGATATAGCGTAAATATGACCTTGACACTAAACTTTGCACAATAATGAGGTGCATACCAAGTACGAGCTTTGTCACTAAACCTTTTACAAGAAATTTAAGATTGGTCTAAATTCAAAGGTGTAACAGACAACTATTTCAAGTGACTAAAATTTTACATTTCGTCGGTGTAAATGCAAAACCTCGTATGTCGATTGTGGAAATTTTCAAAGTAAAATCTTGTGTGCCCGGTTAAGACGATTCTTGCAGGTTTAGAGGTAATTTTACTGATCAGTATTGGTGACACATTATCTGTGAACAATATGTCCAAGTTTCAAGTAAAACATTTCAGTTTGGGAAATGTTATTACACTTTTTTCCTACCCTTGTAATTTTTTTCGAAAACGAGATACGAGGTTTTGCATTTACAATGACGATTTGTTGGTCTTTCTATGTAGAAAAAATTGTCACAAGCAATTTCTTCATTATCCACAATGCTTTCCAAAGCCATTATCTCAGGGCTTCAATAGATGTCACTGAGTGGTAATGGGTTAAAAGAGTTAAGCTGTATCAAGCTGATTTTTTCCCCATAATTTTCGAAGTAAAGATTATAAGCTGACATAATTATTCTTTTATAGCATTTTATGCCAACATAAAATTTTTTATGGAACGTCAGGCGGAGGCGTGGGTTTAGTCGATTAAATTGAGCAGAAAGCACTAATCAAACGAGCTAATTAAATATGCACATTCTGCCAGTCTATTTTAACCAATGAGAGAGCAGATTCGCGATCACGTGTCAAATTTAGCCAATCGCGGATCTCCTCCCTCAGTTTGGCTCATGATTACAAAAAGTCAACACGAATCTTTTGTGAATTTTAATTTTTGCTAAATCCTCGTTTATAACGGACTTCAAGGTATGAATTTATGACATAGTGGTTTACTAACTTATTTACGAGGTCACTGCATAACGGACTTGGCTTTTGCGAAGTGATTTTTGCTCTTGTGGCGGTACGGAAATTGTGTTCTTTGTTCTCTGTGATCACGCCTGTCGTACATGTTGACATAGTTGTGGTTCGGGTGTGACGTCACAACATGGCTGCGCCGATTAAAGTTCAGCTCTTAGGGCATTCCTTTGTCTCAAGACTGAAACGTTTCATTCGGGAGGAGGATACGTTGTCTTTTGATTTGGGTTTGGACGGTCACCCCCTAATCCAATACTCCGGATACCCGGGTGCTACAGTTGTCCGCTTACGGGAGCAATTGGAGGTAGTGACAGACTTCGATCCGAATATTCTTTTGTTGTTGATTGGAACTAACGATATATGCAATCAAGCTTTATCAGTTATGGACATAAAACAGCAAGTGATGAACTTAGTGGAGTTGATCTTGAGTTCTTTGGACAATTGCTCAGTGATTGTTATGGCGACCCTTCACCGGCAAACCCCTTCAGTTAGCGTACGTTATCCGGTGAATATAGAGTGGTTTAATGGTCGTGTCAATGACTTAAACAGCCTGCTGTCATCTTCGCTTCACTCCGTGTATGGTTCTCGAGCCTGTCTGTGGAGGATGAAGGGCTTCTGGTCTCCTGACGCCAAGCTACAGAATTTTTCTCCAGATGGCTGCCACCTTTCCCGAGATGGTCAATTTCGGCTACTGTCTAACATTAGAGCAGCGATTGTGGCGGCCATTCGGTCAACATTAAAATGATAAGTTATGTTTTTACTTATATATTATTTATTGTTCAACACTATGTGTCTCTGCAGCCATATCTTTGTAGCTGCTCTCATCTTTATTAGTGCTCAGCAGCCCAATTCTCAGCGGCCTTTACATGCCTGTTGGTATTACAGCTCTCTGTTCGAGATTTTTTCGATATTTTGTTCGGCAAATTTTCGGGTCGCGGTGCTGTCCGATTGCCAATTCCCCCTGCAGTGCCAGGTTTTTCAGTTTCTAATTTTGAGTCTGCGGTGCAGGTTCTTCCTGTTTATAAATTTTATTTTTTATTGTTGGCTTGCGATGCGAGCCCTTTTGGTATGGTAGTGCAATAGGATGGTTATTTTTTCATGCGCTGCTATTTGTTGCTTAGCCCCGCGGTGCGGGTTCCTCCTAGCTGCGATGCACTCTTCTGTTTCTCTGGTGCATCTTTACAACGATTCTCATGCAACCTTTTTCCATGTAGGAAGAAAGGTTATATTGTTATCACAGTCATAAGGCTTGGACTGGCTTGGTGGTTGCGGTGCATCTGCCACGTTTTTTGAAATACGAGTCCGTTCTTTACTATCTAGGGCTTTACGTTCAGGTACGGGCCGCTACTGCTTTCAAGAAACAATATTCAACATTCATCTGCATTGTTCAATTATCGCTCCTTTGGTTTGTCATTAATATGGTAACAGTAATGTACAAACATTTCTATCATAGGTTACAATAGTAGCAGTATTACGGCAACATAAATTAATTTTCAGGCCCAAGTTGGCCCCTTGTCTTCAAATTGTCACTGCTCTGTTTCAATTCCATATATCAATGTGCCATCTTATCCATGGTTCAAATAGCAGACTGTTTACGTATACTTATTGCACCAACATGGTTTTATAAAGGTGTTAAGTTGCTTTAATCATTCATTCTTTGGGTCCCTGTGTGCTCATCATTTAGTATGGTTTCTTTTTTCTCATTTCAGATGAAGCGGCGGCAGGCCACCCATACCCTCAGCAGCTGTCACTGCTGTGAGGATGACACCCACACCAAAAAAGGAAAAGTGGCCTCCAAACAAAAACAAACCAAACCAACATCCAAGAGTCGGCCACCACAAATAGCATCGTCATCAGCTTCCACATCTACACAGGGCGCTCAACCCACATTACTGGCTTCCACCTCACAAGGTGCTCAACCCAGACTTCCTAATCCAACTAAACCGGGTGCTCATCAAAGACTTTCGACGACCACAACACGGGGGGCTCAACCAAGACTATCTGTAGCTACACCTACGAACATTGTTCATGTGGTCCATCACTCCTCGGATGAAGACAGCGTCGTAGAGCAGCCGACCGTCGAAACACGTTTGAGCAGGGTCACCACCGCACAAGTGTCTATCCCACCTGCAGACAACTATCAGCTCGGGGAAGACTCTGCCTCAGACACCGCCTCTGACGATGAACTCATGGTTATGAGGGGAACTCACTCCTCACTATTATTAGGTAATGGCACACCAGATCTTTATTCTGAGCCCTTAAGTAATCCCATTCACCGCTCAGTCCCTCTGAAACTACAAAAATCCATTTGGCGGAATGAGTTTATTGATCTGGCCTTGCTTTTGCCTACCTCATTGCCTACAGCCTCTCCTCAACTCTCTCTCAAAGTGGACGACCAATCCAATTTGTTTATCTCTTCGGCGGGCAAACCGAAGAAAATCTCTTCATTTGAGCAATGGTCCGCTGCATTCAACCGGTTTGTGGCAATCTATGCCATCAAGTATCCGTCGGAAACGCCGCAGCTAATGAAATACAGTGAGCTGGTCCGTCACATCGCCAACTCACAGTCGGGGCCAGGATACTTGGTCTACGACACACAATTTCGCATGGCACGCCAGTCCATTCCCCTTCCCTGGGACAGATTTCACACAGAGTTCTGGGTCATGGCCCGGGATATGTACTTGACTAATACTTCCCCATCCTCTTCCTTTCGTCCCAACCGCTCGGGTAAGCCCCAAAAATCGAGGCGTTTCTTGGTCCAAACGTGTTGGAGTTACAACCGCCGCTCAGGCTGTGTCGACAAATCGTGTTCCCTCCCCCATGTCTGTGGTTACTGCAAGGGAAAACATACTGCCTACCAATGTTCCCTGTCTTCCAAGCTTAGCGGCCCCCACAAGTTCCCCTCCAAGTCATCCAATTCGGTCATGTCCTCCAACAAACAACCCAGTCACGCCAATAAGGATAGATAAGCTTGCTCCTTTTTTATCCAAGTATCCCCATGCAGAATACCTTATCAACGGCTTTCGCTGTGGTTTCAAACTAGGTTATTCTGGCCCTCGGGCCAACACTTCTTGTTCCAACCTTAAATCATGCCATTCGGATCCTTCGCTAGTGCAACAGAAGCTTCAAAAAGAGATATCTGCGGGTCGGATTAAGGGCCCCTTCCCTACTCCCCCGTTCCCCCTTTTTCATGTGAGCCCTATAGGGCTGGTGCCCAAAAAGGAGCCTGGTCATTTTCGTCTCATTCACCATCTCAGCTATCCTGAGGGGAATTCCATTAATTCCTACATCGATAAGGAATTGGCTTCTGTCTCCTATGCCTCCTTTGACGATGCCATTCAAAAGGTTTTGGCCTTGGGTCCTGGTGCTTTGCTTAGTAAAACTGACATTGATTCAGCCTTTCGGATTATTCCCATCCACTCAGACGACCATCCCCTTTTGGGCTTTAAATTCAACAACTCCTATTACTATGATTCTTGCTTACCGATGGGTTCTTCCTCAGCTCCGGCCATTTTCGAGCGTTTTAGCACTGCTATTCAGTTTATTGCCACTACACGGTTAGGTATCGTCCATATGGTCCATATCCTGGACGACTTCCTTATATTAGGCCCTCCTTCCTCCCCCGAATGCCAGAATCATTTGAACTCATTCCTTAACTTCTGTAACCACGTAGGGATACCTATAAAATCCGAAAAAACTGTCAACGCATGTTGCACTATAACCTTCATGGGTCTGGAAATAGATACAATTCACATGGTAGCTCGCCTCCCAGATGATAAACTCTTGAAACTTAGGTCCCTATTAAGTTCCGTTAAACGAACTATCACCCTAAAGCAGCTTCAATCCCTCTTAGGCTATTTAAACTTCTGCTGCCAGGTTGTCATCCCGGGTCGAGCCTTTCTGCGCCGTTTAACCGACCTCACTAAAGGAGTTCAAAGGTCAAACCATTTCATTACATTAACTAAAGAGAACCGGCGCGACTTATCAGCATGGTCTCTATTTGCCCAACATTTCAACGGCAAAGCGCTGCTACTAGATTACCGTTGGTTATCCAGTCAGCATTTACATCTTCATACGGATGCAGCTGGTTCACTAGGTTATGGTGCAATTTATCAAAAACATTGGTTTTATGGTTCCTGGCCCTCTAGTCTATGCAATGAAGGCATTACATTTAAAGAATTATTCCCCATTGTCTTGGCCTTAGAAACATGGGGGCCCCATCTGACAAATCAATGCATCATTCTTCATACTGATAATGTTGCAGTCGCATACATCATCAACAAACAGTCGGCTAAAATCCCGTCTGTCATGTGCTTGGTCCGTCGTCTTGTTTTAGCTTGTATGACATGGAACATTTTAGTCAAAGCAGAGCATATCCCTGGAGTGCAAAATGTCTTACCAGACCTTCTTTCTCGACTTCAGGTTACCAAGTTCCGGCAGCTTGCCCCAGATATGGACCTCGAGCCAACGGCCGTTCCATGTCAGCTGACCACAGTTCTCTAAACGATCGAGTGCTCCATCTGTTAAACAAATCATTGGCACCATCCACCCTTACCAGCTACAAAAACTCTTGGCAACGATACCGCGAGTTTCATCACATTTACCACCCAACCACACAAATGCTGCCAATCTCTGTTTCAAAATTGTCTCAATTCATAGCCTTTACTTACGATAACGGAGTTAAACCATCAACCATCACTTCCTACATTTCGGCTTTAAGTTACGTCCACAAGATTCTTGATCTCCCCAACCCTTCCACATCTTTTATTATAAAGAAGATGCTATATGGCTTACGCGGCACAGGTTCCAAAGACAAACGGTTGCCTTTCACCATCCACCAACTCCGCGCAATGTTGACCTGCCTTCCGTCAATTTGTAATACCACCTTTCACCGACGGCTTTATAAAGCCATGCTTTTGACCGCCTTTTTTGGTCTTTTCAGAGTTGGCGAACTTTCATTGGCACCCGGTCGCTCAGCTAACGTTTTAAAGCGCTCAGCAATCAAATTCATCTTTGACCAATCAAAAGTCACCGGTGTCACCTTACTTTTACAGTCTTACAAACACTCTGCTGGCCGTACAGCCGAAATTCCCCTTGTACAGCAACCGGATCGCTCTGTTTGCCCCGTGGCTGCGTTATATAAATACACCCAACTGCCTTCTCATAACCAGGGGTTCCTTTTTCAACACCCTTGCGGCCGCCCGGTGACTTCCTTTGAGTTTCGGAAAATCCTAAGTCAATGTGTAGTGAAATGCCAACTCGACCCCAAACGATATACCGGTCATTCACTTCGTATTGGGGGTGCAACACATGCGCATCTTTCCTCAATGCCTCCGGCTCAAATTCAACGACTTGGTCGTTGGCACTCTAATGCATACCAAAAATATATACGACCACGCCCATTAGCTATACAGGCGTCTTCATCTTCCTCTTAGGCTGCCCTCGCCTGTCTCGAAAGACAACACCTGCTATTCGCATTTCCTACCAAACAATAGAATTATATCCACAGTTCTTTCTACTGCTAGGTTATCTCCCCTAAACATCTTTTCAATCCTTATTCCAGTCCTCTGCTGGAGGGTCTTCACTGTGACAAAGCGGGAGGTCCCTTCAGCTGCGGCATCTCCGTAACTTGCCAGTATATCTTTTTGTCATCTGTAAATACGTGCTATACATACACTGTCTCCATGTACTACAAATCTGGTGTGCCATACCTTTTATATATGTAATATTCACAATATCATTTTGATTTTTGTTATTTTTATACTTGCCTTAGTAGGGGATAACTTATCAAGACTCCCAATGTCCGGAGAGTCCTCACTGTGACAAAGCGGGAGGTCCCTCCAGGGCAGCCACAACATTGAATATAGACTGCCATTCTAACATGTCGTTATACGTGCTATGTGTCTTAGCCTTTTTTCTGTCTTAGTGTGTCATACCTTTGCCACTTGTTCTACTACTCTCTTTAGTCATGGTGGCAACTGCTTGATGGCATTTTATTGTGACAAAGCGAGAATTGCCATCGACGTAGCTGTCATCATTTGGCCTTTTGGTAGGCTGGTACTAGTACTGGTATAGGTCATAGGGCATTGTTTTGTTGTATATAGATTATTAATGTAACACAAGGGCTCGGTGCAGAACTATTGTAGCTACATATTTTTCGTAATTCACTTTTTTGTGTTTTTCTTAATCTTTAGGAAGAAATACATCATGTGTTCTAATATTAGGTCTCAATTATGTATACTTAAAAGTTTTGAAATTTAAAATCATTTTTCCTCTTTAAACTTGAAAAGTCAATAAGTTTTTTCCCTCTCCTGTAAAATTTTACAAAATGTAGTTACATGGTTTTGCACCGAGCCCTCGAACTGTATTTGCCTTTATGTCATTTGTCTTTATGTTACTTTATCTCAATAGGAACCATTGCTACCAACGCATTAATTCCCATTAACCGGAGATTCCTCACTGTGACAAAGCGGGAGGATACTCCAGGGCAGCCTCACTATTTCCTGTAAGACGACCGCCATTCTAACATTTTGTCACAGCGTTATTCTAAGCGCTTCTCATACTTTTCCAGCTTTGGGTGCCTACATTTCTCCAATTGTTTTCCACTGTTTTTGCGGAATATTCTGGCTTAAGGGCCACTCCTATAACCCTAGTCTGTTCACATTTTCTTGGCTGTCCATCCTTATTGTTGGCTTCTGCTGGGCGGGGCTGCGTTTCACTTGTGGCGGTTTTTTATCGTCGCCGCCCATCAGTTGACTTGTCAAACATGGTTTAAATGGTATTTTGTTTACGACATTTTTGTCATTAAAAAATGTCCGTTTCAGCAAAACAGGTCTTTCTTATTTTGTTCCGAGCCAACCTTAGGGATGGGGCAGCCTAGTTACATAAATAGCATTTTATGCCAACATAAAATTTTTTATGGAACGTCAGGCGGAGGCGTGGGTTTAGTCGATTAAATTGAGCAGAAAGCACTAATCAAACGAGCTAATTAAATATGCACATTCTGCCAGTCTATTTTAACCAATGAGAGAGCAGATTCGCGATCACGTGTCAAATTTAGCCAATCGCGGATCTCCTCCCTCAGTTTGGCTCATGATTACAAAAAGTCAACACGAATCTTTTGTGAATTTTAATTTTCCTCCACCTCCCATTCCTCCTCCTGCTAGATAAAATATAGTGTAAGGCAGAATTATCTTAGAAGTTTCTTTTCTAATACCATTCTTTTCTGTTTGTATGTGCTTTAATCTTATCCTAGTCATAATATAACTGTGTTTTCTAATGTTTTAATACATTATGCTATTGTTCTCACGGGTGGCGGTTTTTTATCGTCGCCGCCCATCAGTTGACTTGTCAAACATGGTTTAAATGGTATTTTGTTTACGACATTTTTGTCATTAAAAAATGTCCGTTTCAGCAAAACAGGTCTTTCTTATTTTGTTCCGAGCCAACCTTAGGGATGGGGCAGCCTAGTTACATAAAAGTAGCTTATTTCATTATTTCTATTATAATATTCTCTAGACTACCATTTTTTTGTTTTATATAAAATGCACCATTGTGCTATATTTTTCATGTCATAAGTTGTAAATGCCCAAAAGCAATTTTTTGTTGGCTTGCTAAATGAAGAATTTAACTAAAGTTACCGCTCCTTGAATTAAAGTATAGAAATGAAAACGTCCACATACTGACGGAGAGTTTAAATAACAGGACAGGCACAGTGAAACCTCTACTTCATAGGTGGTGATATGATAAAATTGAATTTAGTAATCTTGATCAATTAGTTGTGCAGTCAGAATGACAGACAATTGGACAGAGGAAGAACAGCAAAATAATTAAATTTGGTGATAAAATTCCTTTAATACTTATTACTATGCTATGCTTGTAAAGTGAAGTAAAAAAATGATATTTACCGAATGACCATAAATGGTAGCATTCTTGCCCACCAGTCTGCAGACTCTGCACCTGGAGTTCATTCCTACGCATCAATAAATAAGTGGCTCTTTCTCTTGGCTCATCACTCTCTGAAAGAAAGATGTATTTGTGTACAATTTTAACACACTTTCCGAAATGAGAGTTACAGACTGTTGTTTTTTTTTTTAAAGTGTTGTAAGATACAACACAAATTTTAAAGAAAATGTACAATTCATAGAATAGAAATCCTTGGCAGAAAAAGAGAAAATGCTTATCAGTATTTTCTTCATTTCCCTCGCAGTATTGTTTCTTAACCATCTGTATATGAGAGCTGTTGAGGGATTTTGATACTTATTTAACAGTGTTTTAAAAGTTTTGTCAAACATTGATTTGATTGGAAAACAAATATCAATGATGACAATATAAATAGGGTTCATTTTTATCAGATAGACATTGATGTAATTCAGACAAACAATAGTTTTTCACAGTTGTAATTCTAAAATCCTGCAGCTACAGCTTGATTGAAGCTGTAGTTTCCAGATTTTGTAACACCAACAGTTTATCAAAACATAACAGTAAACTCTGATTTTATCACAAAATTTATTGCTATTGTATTCTGCATGTCAGGAAGCAAATTGGTTTTATTTCTTAAGAACTGTGGCCAAGTGGATGAATATTCCCACACACTTGTGCCTTATCATTGGAAACTTTTTTTAGCACAAACAATGCTATAAAGCTTCACAAAACTGTATGAGTTAGAGCATGGAAATGAAAAGTCTACGGACGGATTATAGGTCACTGGTCGTTGGTATAAGTATGTGGTATTTATAAATGAAGCACTGTGGACCTGTTACAGAAATTTCTAAAAAAGATAGGGGGTGCGTTCTTTAGAGCAATTTCTTGAGACTTCTGAAAATGTTGTAGGATAAAGCGTTATTTAACGCAAGATTTTTAAGAGGCTCAATTGGAGGCGCCTTTACCCTATACTTCTTGTGGAAACCTGGGTCAACTCTGTAGAGACAATATAAAAGACAATTGACAGAATTCTTCCAAATGATCCATGATTCTTTAATTACAGTGTTCCGAATGCTCCTCATATTGTCATTTGTATGAAGTATGGAGCTTTTGGAACACCAGTCAGAATCTAGGTCTCATAAACGCTTTATTCAATACATCTTCAGAAATCTCGATCTAAAGATCGCGCCTAAGGTTTTGACATTTCTGGTAGAAAAGGTTTTGGAAAACAGCGAGGCAAAAGAAAATGATGATAACCAGCATTTTCAATTCAGATTTTCCAACCCGGTAACTCTTAGGTGTGATAAAATGCATTATAATTAACCCTCTCCAAAACGAAAATTTTTTGGGGCGGTCCAATTTGAAAGCTGCTAGATATGATGAAATGGGTGTAAACAACTATGGAATTTGGGTACATAATATTATACTGAAAATAATGAGGCAAAAGGAGAAAATGCTTCAATGTTTTTGGAATTCCCAAGCCTTTTCTTTTGAGGACGTCAAAACCAGGTCTTTTGGGGAAAGGGTTAAGGAATTCCCATTCTCAAACAGTGACACTTTTTGATGACCTCACTAGATATGGGTCAAGAAAACCCTACAGGAAAAGAAGAAATTGCCAATAATCATTATTTCCCCAATTTTTGTTCAAGGCTTCCCATTCAATGACAATATTGTGAGAATGATTTTGTCATCTGTAACTTCTTTCAAATTGGATGAATCTAAAAGACCTGCTTTCAACATCCTAACTGAACAAGAGGCCCAGAGGGCCTTATCAGTCACCTGAATCCAAAGAGTAAAGAAAACATAGTCCTGGGTCTACAGACAAGGTATAATTATAATATGAATTTGGTTGAAATCTGTCCAAGTCAAAAATGTTAAAAATTAACTAATAATGCAATCCCTTCCCAAAGCCCCCCCCCCAGCACCGCCATTTCAAAACACTTTCGTTTGCAACAGCACTTTCAAGCACGCTTCAGGAACGCCTATATTCTTTAGGTGTTAGGTGAGCATCAGCTTTTAAAAACGATTTTTACACTGTTAAAGTTATTGTGACACCAGATAAATGCTGAAAAATTGCGCAATATTGTTATTTTCTCATAAAATGGGAAGAAAAACACACAGTTTTGGGGTTTGTATGAGCTGTAACGATGGCCAGGAGGGATCAATATTCTGCAGAAGAGGTCTGGCGAATCAACATGTCAGTGCCAGAAAATGATGATTGCGATTGCCCTGGGGAAAAAAAGTGATTTTAACATTAGAAATGTTTCGGAGACTTCGAATAGAGACTCCCTTAGTGATTCTGATAACCCTAAACCGAATCCAGTTCCAAATAGGGGTAGGATGGTCGCAGGTCGTGGCAGGGGGCCTGACAGGGGTCATGGGGCATGATGGGGCTAGGGTCGAGATTTTGATGAGATGCAAATTTTCTATCAGTTACTCATCATATTGTAAAAGGAAATTGAATAACCTTTCAAATGATATCTAGGTTTATGGGTATTCTGCTAGTAAAATCTATCTATTATGCATGTGTATACATGAAGTGCTTGGAAATAAGGAAAATAGTCACTTCTGGTAAATAATTCCACAAACAAAAGGATTTACAGATTTTTTTCTCTTGCACAATTTTCATAGTCATTGCCCTAAAGACTCTAAATGCCAAATGTGAATCCAATCCAACAGCGGGTCCATGAAAAGATAATTTTTTAAGATGTACCCTGGAACCCCCTTTTGGCCCCTTATGAGGCCCCAAAGGGCAATAACTTCATGATTTGTACAAATCTGAAGCGGCTTCCCATGGGGATGCTTCCTGCAAAGTTTGGTTGAAATCTGTCCATTGGTTCGCAAGAAAATAAAAAACAATATTTGTCCATGGACAATAAAGCTCGCCCTAACGAGAACTTGTCACAAAGAAAAGTCATTTCCTAAGTCAAGGTAAAAGGTCATAGTCCAAAATGAAAAGCCTTGGTAGGTGGTATCAATGCATATAAGAAAAAAGCAATTGAAAGGTTTTGAAAAGAAGGTCAGACTCCAAGGTCAATGTCAAAAGGTCATGGTCAAATGTGAATGGTGTTGGTACGAGTTGTCCATGTGTGAAATATCAAGGTCAAGGTCACAAGGTCATGGTGATGGTCAAGGTCATATTTGAAAAGGTCTTGGTAGGTGTTCATGTGTGAAATATCGAGGCTGTATGTGTAATAGGACATGAGATGTTATCCAGATTTAAGTTTTTCAAAAGGTAAAACTCAAAGGTCAAGGTCACAAGGTCCAAGGTCATGGTCAAATATGAAAGGACTTGGTAGGTGTCCATATGTGAAATATCCAGGCTGTATGTGTAATATGGGCAAAAAGGCCCGTTTATAGGTCACATGAACGAAGTTTAAGTCTGAAAATCTCAATGTTATATAACTTAAGCGGAAGTTAAATATGTCGATGACTACATAAGCATTAGAAGCAATCCGAAATTGTTGTGGGGCGGGAGCATGTGGGCAAAATATTGAGATAAGTTACATGAGGTTATGACGTCAACGTTATTTTTTCTGTGTTATCACGATGTTGACGTTCCTGGGCATTATCGTTCAGGTGACACTAATGGAACTTCATTAAACTAGTGGTTATGACGTCAACATTGTTTTTTCTCCATTGCCGAGACATTTGTGTTCCTGTACATTATCAAACGTTGTGTAAGCTTTTTCAAATAACTATACTTCAGGCTTGGGCTAAAGCAGCTACCCTTGGACCATGCATATGAAATACCTATCATACATTGCATGCTACTTCATTTAGATAATACACGTCCCTTTGTCATATAGTAACGTCGATTGGCGATGATATAAAATACTCTCGCAGAGGCAAATGTGTTTCGTGAATTTATCTTGCTTAACTCAGCTGTATTTTACCAGTTAGTTATTCAGTTTTTTTAAGGGTCAGAAAGGGCAACAAGGTAGATCTAGTCCGATTGTTGTTTTCCATCGGTAGAAGAATTAAGTGGACATCTTTTCCCCATATTAAGGCTTTGCCTATTTTCATATTAGGACATGAGATAAAGGCAAGTTAAGAAAATCAAAAGTAGGTCAAGGTCGAGGTTTAAGGTCATAAGGTCATGGTCAAATGTGAAATGTCTTGCTATATGTATGAGGTGTTCATGTGCGAAATATAAAGACTGTATGTGTAATTATAGGACATGAGATGTAATCCAGGTTAAAGTTTTCCAGAAGTAGGTCAAACTCCAAGGCCAACTGTCACAAGGTCATGGTAAAACATGAAAGGACTTGGTAAGAGGTGCCCATGTGTGAAATATCAAGGCTGTATTTGGTAATAGAGCATGAGACACAGGCCTGGTGTAAGTTTTTTTAAAAGTAGGTCAAACTCCAAGGTCACAAGGTCAAAGATCGTGGTCTCAAATGGAAGGTCAAAAATCAATGAACCATAAAATCCTTACTTCATGCAGATCTTCCAATTAAGCTGATAACATCAACCAAGTTTCATTAAGATCCAGCCAGAAACTTGGAAGGAGTTGCGTTCACAAAGCTGAAAAGCCCCAGAGACTTAGTTTTAAGGGAGCATAACTCAATGTACCATAAAATCCTTTCTTCATGCAAATCTACCAGTTAAGCTTATAACATTGACAAGTTTCTAAAAGGTCCAGCCAGAAACTTAGGATAGTTGTGCTCACAAGACAAGAGCTGTCCGAAGACAGCGCGCTCGACTTTTTAAGTTGCTTAGTAAAAAGGGGGCATAACTCCAAATATAGTGGAGCCAGGGTCATGGGCCCTTATAGTAAAGCAGAGGTGTGATGGTGAATAAGTATTCCAAGTTTGGGTTGAATCCCTTTGATAGTATGGAAGTTATTGATGTTTGAAAAAACTTTAACCTTTGTTGCAACGCCAACGCCCGGGTGACAGTATAAGCTTTCATTTTCTTCGAAAACCCGAGCTAAAAATGGGACCTATTTATGTACAGATGGACAGACTGACGTATGAACAGACAGAGAAGACAACGCCAAAATATGAATGCCCCTGGCAGCGTATAAAAATGTTAAAAGTTGACGCACAACACAGGACGACAAACAAAACACGGTCAGAATAGGTCACCATGACCAGTCAGGTGACCTAAAAAGCTGATGATCAGCATTTTCTTCTTGTGCCTCAATATTTCTCAGCTATATTGTAGAATAATCCTATCTTTATGAACAATCTATTTTGTCGTTTGCAGCATTTTCAAATTGGATTAGTCCTATTTTTCATTGTTTGGGAAAGGGTTAAACCCACCTTGAGCAATAAGCTGATGTAGAGTGACCATTTCATTTGGCCGTATATCCCGCAGCGCTCTCTGTTCCGCCTCCTGCTGTCTATCTCCGCCCCCAATACCCACTCTATACAGCTGGTGATCACGATTTCTTCTAGCAGGTAGTGCCGGCTGAGGTCCGATCTGGGCCTCACGTTGACGTCTCTGATACAACAAATCAAAAAAATGTCCCAATCCTGCTGCCTGCTGAAGATCTATAGCATTACGTAAATGGTTTCGAGCTTGTCTTTCCTGAGCAAGACTTACATGACACTGTAGCCTATTCTGCCCAGGATTCCGCAAGGGTCCTTGCTGTGCTTGTTGGTGTGGTTGAATGACATTCAATATCCTTCCTTGTTGATGATTGACCATATCAAGCACTTGTTGCTGTTGATTCAGCTGTTGGTGGCGGAGGTGATGACTTAGTTGCTGATGTGGAGTTTGTTGCCCTTGATGTTGAATCTGTTGTTGCTGCTGTTGTTGTATCCTGTTTTCACGAAGGCTTACAATGACTCCCTCCTGATGTTGGTCTGACTCAGCAGAACTTCCACTAGAATCATTATGGCTTTCCTCAGATGATCCCGATGCTCCCTCACTTGTGAAATACACCGTGTAGTAGTTATGTTCATCTGTAATGGGGTAATAACTCATTCCATCACAGACACTCTCTGTCAATTTATGACTACTACCAAATGTTTTCAATACAATTATATCAGTCTCATTTTCACTGTCAAATTTTAGCACCTGTAAACTGATGGGCCTAAAATAGTTGCGCAATATTTGTCGTAGATCATCGTATGGACATCTAGGAACAAGCTCACTGTCAACAACTGTGATTTCTGGATTTTTGTCATGGAAACCTTTCAGTGGGTGCATGCTGGTAGTCACATCTGTAGGGTGTGTCAAATTCCTGAAAAAAAAGAGAAAAGGTTTAGCTTAAGCTTTCGTTGAATGGCATAATTTGGCTGTTCCGGTTTAAAAGTCGCTGCAGTCACAACAGAGGATATTGATTGCAGGCCTAGTCAAACACATCCACATCACAGCCAGAGGATGTCCATCTTTGCCAGCCATAGTTGAAGCCACCTATGTTTGTATTCACCCTTGACGTATATACAAGTAGTTCAAATTTCTTGGTATCACGATACTCCACCGAGCAGTTGTCCTGCTGGTTGTTATGGAGTAGCAAAATGTCCAGTTCTAAATGCATTTGACATTATTTCAGCTATTATTGATAACGCATTAGTACTTATATTGCGTTCTCTTTCGCATTCTACACCATACAGACTAGTTAACAATTGCTGCTTTTTTTGTCTAGATGTAGCAAGTATAAATCGCTCTTCTTCCCGTTTTTGAATTGCAAATGCAATACTTTTTTCAGCATGTTTGTACAAATTGTTAACACTTAACAAATAGATGTATTGCGCCATATGATTAAATCTAGCGAGGTCTTGCTGGAACCAATGAAACGCTTAACAGGACACCAAGAAAATCAGACTAAATCCACCAAAGGTGATTACAAAATGACATTACATTGTAGATTTCACCATTGGCTTGCGAAGATGGAGGACTTCTTCAACAGAGGACATGTGCAGTATTTTAGATAAGAGTTCTTTACAATATAGTTTAAGAAAATAATGAGGCAAAATAGAGGCTGTGCTTTTCTTACTGACAAGTAATCTAAATATCTAAATCTCAACCTCATAGCTGTAAAATTGTGTGTAGGTTTTTCAGAATATTTCACTGGTTCCTCATAAGCTGGCTCTATATGTACATTAGAGTGTATAAAACCTTTAACCCTTTCCCAAACAAGATCTGGTTTTGAGGGCATCTAACTTTGATACCTGGGAAAACATTGAGACAAAAAAAGAAAATGCTGATAATCCTCAATATTTTCTTTATCAATGTTTAACACAAATCTTATCTTTATCAATATCATTTTTTTTCACCTGCATTAGCATTCATTTTGTAAAACCGTGAAATTGTTCCGTTTGGGAAAAGGTTAATAAATCATGAAATCTGTATTTCACAAATCCCTTACCCGATAATTTCTGTCCTTTGAATGCTACCATTTGCATTCCATGTCTTTTTCATGCGCATTCTCTCATCATGGCCATAGGGGAGGATTTGGTGCTCATGTGGCAAAGCACTGCAATTGTGACAAGGTGGTCCTTGGTAACATCTACCTCTACTCCAGGCTTTCTGATCCTCACTACCCAAGTCCAATCTTTGCACTATCTTATCAATTGAGCAGGATGTAAAACTCATGGTCATCAATTCATTGTCAAAAGAGCTATTTATCATTTGAGATTCTCCAACCAGAGCTTTCTTCTTAGTAATAAGCTTTAATCTTGAACTGCGTTTCTGCTTTGTCTGTTTGCTTTTAAACAGTTTCCACTTCTGTTTTCTTTTTCTAAGCTGAAAAGATGTAAGAGACTAGATTTGTGGAAAACAAATGCATACCCCATTGGGACCATGTCACTAAAATGTAAAGTTAACAATAGTGCCATAGTCACAAAATATGCACCACTTTGCTGCTGTTTCATGAAAATAACAAGCATTCTGAAGTATTGCAAAACAATACCAAGTCCCCTACCGACTTTATATGTGTGTTAAGTAAAAGAAGCCCAAAAAATTCTAAGTTCAGCATCTGTATCTTCCTCAAAAATCACTGGACCGGAACGAAACTCAAACTTGTTCTGTATCTCATCAATATGTGCTTATATACCGAAAATCAGCTCAATACCTGCAAGTGTTTAGAGAAAAAGTCTGGAAAACTGTAATTTCCCAGTAATTTACTAAGTCCAGCATCCGTATCTTCGTAACAAATCATTGGACCGGAACGAAACTCAAACTTGTTCTGTAACTCATTAATACACACCTGTATTAAAAGAATCAGCTAAATACCTGCAAGCGTTTAGAGAAAAAGTCCGGAAAACTGTAATTTCCCAGTAATTTACTAAGTCCAGCATCCGTATCTTCCTAACAAATCATTGGACCGGAACGAAACTCAAACTTGTTCTGTAACTCATTAATACACACCTGTATTGAAAGAATCAGCTCAATATCTGCAAGCATTTAGATAAAAATTCTGGAAAACTGTAATTTCCCAGTAATTTTCTAAGTAAATCACCCGTATCTTCCTCAAAAATCTATGAACCGGAACGAAACTTAAAACTTGTTCTGTAACTCATTAATACACACTTGTATACCACAAATCAGCTCAATATCTGCAATAATATTTTTTGGAACAAATATGAGTGACCTACTACCATTATATTTTACATTCCAAATGTTCTGATACATCCCCTTGATTTCATTTCATTTCATACTAATTCGTAAATCTCTATTAGGAGCAAAAGAAAGGGAAATAAATGATATTTGAGCAATGGCTTTACCTTACGGAAAATGAGAAAAATGCATACTATTTAATTTGAGCATGACCTTAGTCTCTCTTTACACACATTTGCAAGCACTCTCAATTTTCATGACTTAATTGTTTTCAAGACATGAAAACTCCTTACATTATTGAAAAGTTAGGGACTCAATTATCAATGTTTGATGAAAAAAAAATTCAACTCACTAGATCTAATCTCTTCGTCTTTGGTGAATACTTCTTTGATATGAAAAGAGAATTGACGTTCATGCGGAGGATTTCACCGGGAGCCATGTTTCCAGTTTGACACTTCCGGTGTATTAAACGCGGGCGGACTAATAAATATTATTGTCACGTGACCATAACAAAAATCTCAAAAACTTTGATAAGGACAAAGATAGCTGATAATTCTACTACAATATTTTAAACTTCACAAAGGGGTAAAATATCAAATGACTCTTCAGTTACATACAAAAGTTGAATAAGGGTCACTTAAGGACTTGGTATCACATTACACTTTTTTAAGAGGTTATAATCATCTGGATGTAAAAATACTGGCCCAAATATGGAAAAATGGGGCTAATAGCAATGAACCATTTCCAACACAAACCTGGTTTTGACTTAAGAGTGTAGGCTTGGTAAAACATTGAGTCAAAAGAAGAAAATGCTAATTATAAGCATTTTCTCTTTTTGCCTCAATATTTTATGTGCTATATAAAATGCAAACCCTATCCTATTCATTACTAATTTTATCATCTTCTCCACCTTTTGAATTTGAACACCCTGAAGTTTTGCCAGGGTTTTGACATTCATGAAACCTAATCAGCCTGTGCCTAGGTATATTTTGATCAGGATCCATAGTGCTCTATCACAGTTGGCACGAGTAATGAATTTCAGAAGAAAAGAACAAAATGGATCTTGATCATAAACAAACCTTTATTTTAAGTAAGGTTTACAAACTGAGAATGTACTGCAGAGCCAGAGCCGAAATTTGAAATGTGCTAGTAATTCCTAAACTGTGTAACATTTCCATTCCAAATACAAACATAAGCATTTTGTGTGGTTTAAAATTTTGAATTAATGCATACTTATCGAAATATTTGACAAAAAATTTCAAAATTACCTCCCTTGCATATGAATGTAGAGTAAAATAATATTTGTAAATCATTTTCTTCTTGAAGCATAATCTGGAAATCCGGCATGGTGAATCAACTTATGTGAAGTACATGTATATTTACAAGTGTGTGTAATTTGATTCATTTTGAATGGCTAGAAAGTGGTATTTTTGTTCTCAATTCGTAAACCGTTTAGATCTTGATTGGGAGAGTGTTAATAATTACTTGAGAACATTAATTTTATGTGATTGAGAAACACAAGTAACACCAAACCTGCATTTTTTCTCAAAAATGACCTTGACCTTGATGGATCACTGACCTTTGTACCAAAAGATGCCTTTTGGTAACATATATCTACATTCAAAATATGACCTGAAAAGGACATAAAAACTGTAACTTTGAATTGCAAGATTTCATTTGATAAATGACCTTGAATACAAAATTAAATTGACCTTGATACACATTACCAATAGATGTACCGTCATACCAAATAAGAGCTTTGTAGATTAACCTTTTCCAAAATTATGACACATTTTAATCTCCCCTCCCCCCCCCCCCCCCCAAAAAAAAAAAGCCTTGAAAAACATTGTGGAAAATGGAGCATTTTTCACACTATTTTCTACTCAGAAAGACAAATTAAGGCAAAATTTCATTCAGAACAAATTTTTGTCTGCAACATCTTTGAATTTGGTCTAAACAAGAGATGTTTGTAAAACATATATGCCCCCTCAAGGGCCTACATTTGATGTAGGTCAAAGTCCAAGGTCAAGTTAACAAGGTCCAAGGTCATGGTCAAATATGAAAGGTCTTGGTAGGAGGTGTCTGTGTGAAATATCAAGGCTGTATACATAAAAGTAAAATGAAATATAGTCCAGGTTAAAGTTTTTAAAAGTAGGCCAAATGCCAAGGTCATGGTCAAATGTGAAAGGTCTTGGTTGGAGGTGTCCATGTATGAAATATCAAGGCTGTAGGTGTAAAAGGACATGATATGATATATGCCTAGTTTAAGTTTTTTTTAAGTAGGTCAAACTCCAAGGTCAAGGTTGCAATATTCAAGGTCATGGTCAAATGTGAAAGGTCTTGGTAGGAGGTGTCTATGTGTGAAATATCAAGGCAGTAGGTGTAATAAGATATAATATAAAGGCTAGGTTAAAGATTTCTAAAAGTATGTAAAAATCAAAGGTCAAGGTCACACAGGTCAAGGTCATGGTAAAATGTGAAAGGTCTTGGTAGTAGGTGTCCATGTGAATAAAATATCGAGACTGTATAGGTAACAGGACACGAGATATAGGCCTAGTTTAAGTATTTTAAAAGTAGGTCAAACTCCAAGGTCAAGGTCCAAGGTTATGGTCAAAATGGAAATGTCCTGGTTGGAAGTGACCACGTGTGAAATATCAAGGCTGTATGTGTAAAATGACATGAAATATAGGCCAGGTTAATGTATTATAGAAGTAGGTCAAACACCAAGGTCAAGGTCACAAGGTCCAAGGTCATGGTCAAATGTGAAAGGTCTTGGTCGTAGGTGTCCATGTGTCAAATATCAAGGCTGTATGTGTAAAATGACATGAAATATAGGCCAGGTTAATGTATCATAGAAGTAGGTCAAAGTCCAAGGTCAGGGTCACAAGGTCCAAGGTCATAGTCATATGTGATAGGTCTTGGTTGGTGGTTTCCATGTGTCAAATATCAAGGCTGTATGTGTAAAAGGACATGATGTATCGGCCAGGTTAAAGTTTTAAAAAAGTAGGTCAAACTCCAGGGTCAAGGTCACAAGGTCCAAAGTCATGGTCAATTGTGAAAGGTCTTGGTAGGAGGTGTCCATGTGTGAACTATCAAGGCTGTATGTGTAATAGGTCTTGAACTATATGCCCGGTTTAATTTTTTTAAAGTAGGTCAAACTCCAAGGCCAAGGTCACAATGTCCAAGGTCATGGTCAAATGTGAACGATGTTGATAGGAAGTATCTATGTGTGAGATACCAAGCCTGTATGTGTAAAAAGACATGAGATACTGTAAAAGTCTATTTATTCACGAGGACAATATTTTCGCTAATTTTCGCGAATGGGTTATCCCGCGAATTCATCATTCTCGTGAATATAACAGTCTGCAGAGTGCCGGAGATTACCGATGGTAAGCCGAATATCGAAACCTTACGAAATCATATATACATGTTTATGTTGTTGCTAGTAGATCTAGGCCTACATCAAAATCGATTATTATCATAATTGCTACATTTAATGTATACCTATCAAACTGATATATCGGAGTTCTTTTGACTTTGAAACGATAAAAAATGTTTAAAAGAGTTGCTTTTCGCATATAAGTAATCAATGTAAGCTATACATAAATATGAAGGAGAAAGGACATTCTATACTTTGAAAATCCATTATTATATAGGAACAATAGTTTTTTGATACCTGTATTAACCCTTTAACAGGTGATAATCGAACAAAGGTGCAAAGACAGGTATAAAGTTAGTAGAGGTGTGAAAAATATTTCACACAAACATCGCTTATGTATTTATCTAATTTAAAAGGACCTGTACAGAAATTAACGAATCGAAGATTTCCGGAAAATGACGGAAACACACGATCTTTATATCAGCCACTCGGGAATTTATAAACTCGCGAATATATCCGAGTCAGCAAAATCGCGAAATGTTGAGCTCGAGAAAATAAAGACTTTTACAGTATAGGCAATTTTAAGAATTAAGTGTAAATTCAACAAAGAGCAATAACTCCAAGAATTTCATCGGCAAGGTTATGGTTTCTGTGCACTGCACCTCTCCATGATGAAATCTATCAACCTGTAAAGTTTCATGATTCTACCTTACATACTTTTAGAGTTGTGCTCCAGACAAGAATCAAGTTATAAAATCAACAAAGGGTAATAACTCCAAAATTTTGATCGCAAGAGTTACGGTTCTTGTGCACTGCACCTCTCCATAATGACATCTATCCACATGTAAAGTTTCATGATTCTACCTTACATACTTTTTGAGTTGTGCTCCGGACAAGAATAAAAATTTAAAATCAACAAAGGGCAATAACTCCAAAAATATGATCAGCAGAGTTACAGTTCTTATGCACTGCACCTCTCCATAATAAGAGCTGTTAACCTGTAAAGTTTCATGATTCTACCTTACATAATTTTTGAGTTATTCTCTGGACAAGAATCAAGTTTGAAAATCAACAAAGGGCAATAACTCCAAAAATATGATCAGCAGAGTTACAGTTCTTGTGCACTGCGCCTCTCCATAATGAGATCTATCCACATGTAAAGTTTCATGATTCTACCTAACATACTTTTTGAGTTATGCCCCGGACAAGAATCAAGGTTGAAAATCGACAAAGGGCAATAACTCCAACAAGAGGGCCAAGATGGCCCTGCATCGCTCACCTGAGAGGACTTTGAGACAAACAACTTGCAAACTTCAAACTCGCATGACCCACTTTTTACATGACCTAGATATCATCAAGATAAACATTCTGAACAATTTTCACAATGATGAGTAAATATTTAGGTTCTTAAAGCAAAAACAAGATTTGACCTTGTGACCTAGTTTATCAACTAACATTAGCCTTTTTCTAGATGACCCATTTATCATCAAGATAAGCAATTCTGAACTATTTTGACAATGATGAATAAATATTTTGATTTTTTAGAGCAAAAACAAAATTTGACCAAGGGTTTGACCTCCCATGACCCACTTTATACGTGCCCAAGATATTGTTAAAATAAACATTCTGAACAATTTTCACAATGATTCAGATATCATTATGGTTCTAAATACAGAAACAAGATTTGACCCTGTGACCTAGTTTTTTACCTCACATGGCCCCCTTTTTACATTTACCAGATATCATCAAGATAAATGTTCTGAACAATTTTCACCACCATACAGTAAATATTTTGGTTCCTAGAGCAAAAACAAGATTTGACCTTGTGACCTAGTTTTAGACCTCGCATGACCCACTTCACGCCACAAAGATATCATCAAGATAAACATTCTGAACAATTTTCACAATGATAAAGTAAATATTTTGGTTCTTGGAGCAAAAACAAAATTTGACCTAGTGACCTACTTTTTAACCTCGAATGACCTGCTATTCATATCACCAAGATATCATCAAGATAAACATTATGATATTTTCACAAAGATTGAGTAAATATTTTGGTTCTTAGAGGAAAAACAAGATTTGACCTAGTGACCTAGTTTCTGACCTCACATGACCAACTTTTAAAATGACCCAGATTTCATCAAGATAAACATTCTGAACAATTTTCACAATGTTTAAGTATATATTTCCGTTCTTAAAGCAAAAACAAGATTTGACCCAATGACCTAGTTTTTGACCTTACATGACCCACACTTTGTACATAACCTAGATATCAAGATAAGTATTTAGGATAGTTTTGACAAAGTTTTGACATGACCTAGATATCATGAAGATAAACATATAGGACAATTTTTAGAAAGTTTGGACCAAAACTGGCATGTCCAGAACAAAATGAAGGATTTTAAAAGATTTGACCTTGTGACCTAGTTTTTGACCTTGTATGACCCATTTCTCATCATTTCATAGATATAATCAAGATAAACATTGAGGACAATTTTGACAATCTTTGGACAAGAATTGGCACTTCCAGAGCAAAAGAAAGGATTTTGTAAGATTTGACCTCTTGACCTGGTTAATGACCTAGCATGACCCACTTCTTCACTTGACCTTGATACCATCAAAATAAACGTTCATGACAATTTCTACAAAGTTTGGACCAAAATTGGCACTTCCAGTGTAAAAAGATGGATTTCACAATATTTGACCTAGTGACCTAGTTTTTGACCTGGCTTGACCTATTTTTTAAGATGACCTAAATATCATCAAGACAAATATTCTGATAAATTTTCACAACAATCGAGCACAAAATGTAGCCCCTAGAGCAGAAAGAAGATTTGACCTAGTTACCTACTTTTTGACCCCATTATGGCCCTGATTCAAATTCTTTGAAGTATTTTGAAAAAGCATGACCCATAGATCATATGTGTGAAATATGATTCAATTCTGCCAAGTACTTTAGGAGGAGAAGATTTTTTTGTGAAAAGTTGACGGATGGACAGATAGACAGTTAGACAGACAGACGCCGAACAACAGACCGATCACAATACCTCACCTTGAGCACTTTGTGCTCAGGTGAGCTAAAAATTTGATCGGCAGAGTTACGGTTCTTGTGCACTGCACCTCTCCACAATGAGATCTATCCACCTGTAAAGTTTCATGATTCTACCTTACATACCTTTTGAGTTATGCTACGGACAAGAATCAAGTTATAAAATCAACAAAGGGCAATAACTCAAAAAAATTGATCGGCAGAGTTACAGTTCTTGTGCACTGCACCTCTCCACAATGAGATCTATCCACCTGTAAAGTTTCATGATTCTACCTTAAATACTTTTCGAGTTATGCTCCGGACAAGATTTGGTCTACGGACAGACCGACGGACCGACAGACCGACCGACACTTGCAAAACAATATACCCCCTTTTTTCTTCGAAAGGGGCATAAATATTGCTGTTTGTTTATGGGTTAAATGGATAAAAATGGGATTTGGTGGTTGGAAGATAAAAAGGCCCCTATCTTTGTATTCATTTAACCCTTTCCCAAACAAGACAGGGGTTTTAATGTTCCTTTTGATAAAGGCTTGAGAAAACATTAAACCTCTTTATTAACATCAGTTTTGTAATCTGCACGAGCTTTCAAATTGGATCATCCTATTATTTCTGTTTAAAAGTGTAATTTTGATGAAGTGTATGAAACAGGAAGTTATTTGAATACTCAATAGTTTACATTTTTACCCTGACCTTGAGTATTTAAACCCTTTGCCATACAACAAAATTTCAAGCTTGTCCAAATTGAAAGACATTTTCAATAAGTTTTTTTTATTTTTTTTTATCTTTTTGAAATTTAATACTTTTAAGTTATAAAACAAAGTCGGAATTGAAGAAATTGCTAGTCACAAACAATTTCTTCAATTTCTATAATGTTTTTCAAAGCCTTTATCTAGTGAGGCATCAAAAGGTACCATTATGTGGGAATTTACCAAGCAGCTACATTTTAGACTGGTCTACATTCAAAAATGTCCCAGATAATTTCAAGAGAATGGAATTCAAAAATTTCTGATCTTTTTTTTCGTAGAAAGCATTGTGGAAAAGCAATTTGTCACAAGCAATTTGTTCATTTTTAACAATGTTTTTGAAAGCCTTTATATTTTGGGGAGTCAAAAATGTCAATATTAGGGAATAAGTTATATAAGCTTTCCCCACCACACACACCTCTGTTATGTCTACTGAATTAGTTTCAAGAAAATACAAGAGATGTTTGTAAAACATATGCCCCCTCAAGGGCCTACATTTGATGTAGGTCAAAGTCCAAGGTCAAGTTAACAAGGTCCAAGGTCATGGTAAAAATATGAAAGGTCTTGGAAGGAGGTGTCTATGTGTAAAATATCAAAGCTGTATACATAAAAGTAAAATGAAATATAGGCCAGGTTAAAGTTTTTAAAAGTAGGCCAAATGCCAAGGTCAAGGTCATGGTCAAATGTGAAAGGTCTTAGTTGGAGGTGTCCATGTGTGAAATATCAATGCTGTAGGTGTAAAAGGACATGATATATATGCCTGGTTTCAGTCTTTTTAAAAGTAGGTCAAACTCCAAAGTCAAGGTTGCAATATTCAAGGTCATGGTCAAATGTGAAAGGTCTTGGTAGGAGGTGTCTATGTGTGAAATATCAAAGCTGTAGGTGTAATAGGACATAAGATAAAGGCTAGGTTAAAGATTTCTAAAAGTATGTAAAAATCAAAGGTCAAGGTCACACAGGCCAAGGTCATGGTCAAATGTGAAAGGTCTTGGTAGGAGGTGTCCAAGTGTAAAATATTGAGACTGCATAGGTAACAGGACATGAGATATAGGCCTAGTTTAAGTTTTTTGGAAGTAGGTCAAACTCCAAGGTCAAGGTCCAAGGTCATGGTCAAAAGTGAAATATCTTGGTTGGAAGTGACCATGTGCGAAATATCAAGGTTGTATATGTAAAATGACATGAAATATAGGCCAGGTTTATGTATTATTAAAGTAGGTCAAACACCGAGGTCAAGGTCACAAGGTCATGGTCAAATGTGAAAGGTCTTGGTCGTAGGTGTCCATGTGCCAAATATCAAGGCTGTATGTGTAAAAGGATATGATATATCGGCTAGGTTAAAGTTTTTTTAAAGTAGGTCAAAGTCCAAGGTCAAGGTCACAAGAACCAAGGTCATGGTCAAATGTGAAGATCTTGGTAAGATGTGTCCATGTGTGAAATACCAAGGCTGTATGTGTAATAGCACATAAGATATAGGCCCAGTTTAATTTTTTTTTAAAGTAGGTCAAACTCCAAGGTTAAGGCCACATGGTCCAAGGTCATAGTTGTATGTGATAGATCTTGGTCAGAGGTTTCCATGTGTCAAATATCAAGGCTGTATGTGTAAAAGGACATGATATATCGGCCAGTTTAAAGTTTTTTAAAAGTAGGTCAAACTCCAAGGTCAAGGTCACAAAGTTAAAGGTCATGGTCAATCGTGAAAGGTCTTGGTAAGATGTGTCCATGTGTGAAATATCAAGGCTGTATTTGTAAAAGGTCATGAGATATATGCCGGGTTTAATTTTTTTAAAGTAGGTCAAACTCCAAGGTCAAGGCCACAAGGTCCAAGGTCATGGTTAAATGTGAACGATGTTGATAGGAGGTATCTATGTGTGAGATATCAAGGCTGTATGTGTAAAATGACATGACATATAGGCAAGGTTAAGAATTAAGTGTAACTAGAAAGACCTGAAGGTCTTGAGTCGCTCCACAGGCCTGAATTTCATGTGGTTTACTATAAAAAAATTGACAAATTAATCTAAATGCTTAAACTGATATATTTTTAAATTCTTGTGATTCTTAGAGCAGAAACAAAGTAAAGAGAAGCAATTATGTGGTCAAAGCGAAAAGAAGGTAAATGATTGACTAATATTTTGGAGATTTTTAGAGTGATGATAAAGTTGAAAACTGTCATTATGCCAAATTCAAGGGCACATAATTCAATATGTGAGTTAATAATTGTGGTACACTAAGGGAAGTAACTTTTGATATGAGCAATTTTAAGTTTAGTAAGAGTTGTTTTTCTTTCTGATAATTAGTTCAAGAAGTTGCGATTGTGCCTGTAACATAGTGGTCATGAAAATAAAGACATTCTGATCTAAAAATATGATTTTAACTTGATAATTTATGTCTTGAAAACCACAATAATCAAGCTGAATATTAAACTCGAGCAAGATCTTATGGTCTGTCCAAATTTTGTCAGTATTAATCTATATATGTGGCCACAAAAGTGAAAAAGGTGTTGAAAACTGAAATTTTGTCAATTTCTAGGGCACATAACTCACATTGTAGCCATGCAATCATCCTGAAAATTACACAAAAGCAAGATCTTGTTGTCAACAAGATTCTCTCCGAATATCATCTTGATTGGTTAACAATTATGGTTGTTAGAGTGAAAACAAAGTCGAAAATGGAAATTTTGTCAAATTCAAGGGCACATAACTCATGATGTAAAATTCCGATCAAGCTGAAAATAAACCCAGGCAGGATATCATGCTTATATATATTCTGTCCAAGTTTTGTCTTGATTGGTTAATATTTGTAGATTTTAAAGTAAAAATAAGGTCAAAACCAGCTTTTTTTGATGTGCAAGGGCAGATAACTCAAGTTATTCTGGTTCAATCCAAACTCTTTGTAGGAATCTGAGAGAGGGTCACCCAAGGATCATTCGTGTGAAGTTTGGTTGAAATCCATCCAGTAGTTTCTGAGGAGAAGATTTTTAAAGAAAAAGTTTACGGACGCACGGACGGACGCACGGACGGACGCACGGACGCACGACGGACACACCGCCATGACAATAGCCCGCTGGCCTGAAAGGCCAGTGGAGCTAAAAATCAACAAAGGGCAATAACTCCAAGAATTTGATTGGCAGAGTTATGGTTCTTGTGCACTGCACCTCTCCATAATGAAATCTATTCACCTGTAAAGTTTCATGATTCTACCTTACATATTTTTTGAGTTGTGCTCCGGACAAGAATCAAAATATAAAATCAACAAGAGCTTCGCAGAGCGGCGCATATACGCCCGAGAGGGGCTTTTCAGTAACAATTGGCCATTTTTTCAAGTCAAGGGCAGATAATTCAAACATGAAAATTTATCAAAATTTTGTTTGCACAACTGCAACAAGACACCATAGAGATTCATTGTGGCTAGTTTGATTAAATTCTGGTTGAAACTGTAGAATAGCGCACAGGAAAAAATGGGCATTTTTGAGAAAATGGGCATTTTTCCTTAAGTTCAAGGGCAGATAATTCAAGAACGAAAACAGTTATCTAAATTTCGTAAGCGGTGTGCACAACTAGACACCATGGAGATTCATTGTGGCAAGTTTGATTAAATTCTGATCAAAACTGTAGGAGGAGTTGCGCACACAAGAAAATGGGCATTTTTAGCTCCACTGGCCTTTCAGGCCAGCGGGCTATTGTCATGGCGATGTGTCCGTCGTGCGTGCGGCCGTGCGTCCGTCCGGTCGTCAACTTTTTCTTTAAAAATCTTCTTCTCAGAAACTACTTGATGGATTTCAATCAAACTTCACATGAATGATCCTTGGGTGACCCTCTATCAGATTCCTTCAAAGAATTTTGATTGGAGGATAAAGGCTGGAGTTATCTGCCCTTGAATGTTAAAAATGGCTGTTTTGGTTTTGTTTCACTCTCACAACTACAAATATTGACCAATCATGACAAAACTTGGACAAAATGTTGGTGACTATAAGATCTTGCCAGAGTGTAATTTTCATTTAGATCTGAATTTTTCATCTTGAGTTATGTGCCCTTGAAATTTACAAAATTGCCATTTTCGACCTTACTTTTTACTCTAAGAACCATAAACATTAACCAATCAATACAAAACTTTAATGTAATCTTTCTGACAATAAAATCTTGCATAAGTGTAATTTTCTGCCTGATTGGACAAGAAAATCCTGAGTTATCTGCCCCTAAATTTGACAAAATTACCATTTTCGATGTTGTTTTCACTCCAACAATGTCAGATATTGACCGATCAAGATAAAACTTGGACACAATGTTGCTGACCTTAAGATCTCAGATATCTGATTGGACTGGAAAGTTTAGATTGACATATATCTACACTTGAATTTTACAAAATCACAGTATTTGTTAGACTGAATGATATTATTATCAGAATATATCAATTTAAGGGAGGTAACTAATATAAGCCCAAGATATTTGCTCATTGAGTTATCTCCCTTGTTTTAAGTCTAATATGTGAATCAATTACAAAAGTCAAAACTTGTGTTGTTAAGATTTCAAGAAATTCTGGCCTGTGGAGCGACTCAAGACCTTCAGGTCTTCTAGTTTTTAATTCAAGGGCAGATAATTCAAGAACGAAAAGAGATATCTGAATTCCGTAAGCGAGGTGCACAACTAGACACCATGGAGATTTATTGTGGCAAGTTTGATCAAATTCTGATCAAAACTGTAGGAGGAGTTGTGCACACAAGAAATTGCTAACGGACGGACGGACAGACAGACAGACAGACGGACGGACAGACAGACAGACAGACGGACGGACAGACGGACGAGCGGGGCCATAACATAATACGACCCTTCGGGCGTATAACAAAGGGCAATAACTCAAAAAATTTGATCGGCAGATTTACCGTTTTTTACACTGCACCTCTCCATAATGAGATCTATTCACCTGTAAAGTTTCATGATTCTACCTTACATACTTTTTGAGTTATGCTCCGGACAATAATCAAGTTTGAAAATCAGCAAAGGGCAATAACTCCAAAAATATGATCAGCAGAGTTACGGTTCTTGTGCACTGCACCTCTCCATAATGAGATCTATTCACCTGGAAAGTTTCATGATTCTACCTAACATAGTTTTTGAGTTATGCTCCGGACAAGAATCAAGTTTGAAAATCAACAAAGGGCAATAACTCAAAACATTTGATCAGCAGAGTTACGGTTCTGGTGCACTGCACCTCTCCATAATGAGATCTATCCACCTGTAAAATTTCATGATTGTACCTTACATACTTTTTGAGTTATGCTCCGGACAAGAATCAAGTTATAAATTCAACAAAGGGCAATAACTCAAAAAATTTGATCGGCAGAGTTACGGTTCTTGTGCACTGCACCTCTCCATAATGAGATCTATCCACCTATGAAGTTTCATGATTCTACCTTAAATACTTTTCGAGTTATGCTCCGGACAAGGTTTGGTCTATGGACAGACCGACCGACCTACAGACCGACCGACCGGCCTTCCGACCGACACTTGCAAAACAATATACCCCTATTTTCTTCGAAAGGGGGCATAATAAACTAAAAGAGGGAAAAAAAGAAAATGCTGATGACCAGTATTTATCTTCATTTCCCTCACTTTTTCCTACTTCTATGTAAACAAACTGTAAAGCTTCAAAGTAATTCTGTTGTCTGCAATTCCTCTAACTTGAACCAGTTTGTAATTCTATAGTTTCAGAAAAGGGTTTAGCCTTTCCTATAATGCTATTTTATGACTTTCTGTGGGTTAATTTTTTTCATATAGGAACAAATTTAATGTGGTCTCTCAGGGGACAGTGTACTCAAACAATGCAACTACAGGATAAAATATTAAGGTGGTCTAACGCAAAAGCTACTACAAACCAGAAAATAGATGTTGATAAAGATAGGATTTGGGCATAGTATAGCAAGGAAAATGTTGAGACAAAAGGAGAAAATGCTGATCATCAGCATTTTCTTCTTTAGCCTCAGTTTTCCAAAGCCTTATCTAAGAGACGGCAAAACCAGATCTTGTTTAGGAAAGGGTTAAAGAACTAAGGCCTTGTCATTAAACACAATTCTTAAATTTAAGACTGGTATAGATTTTAGCCCTTTTCAAACAAGTTTTATGCTTGAAAGCTAATGCTGACGATAACAAAGGTTTATGGAAATATTATTTCTGTACATCTTAATACAGAAAATAATGAGAGAATAGTTGAAACTGCTAATTAGTTCATTTGTGACCTTACATTTGACCTAAGAGACCCAATATAACTTATCCTTAGGTCACAGGAAGCAATCATTTAAAGTTTCATGATTAAAGGACAAAAACTTATTCAGTTAGAATGTGGAAATACAAAAGTCTGACAGCCGGACGGACAGATGAAATGGACAAACATACATGGTGAAAACAATGTACCTGTCTACTTCATAGGTTGGGGGTATACCGTAAATACTATGACAACTAAGAAACAAATTTGCTAGAAAAATGGTCAATGTTGCAAAGACTGGTGTATAACCTTTGTTGTTGTCCCAAAACTATGTTAAAAGCAATAAAGAAAGTATGGAATTAGAGAGAATTGCAGGTAAAGCATTAACTTCACCAAAATGGCAAATTCAGACAGTTCCAATTTGAGAGCTGCAGAAAATAAAATGGATTTTGATGAATGTAGGACTTATTGTAAAATATTGCACTGAAAATATTGAGACATGTGTTTTTGGTAGAACATCAATACCCAAATCTAAGTTTATATATTATGTTTGTACAGACAGACAACAATGAAACAATATGCCCCCGATCTGGGGACATGAAAATTAAATGCAAAGGTCAAGGTCATGAGGCAAATGACCATGGTCCTATATAAAGAAAGGGCTTAGCAGGAGGTATCTATGTATGAAATATCTAGGCTGCATCTCTTAGATAGAGCATAAGATATGTGCCAAGTTTAACCCTTTCCAAAACAACAAAATTTTAGGTATTCCAATTCAAAAGCTGTTGGAGACAGCAAAATGGATGTTGTTAATGATCAAATTTATGTAAAATATAACATAGAAAACATTGAGACAAAAGGAGAAACTGCTGCTTATCAGCAGTTTCTTCTATAGTCTCAACGTTTTCACAAGCCTTTTCTATCAGGGACGTCAAAACCAGGTCTTGTTTGGGAAAGGGTTTACACATTACCAGACAGCAACATTTTGGACTGTTCCAAATTGATAGGTATTGCAGACAACAATTGGAAGTTGAAGAAATTTTAAAATCTTTGCAATTTGGGTTAGAAAACACTGTGGACAGTGGAAAAATTGCTTGTCACAAGCAATTTCTACATTTCCCACAATGTTTTCCAAACATATTATGAGACAAAAAAAAGGCGTCATTTGGAAATGGGTTACCTGATTTTTTCATTCAAAGCTCGCAGGCATATAGACAGACAAACAACAATAAAACAAAATATCCCAAATCTTTAAGATGGGAGGGGTGTTAAAGAAAAGTGAAAACAAAACAAATCATGCAAATAACATTTATAAATATCATATGAAATACACAAAACAATATATAATGTGTGAACAAAACAAAAAGCCTAAAAAATGTTCTATTTTCCCAAGAATTTTTCAGTTCCATTTTTTTTAAACTAGATCTTTTAAAAAGACCAAATAATAATCTATATGGGGGCTTAAAAGCAACACAAAAATGCTTTTGTAGTACAATTTAACAATAACAAGAGTTGTCCCCAGACAACGTAGCTCGCCTATACGGGTGCTTGTCACAAAAGAAGGTCAAATTCCAAGGTCAAGGTCTCAAGGTCAGAGTTCATGATGAGAAGTATCTATGTGTGAAATATCAAGGCTATATGTCTAATAGTATGCGACACATATGCCAGAATAATTTTTTTGAAAAGTAGGTCAAAAGAAGTCCTGGTCCCAAAAGAAAGATTTTGGTGAGTGAGAAGTATACATGTGCCCATGCAACGCCAACGCGACACTAGGGCTGTGACATTAGCTCCCAAGACATAAAGTCCCGGCTCGCTGAAAAATTGCTATAATATAAGAAGTTTACACTAGTGAATACCATTATCAACTGTAAAATTATGTTGACATTTTGTAATGTACATATTTACTTTTTAAGCCAAGATCTGGAAAAGGATTCCCTATGGCTTCCAAGACCACTATAGATCCAGATCAGCCTGAGCATAAACTGTTTCATCAACATCAATATAACTCTATAAACTCGGCTACATGACTTTTAGCAACTGTAAACAAGAGGGCCATGATGGCCCTAGATCGCTCACCTGAAATTTCTTGCCTTGTTGAAATAAACATTTTGACCTGTATAGCAGCAAATTAAGAATTATGCAATAAAGCCCCTTTTCCTTAGTTTTTCAAAAGAATGAAACAAAATTCAGCCTTTTCAAAAGTGTTTGCTCTTTTACCCTTTTTCTGATGCCACTGCACTAAGAGCTTTGATATTAATCAAATTCTTATAACAACTTTGAAAGCCCTTCACCCAAAGATCATTCATGTGAATATTGGCCCACTACATGTAGTAAGCCAGAAGATTTTTAAAAGATTTGGCTATTTTCCCCTTTTCTCATGCCGCGGAAGTCAAAGGCTTTGATGGAATCAAAGTCTCTCAAAAACTTTGAAAGCCCTTCACCAAAGGATCATTCATGGGAAGTTTCAAGAATATTGGCCAACTAGTTGAAGGCAGAAGATTTTTACAAGATTTGGCTATTTTCCCCTTTTCTCATGCCGCGGCAGCCAGAGTCTTTCATGGAATGAAATTCTTTTAACAACTTTGAAAGCCCTACACTCAAGGATCATTCATGCAGGCTGTCAACCAGGTCTTCTAAAAAATATAGGAGTTTTAATAGGAATATTTTTCAAGAAAAATAGGAGCTTTTAGCCCATTTTGAGTTAAAATATAGGAGTTTTTTAAGTAAATTTGATTTATCTCAAGCGATTACAGGGGCTATCCCACTATTTTTTTTTTTTTTTTTGAAAACATTATAGAACTAAAGACGCTAATTCAACACATGTCAAATGTACCAGTGAAGGAAGAGCACACATGAGAAACATGTCTTAGCAGGGGGGTTTGAGGGTCCTCCCCCAAGAAACTTGAAATTCTAGAAGTTTGGAGAAGCAATTTATGCCCTCTCCCTGATATTTCACAACACAGGGCCAGTTTCAATTGTAGGACAATAATTAAACTTTTTTGGGTAGAGTGCTATGAGACAATTTAACACACCAAATTTCAAAGCACAAGACAAAACAGTTCAGGGGTAAAAGATTACACAAGATTTCCTTCTTCGTCTTTAGAAAAAATATGATAGATCTATCCACAACATAGAGCTAATTTTCATTGCACTATAATATAATATTTTGTATTTTGGCAGAGGGCCTTAAGACAGTTCAACACACCAAATGTCAAAGCCCTTAGCCAACAATTCAAGAGAAGCTTACAAAATTTCACAACTATGCCTTATGGTATGGTAGAAGAATTCTTTTATTAGTGGACAGACAGATGACAGGTGGTGAGCAAAAGCACAATACCTCTCCCCCAGCACTTCATAATGCTAAGATAAGCTATTAAAGTAAACTTTCAGTCCCAAAGAATCACAATCCAGAAGGTATGTATCTATATAGCATCACCATGATCCTCACCACCTGAATTGGCAACTCAAAGGCTGGAGTCCTATTCAACTGCCTTCTAGACGGCCAAATAGAATGATGATGATGAATAGGATGAAGTGTACCAAAACATTATACAGGATATTAATTCTATAATGGAAGACAGAGATTCTCTTACTTGAAGAGCAAAGAGCAGTATCAAAGCAATATTTGCTCTCTCCATCATTCATCGACAATGATTTTGCCAAAAAATATAGGAAATACTTTCAAAATATAGGAGAATTATAGGAATATAGGAGGTGCATAACAATATAGGATTCGGACCCAAAATATAGGAGTTTTATAGGAAAATAGGAATCGGTTGACAGCCTGTTCATGTGAAATTTCAAGAATATTGGCTGACTGGTTAGGCAGAAGAAGATTTTTAAAAGATTTGGCTATTTTCCGCTTTTCTCATGCCGCGGCAGCCAGAGTCTTTGATGGAATCAAATTCTTTTAACAACTTTGAAAGCCCTTCACTCAAGGATCATTCATGGGAAGTTTCAAGAATATTGGCCCACTGGTTAGGCAGAAGAAGATTTTTAAAAGAGTTGGCTATTTTCCCCTTTCTCATGCCGCGGCAGCCAGAGTCTTTGATGGAATCAAATTCTTTTAACAACTTTGAAAGCCCTTCACCCAAGAATCATTCCTGCCAAGTTTCAAGAAAATTGGTCTACTGGTTTGGGAGAAGAAGATCTTTAAAGAAATTGTGGACGGACGGACGATGGACAACGACCAATCACAATACCTCACCTTGAGCACTTTGTGCTCAGGTGAGCTAAAAAGGAGCATTCAGGGATTCTGAAATCCATTGTCCGAGTTGGCCAGGTTTTCCCGAAGAGGTTACGGACAAGTAGATTTTTCCAATATCTTGCTCTTTACTGTTCATACGGACAACTGACATTTGTCAAACAAACAAACACGGACAAGTAGCCAATTTATAGATTTCAGAACCACTGCGGCATATGTCTTGATAAAATCTCACTTAGCCACAATCTGATCTGGACCCATTATGGTTTGAAATGGTTTGAAATGCTATTTCCAGATCCTGACTCATATGTTTGTATGTAACCCTCTCTCAAACAAGACATGGTTTCAAAACCCTTTAAACTAGACAGTCCTGGCGGCCTGGAAGCGCTCCACAGGCCTGATTGTTTATCTTGTTGAATACAATTTCAAAGATTTAGGCTGCGCAAACAAGCAAATGCATGACCAAGCTGAAAATTACAAGCAAGGAAGATCGTATGGTCAGTAAAATTTATGTGAAAATTCTGTATTGATTAGTTAATACTAACCGTTGTAAAAGTGAAAATAAAGCCGAAAATGGCAATTTTGTCAATAACAAGGGCACATAACTCATATAAAATTCAGATCAAGCTGAAAATTACACCAAGATCTTATAGTCACCAACATTCTGTACAAGTTTTGTCTTGATTGGTCAATATTTGTAGTTGCTAGAGTGAAAACAAAGTCAAAATAGAGTCGAAAATGACAATTTTGTCAATTTCAAGGGCACATAACTCATGATGTAAAATTCAGATCAAGCTGAAAATTAAATCAAGGCAAGATGTTATGGTCACCAACATTCTGTAAAAATTTTGTTTTGATTGGTCAATATTCGTAGTTGCTAGAGTGAAAACAAAGTCAAAATAGAGTCGAAAATGGCAATTTTGTCAATTTCAAGGGCACATAATTCTTGATGTAAAATTCAGATCAAGCTGAAAATTATACCAAGGCAAGATCTTATAGTCACCAACATTCTGTACAAGTTTTGTCTTGATTGGTCAATATTTGTAGTTGCTAGAATGAAAGCAATGTCAAAATAGAGCCGAAAATGTGATTTTGTCAATATCAAGGGCACATAACTCACAATGTTAAATTCAGATCAAGCTGAAAATTATACCAAGGCAAGATCTTATGGTCATCAACATTCTGTACAAGTATTGACTAGATTGGTCAATATTTGTATTTTCTAGAGTGAAAACAAAGTCAAAATAGAGCCGAAAAGGGCAATTTTGTCAATTTCAAGGGCACATAACCGATGATGTAAAATTCAGATCAAACTGAAAATTATACCAAGGCAAGATCTTATAGTCACCAATATTCTGTTCTAGTTTTGTCGTGATTGGTTGATATTTGTGGATTTTAGAGTAAATTTAAAGTCAAAACCAGCTATTTTTGACATTCAAGGGCAGATAACTCGGGTTATTCTGATTCAATCCAAATTCTTTGAAGGAATCTGAGAGAGGGTCACCCAAGGATCATTCTTGTGAAGTTTGATTGAAATCCATCCGGTAGTTTCTGAGATGAAGATTTTTAAAGAACAAGAGGGCCATTGGCCCTGAAGCGCTCACCTGAGACTAGAGTGCACACAAGGTTTTCCTAAGATTTGACCCCGTGACCTAGTTTTTGACCCCAAATGACCCAATTTTAATCTTGTCAGAGAAATCATAAAAACACACTTCCTGAGCAAAAATGAGTACATTTGGACAAAAAATATGGCCTCTAGACTGCACACAAGGTTTTTCTAAGATTTGACCCCGTGACCTAGTTTTTGACCCCAGATGACCCAATTTCGAACTTGTCCGAGAAATCATCAAAACACACTTCCTGAGCAAAAATGAGTACATTTGGACAAAAAATGTGGCCTCTAGAGTGCACACAAGGTTTTTCTAAAATTTGACCCCGTGACCTAGTTTTTGACCCCAGATGACCCAATTTCACACTTGTCCGAGATTTCATCAAGTTACCATTTCAGACCAATTTTCAGGTTGATTGGGCAAAAAATGTGGCCTCTAGAATGCACACATGGTTTTTCTAAAATTTCACCCTGTGACCTAGTTTTTGACCCTAGATGACCATATTTCGAACTTATCATAGATTTTATCAAGACAATCGTTCTGACAAATTTTCAGGTTGATTGGGCAAAAAATGTGGCCTCTAGAGTGCACACAAGGTTTTTCTAAGATTTGACCCTGTGACCTAGTTTTTAACCCAAGATGACCCAATTTCTATCTTGTCCGAGATTTCATCAAGTCACCATTTCAGACCAATTTTCAGGTTGATTGGGCAAAAAATGTGGCCTCTAGAGTGCACACATGGTGTTTCTAAAATTTCACCCTGTGACCTAGTTTTTGACCCCAGATGACCCAATTTCGAACTTATCGTAGATTTTATCAAGACAATCATTCTGACAAATTTTCAGGTTGATTGAGCAAAAAATGTGGCCTCTAGAGTGCACACAAGGTTTTTCTAAGATTTGACCCCGTGACCTAGTTTTTGACCCCAGATGACCCAATTTCACACTTGTCCGAGATTTTATCAAGACAATCATTTTGAGCAAATTTCAGGTTGATTGGGCAAAAAATGTGGCCTCTAGAGTGCACACAAGGTTTTTCTAAGATTTGACCCCGTGACCTAGTTTTTGACCCCAGATGACCCAATTTCGAAAATTGTTCAAGATTTTATCAAGACAATCATTCTGAGCAAATTTCAGGTTGATTGGGCAAAAAATGTGGCCTCTAGAGTGCACACAAGGTTTTTCTAAGATTTGACCCCGTGACCTAGTTTTTGACCCCAGATGACCCAATTTCGAACTTGTCTGAGATTTCATCAAGACAATCATTCTGAGCAAATTTCAGGTTGATTGGGCAAAAAATGTGGCCTCTAGAGTGCACACAAGGTTTTTCTAAGATTTGACCCCGTGACCTAGTTTTTGACCCCAGATGACCCAATTTCGAACTTGTCCGAGATTTCATCAAGACAATCATTCTGAGCAAATTTCAGGTTGATTGGGCAAAAAATGTGGTCTCTAGAGTGCACACAAGCCAAAGGTTCACGCACGACGGACGACGGACGACGGACACAGCGGTATCACAATACCTCACCATGAGCACTATCGTGCTCAGGTGAGCTAAAAAGTTTACGGACGGACGGACGCACGGACGCATGCATGACGGACACACCACCATGACAATAGCCCGCTGGCCTGTCGGCCAGTGGAGCTAAAAAACTTGAAAACATTCATGCAAAAGGAGACAATTATCATAAATCTAACCAGCAGTTTCTCCTCTTGCCTCAATATTTTCAGAGCTATATTGGAAACAAACTTTATATCTATAATCATACAAGTTGTCCTGTGTTTTGTCTTTCAAAGAACAGTTGTTTGGCAAGGGGTTAACATAGTTTTTAACAATATTTTAATCATTTTACAAAGTTCACAAATTCATAATGTCCATTCCTTGGCATCACCATTACAACTAAAACTTGATATTGTGAACATTTTTAGACTCATAGTATTATAGTTAACAGGAATCATACCACCACAAAATGTAATAGACCATTACAAAGCAAACGAGAGCCTTGCAGAGCGGAGCATATACGCCCGAGAGGGGCTTGTCAGTAAAATTGACTTTTATTTCAATTCAAGGGCAGATAACTTAACAACGAAACATCTAAGAGATATCTGCATTCCATAACTGGTGTGCACAACTAGACACCATGGACATTCATAGTAGTAAGTTTGATCAAATTCTGATAGAAACTGTAAAAGTTGCACGCACAAGAAATTGCTTATTGACACAGAATGACTGACAAACTGACAGTCGGACGACCAGAACCATAACATAATACGACCCTTTGGGTGTATAATAACAAGAGGACCATGATGGTCCTATATCGCTCACCTGAACATAGGTGACATGAGCAAAAATGGTAATTTTGTCAACTGAAAAGGCATATAACTAAGGACTTTCTGTTATGATCAGAAGCTACAGCATAGGGATAATTATTTGAGAAAAGATTGTCTTATAATTTGAGAAAAGATTGTTAAACACTGCCTTCTTTATCATATATATATGGAACCCAGTCAATCCACAACATAGGGGAACTATTCACTGAGCAGATACAATTTGATTCAGATTAAATCTTTTCCTAACAGCATAACATCAGAGCAGTAGAATTAAAATCTGCTGTAACTAACAAAACAGAATGTTGAGAAAGACTGCATTCGTGTACAAAAGTGGCCAGAAAATGATGAGGCAAAAGATGCAAATATATGCTATCAGCATTTTCTCCTTTTGCTATAACATTTTCCCAGCATTTTCAATCAGTGAGCCAAAACCTGCTTAATCCCTTCCCAAACTGAAAAGGAATAGACTGTTCCAATTAATCCTTTCCAAAACAAGACCTGGTTTTGACGTCCCTAATAGAAAATGCTTGGGAAAAGATTGAGACAAAAGAAGAAACTGCTGATAACCAGCAGACTCTCCTTCTGTCTCAATATTTTATGTGCTATATTTTACGTAAATCCTGTCTTTGTCGACTTTCATTTTGACGTCTGTAGTGGATTTCTATTGGAAAAATTAAACTTTTGTCATTTGGGAAAGGGTTAAAAAAAGAACATAAAATTGATATGGATAAAGAAAGGATTCATGCACAATAAAGCAGATAAAATATTGAGACAAAGGGAGAAAATTACTAATCAGTCTTTTCTACATTTGACTCAATATTTTCCCAAGCCTTTTCTAATTATTTAGGGATGTCAAACCAGGCATTTTCAGGAAAGGGTTTAATCAAATAAGAGAGGTTAAGGGCTTTCCTCATTGTAAAATATCTTTCAATGTTTATCAAACCCTGTGATGAGGGTATTCATTTGAATGATCTAACCAAAACTATTTAAATGAGTACCAACAACAAAGGAGAGTTTAAATAACAAATAGAATTGTATTTACCCCTTTTAACATGCAGCTCCCCATTCTGGCCTGTCTAGTGTAAACATTTGTCCGTCTAAAGTAAACATTTCTCGTATTTGTTGATATTATGGGGATTAGACCTATCCCCAGTGGGGGATCAAAACCTCGTAACTCCAGCTTTGTCGAGCTGTAGTTAGGAGGTTTTGACTCCCACTGACCATATTATACCTGGTTGATTTTTTTAAGAATTTTCTTAGGATTTCTGGAAGTCTGACCCTGCCACACCCACATTTTTTGACAAATCTTAAAATTTGTGGACAAATTTTCAAAAGAGTCACTAAAAGAACATTTCTGCCAAGTTTGGTTTAAATTGGCCCAATGGTTGATTTTTAAAGAATTTTCTTAAGATTTATAAGCCCTGCCCTGCCACGCCCACATTTTTTGGCCAATCAAAAATCCGCGAACAAGTTTTTAGAAGGGTCACTCAAGAACATTCCTGCCAAGTTTGGTAAAAATTGGCCCAATGGTATAGGAGGAGAAGATGTTTAAAGAAATTGTGGACGGACAGACGGACGGACGGACAGACGGACGGACGGTGAGCGACCACAATAGCTCACCTTGAGCACTTTGTGCTCAGGTGAGCTAAAAAGGGAATATGTTAATATTATAATCCTGAATACAAATTGGAAGGTATCAGACATTTCGTTTATCAGGTAGGATAGAAAACATCCACTGCGCTTGGCACTTAACCCATTACCTCACAGAGATGCTTTTTCACACCCCTCAAGGAATAAGCATGGGAAAACATGGTGGAAAGTGAAGAAATTGCTTCATTTTCCACAATGTTTTCTAACCCAACATAGATAAATTTTTGAAATCTCATCACTTTAAAATTGTCACCTGCAACACCTTTCAAATTGGAACAGTCCAAAAACTTGCTGTTTGATAATAGATAAACCCATTACGACATATTGACACTTTTTGACACCCTACAAGATAAAGGCTTTTAAAAACAGTAGAAAATGAAGATATTGCTTGTGACAAGCAATTTTTTCATTGCCCACAATGTTTTCCACCCCAAAAGACTACCTTCATAAACCTGAAAATGTTGTCTGCATGATATTACAATTTGGACTAGCCTAAAATTTTGTTGTCTGGTATTGGGTTAAGCACTTGTCTTGGAGACATACCACAACAACACAGGTGTGCTAATGTAGCTAACAAGAGTGTCATGGTCACAATATACGCCACCGCTCCCAGAGACTAAGTTTTAAGGGGGCATAGCTCAGGCAAAGATCAATGAACCATAAAATCCTTCCTTCATGCACATCTACCAATGGAGGTGATAACATTGACCAAGTTTCAAAATGATCCAGCCAGAAACTTAGGAGGAGTTGCGCTCACAAGAAAAGTGGACATACGGACGGACGGATGGACAGACGGAGATGATGCAATATACGTCTCCAGCGGCGTATAAAAACTTCATAAATCCTTTATCAACTTAATCTTTTCCAAAACAAGACCTAGATATGACGTCCCTACTATATTTTGCTTGGGAGAAATTTAAGGCAAAAGAAGAAAATGCTGATAATAAGCATTTTCTCATTTTGCCTCAATATTTTCTGTGCTAAATAAAAAATAATTATTTTCTTTATCAATATTCATGTGTTATTTGTAGCAGTTTTGGAAGGGGATCACCTGGAACTTTTGCTGTTTGGGAAAGGGTTAATTTCAGACATTTCCCAGGTACTATAGGAAATAATATAAACATTATCATAATCTGAACACAAAGCTATCATTTCTTTCCTATAAAAATCTTCTAATGCTTTCAGTTGCAGAATTGTTAAATCTGTTATTGTTGAGAAAGGAGTAACTCTCCTTGGAAAAAAATGAACATAAATCATAACAATATTGATAATATCTAACTACCTATCTTTAACCCTTTCTCAAATGGAAAGTAATTGCGCTTTTTCAATTTTGAAAACTGTTGTAGATAACAGAATGGATGTTGATAGAGATACCAATTGTGTATGATATAGAAATATTGAGACAGAAGAAGAAAATGCTGGTTATCGGCATTTTCTTCTTTTGCTTCAATGTTTTCAAAAAACTTTTTTATTAGGTATGTTAAAATCTGTCTTGTTTGGGAAAGAGTTAAACGGTGGCATAAACAAAATTCTTCAACAACAAGAACAGTAACAAAAATTCAATATAGCATGCCTGTCATCTGTTTTTCGTCCAACCTTGTGTTTCCATTTTTCCAATGAACAACCTGAAGTTTAAAAGATAATTGCTTTCAAAATTTTAGCAGGTTTCGACAAACAAAATAAATCTTGAAAAAAAGGGAAAATGTGTATACCAACACAAAGAATATTGAGGGGGGAAATGTAATTGCCAGCATTTTATCAATTTTCACTGATAATTTCCAAAACTTTCACAATTTAAAGATGATTGACAGATCAAGAAATTGATTCATTGACAGACATTTAAGCACTATTTTCTACTGTACCATATCTACTTCATGAAACAAGAGCTGTCCGAAGACAGCGCGCTCGACTTTCTAAGTGCTTAGTATAAAGGGGGCATAACTCCAAATATAGTGGAGCCAGGGTCATGGGCCCTGGTAGTAAGGTAGAGGGTGTGATGGTGAATAAGTATTCCAAGTTTGGGTTGAATCCCTATGATAGTTTGGAAGTCATTGATGTTTGAAAAAACTTTAACCTTTGTTGCAACGCCGACGCCAACGCCAACGCCAACGCAGACGCCCGGGTGACAGTATAAGCTCTCATTTTCTTCGAAAAGTCGAGCTAAAAAAGGGAAATCATTTTAAAAATGTATGTTTTTTCCAATCCCGTCTCAAATCTAAAACACCTACTTACCAGTACTCATAAAGTCTAGATTTATTCTGTTGTTTCGGTAATAGTCTCTCCATTTTCATTTGCTGCAAATGTATAAAAATCATCTATACAAGAGCTTGTCTAAAAATCTCCAAGGTCAAGGACATAATTTCTGAACCACTGGAGTTGAGACCTGACAATTGTGTCTTGCAAAACTTCAACAGATTGCCCATACTGACTAGGATCTAAACTTCATTCTGAGGTAGTTTTTATTTTTCATCTAAGTTGTTTAATCTTATTTATTATGTCAAATTTACCAAATACAACATCTGGTTGACCTCTGCTGAGTTTGATATATTTCTTTAAATTTAGATTTATTGACTTCCAAGAAGGTTTCTTTTAGTGTGACAAGTCTCAATTGTTTAACACATTACCACAAATTGACGCCTTTTGACACCCCATAAGAAAATGGCTTTGGAAACATTGTGGATAATGAAGAAATTGCTTGTGACAAGCAATTTCTTCATTTCCTACAATGTTTCTACCTCAAAAGACTAAAAAATGTTAAGTTTCTTTAACTCAAAATTGTTGTCTGCAGCGTCTCTAAATAAGCTGTCTGATTAGGGTTAAAAACTGAAATCCTTACACATATCATCACAAATTCAACAAGTTTTGAAAGGGGCCACCAAGGGGACATCCCTGCCAAGTTTGGTCGGGATTGGCCCAGTGGTTAACCCATTACCAAACAACAAAATTTTGGGTTGGTCCAAATTCAGGGTGTCCACAATTTGAGCAAAGCAAAATTCCCTGACTTTTCCCTGACCTTTCCCTGACTAAAATCAAATTTCCCTGACTTATGTTTACCGTATTTAGCATGTTAATTTTTGAAAATGTTGGCCTCCCTACAGCCAACCCTTTCCACCTCTAACTTTAATAACTGTAACCGTATTACTATTTGTATGAATATTTTTTTCCTTTTTTTCTTCTTTTTCTTCATACATACATAATGCATGTTTTATCATTATAGCCAATCATGAAGAAACTGCCTTAGCCTTTATTTTTTTTCTTTTTATCATTCATACACCAATCATTCCAAAATTCCCTGACTTTTGCTTAAACTGTAAAATTCCCTGACCATTTCCAAAATTCCCTGACAATTCCCTGACCTTGAAAAAATATTTTTTTCCCTGACTTTTTCCCTGACCGTGGACACCCTGAAATTCAAAGACTTTGCAGACGACAATTTCAAGTCAATGAATTTTAAACTGTTTTTGTCATTTTGTGTAGAAAACATTGTGGGAAATGAAGAAATTGCTTGTCACAAGCAATTTCTTCATTTTCCACAATGTTTTTTAAAGCCATTATCATGTAGGGAGTCAAAAAGAGTCACTGTGTGGTAATGGGTTAAGATGTTTAAAATAATGGTGTACCACTTCTGATGACCGACCCACGCCATACACAGGGTCACTGCAATTGGATCACCAAGGACAACTCTATCGAATCATACCTTGGATGCATCTCGCAAAACTACTTTCAGACTATGAATAGAATAGAATAGAACAACAATTCAAAACGTTCGTCTGTGACTTATGTCAACAATGACGCGACAATGATACTGAAATACATTGTTTGCAGTTCCAGTGTCCTCTCTTTTTAGAATGATTACAACCTGCAAGTCCCGCAAGTCCCCCCCATGGTTGTGCATTTGGTTGACCTTGAAAACTACTTTATGAAGCGTAGCTACTTCCGGCTAAGAAATCGGATTTTTTTCAAGATTTCTTCATACACACACTTCCGAGTCGATGATTCGATCTTTGGTCGATATTATCCGAGGATATCCGAACGAGGGTCACTGGTGATATATGAACAAGATGTGTTTGTGAAACATGAATAGTACCCCTGAAATGGCCAATGTTAAGTTTTGGAACAGACAGATGGAAAGATGGATGGAGAGAAATGAATAAAACAAAATGCCCCCAATTTTTTGATAAAGGGGCTTAAAAACTTACATGTATCCTCAAAATCCTTCTGGATCGAGTTTCTCTCTGATATAGGGGACGGGGGCTGGAGTGTCATGTTTTCCTCCCCGTGAAAGGTGATGTTACCCATTGCAACAGCCGGCGTACTTATTGCTCGTGTTATCTTTCTGCGTGATTTGCGCGTTTCTTGTGGCGTATTGGAGTTTGAGTTTTCCTGAAATACAATACAGAATCCTTCATGACCATCTTACAGTTGAGAAAATTGTAAAATTCACACACTAAGTCGAATGGGAAATGTTTTTTAAATGATTTTTCTTAATAAATGGAGTCTGAGTGATCTGAATGCATGCTTTTGTTGAATGGTTTGAGCATTTTGAATGATTTTGTGTATTTGAACAAGAGTGCCATGGTCACAATATACGCCGCCACTCACAGAGACTAAGTTTTGAGGGAGCATAATTAACTCAGGCAAAAACCAATGAACCATAAAATCCTTCCTTCTGCACATCTACCATTTGAGGTGATAACATTGACCAAGTTTCAAAAAGATCCAGCCAAAAACTTAGGAGGAGTTGCGCTCACAAGAAAAAAGGACGGACATACAGACGGACAGACAGAGAGAATGACACCAATATATGACCACCTCTGGGAGTGTATTAAAATTGATATGGGCACATATTGGTGCACTTCTACCACAAATTTCTCTTAATGAAAACAAGGAAATAATGTCTAAACAAGAGATGTTTGTAAAACATTTATGCCCCCTCAAGGGCCTATATTTGATGTAGGTCAAAGTCCAAGGTGAAGTTAACAAGGTCCAAGGTCATGGTCAAATATGAAAGGTCTTGGTAGGAGGTGTCTATGTGTGAAATATCAAATCTGTATATGTAAAAGTAAAATGAAACATAGGCCAGGTTAAAGTTTTTAAAAGTAGGCCAAATGCCAAGGTTAAGGTCATGGTCATATGTGAAAGGTCTTGGTTGGAGATGTCAATGTGTGAAATATCAAGGCTGTAGATGTAAAAGGACATGATATATATGCCTGGTTTCAGTCTTTTTAAAAGTAGGTCAAACTCCAAGGTCAAAATTGCAATATTCAAGGTCATGGTCAAATGTGAAAGGTCTTGGTAGGAGTTGTCTATGTGTGAAATATCAAGGCTGTAGGTGTAATAAGACATAAGATAAAGGCTAAGTTAAAGATTTCTAAAAGTATTTAAAAATCAAAGGTCAAGGTCACATATGCCAAGGTCATGGTCAAATGCGCAAGGTCTTGGTAGGAGGTGTCCATGTGTAAAATATTGAGACTGTATAGGTAACAGGACATGAGATATAGGCCTAGTTTAAGTTTTTAAAAGTAGGTCAAACTCCAAGGTCAAGGTCTAAGGTCATGGTCAAAAGTGAAATATCTTGGTTGGAAGTGACCATGTGTGAAATATCAAGGCTGTATGTGTAAATTGACATGAAATATAGGCCAGGTTAATGTATTATTACAGTAGGTCAAACACCAAGGTCAAGGTCACAAGGTCCAAGGTCATGGTCAAATGTGAAAGGTCTTGGTCGTAGGTGTCAATGTGTCAAATATCAAGGCTGTATGTGTAAAAGGACATGATATATCGGCTAGGTTAAAGGTTTCTTTTAAAGTAGGTCAAAGTCAAAGGTCAAGGTCACAAAGTTCGAGGTCATGGTCAAATGTGAAAGGTCTTGGTAGGATGTGTCCATGTGTGAAATATCAAGGCTTCATGTGTAATAGCACATGAGATATAGGCCCAGTTTATTTTTTTTTAAAAGTAGGTCAAACTTCAAGGTCAAGGCCACATGGTCCGAGGTCATAGGTGTATGTGATAGGTCTTGGTCAGAGGTTTCCATGTGTCAAATATCAAGGCTGTATGTGTAAAAGGACATGATATATCGGCCAGGTTAAAGTTTTTTAAAAGTAGGTCAAACTCCAAGGTCAAGGTCACAAAGTCCAAGGTCATGGTCAATTGTGAAAGGTCTTGGTAAGATGTGTCCATGTGTGAAATATCAAGGATGTATTTGTAAAAGGTCATGAGATATATGTCGGGTTTAATTTTTTTTAAAGTAGGGCAAACTCCAAGGTCAAGGTCACAAGGTCCAAGGTCATGGTTAAATGTGAACTGTGTTGATAGGAGGTATCTATGTGTGAGATATCAAGGCTGTATGTGTAAAAGGACATGAGATATAGGCAAGATTAAGAATAAAGTGTAAAATCAACAAAGGGCAATAACTCAAAAAATTTGATTGGCAGAGTTACGGTTCTTGTGCACTGCACCTCTCCATAATAAAATCTAGTCACCTATAAAGTTTCATGATTCTACCTTACATACTTTTTGAGTTATGCTCCGGACAATAATCAAGTTTGAAAATCAAAAAAGGGCAATAACTCCAAAAATATGATCGGCAGAGTTACGGTTCTTGTGCACTGCACCTCTCCATAATGAGATCTATTCACCTGTTAAGTTTCATGATTCTACCTAACATAGTTTTTTGAGTTAAGCTCCGGACAAAAATCAAGTTTGAAAATCAACAAAGGGCAATAACTCAAAAAGTTTGATCAGCAGAGTTACGTTTCTTGTGCACTGCACCTCTCCATAATGAGATCTATCCACCTGTAAAGTTTCATGATTGTACCTTACATACTTTTTGAGTTATGCTCCGGACAAAAATCAAGTTATAAAATCAACAAAGGGCAATAACTCCAAAAATATGATCGGCAGAGTTACGGTTCTTATGCACTGCACCTCTCCATAATGAGATCTATACACCTATGAAGTTTCATGATTCTACCTTTAATACTTTTTGAGTTATGCTCTGGACAAGGTTTGGTCTACGGACAGACCGACCGACCTACGGACCGACCGACCGACCTTCCGACCGACCGACACTTGCAAAACAATATACCCCCATTTTCTTCGAAAGGGGGCATAATTATGTCAAATAGATTTATTACCACATTGTTTCAGTTTATGTTTAACAGCTTTTTATTCTATAATTTGTCTATTTGTTTGTATTGGATGACTCCCTTGACCAAGAGCTGCTGGGCCTATTGGGTCCCCTAGAATGCAAAGCTAGATTGATTGACTGAGTTTTAACACTGTTTTGAACTGATATGGTCATATTAAGGCGGCTGGAGCAACCCATGGATCCCCTTAATTTCCTATACCAGTACTACCACAACATCCTAATCAAGCCTCCAGCTGCTCACCAACACAGTTTAACGAAACCAAACCATTGCTGGGAGATAATTTTGTTTGAAGGGATATTTGCCGCAACCAGGGATCAAAACCCGGACCTCATGAGTGAGTGTCTGATGCACTATGAAAGCATAGTGGGGCCCCTTTGGCTTATTGACGTAGGGAAGGGTATTTGCCACAACCAGGTATCGGACCTTATGAGCGAGGGTCCGATTCACTATGAAAGCATAGTTGAGCCCCTACGACTAATTGACCTAGCGAGAACAAAATATGGTATTTACGGTAACATCACAATTGGTCTATTCCCATTTCGTCTACTGTTTTTAAAGTGCATTGAGTCCCAATACGTCTACTGTTCCAACTCGTCTACTTTCATGTCAAATCATCAATAAACAACATTATTTTTGTTTTAAGAAAAGAAATTAAGTCAATATATTCACAAATGAAATAAAAATGCAAACATTTTGAAACAAGAGGCCCAGGAGGGCCTGAATCGCTCCACTGGTTAAAGTGGAAGAATTATACGATGATTTCTTGTAAGCCTTACACAGCGGCAGCCAAATCTTGATATTTGTGAATAAATTTTGAAGAGAGACTCAAAGAACATTCTTGCTAAGTCTGGTTCAAATTGGCCTTATGGTTGATTTTTAAAGAATTTTCTTATGATTTCACTAAGTCTGATAAGCCCCTTTCTCCCTGCCACGGCCACATTTTTTTGACAAATATAAAAATTTGTGAACAAATTTTAAAAAGATGACTAAAGGCACATTCCTGCAAAGTTTGGTTCAATTGGGCACACTGGTTGATTTTTTAAAAATTTTCTTATGATTTCACTAAGTCTGATAAGCCCCTTCCTCCCTGCCACGGCCACATTTTTTGACAAATGTCAAAAATTGTGAATAAAGTTTGAAAAGAGAGACTCAAAGAACATTCCTGCCAGGTTTAGTTCAAATTGGCCCAATGGTCGATTTTTAAAGAATTTTCTTATGATTTCTTTAAGTCTGATAAGCCCCTTTCTCCCTGCCACGGCCACATTTTTCGACAAATGTAAAAATTTGAGAACAAATTTTGAAAAGAATGACTCAAGGCACATTCCTGCAAGGTTTGGCTCAAATTGGCCCAATGGTTGATTTTTAAAGAATTTTCTTATGATTTCTTTAAGTCTGATAAGCCCCTTTCTCCCCGCCACGGCCACATTTTTTGACAAATGTTAAAATTTGTGAACAAATTTTGAAAGGAATGACTCAAGGCACATTCCTGCCAGGTTTGGTTCAAATTGGCCCAATGGCTGATTTTTAAAGAATTTTCTTATGATTTCTTTAAGTCTGATAAGCCCCTTTCTCCCTGCCACGGCCACATTCTTTGACAAATGTAAAAATTTGTGAACAAATTTTGAAAAGAATGACTCAAGGCACATTCCTGGCAGGTTTGGTTCAACATGGCCCAATGGTTGATTTTTAAAGAATTTTCTTATGATTTCTCTAAGTCTGATAAGCCCCTTTCTCCCTGCCACGCCCACATTTTTTGACAAATCAAAAATTCGCGAACAAGTTTTGAAAAGGGTCACCTAAGGAACATTCCTGCCAAGTTTGGTCAAAATTGGCCCACTGGTATAAGAGGAGAAGATGTTTAAAGAAAAAGTTAACGGACGCACGCACGGACGCACGACGGACACAACGCCATGACAATAGCCCGCTGGCCTTCGGCCAGTGGAGCTAAAAAAATCATAAAATATCATATTGATATACAAAGTATAGAAAAGTAGAAGAAATGGGACTTATGTCCAAAATAGTAGACAAATTGAGAGTAGACGAATTGGGAGTAGACGAAATGGGATTAAATCGTATTTACCTTTTCCTGTTCAGGGTCCACTTCCATGTCTGCTGATTCAATAGTATCACTAGTCTGATTCCCTGAACCTTGTTGCTTTGGTCTGTAAACAGATAATAGATTTAGTGTTGGGAAATCTTTTGACCCTTTCCAAAACTGCAATTTTACATTTGGACTGTTAATTCAAATTTGTTGCAGAACACAATCTCAAGTGAACAAAATTAACACTCTTGGGTCTTTGTGGGTAGAGTACACTGTAGGAAATGGAGAAATCCTTTCCTTATTAACCCTTTCTCAAACGACAATTTTTGTGATGTTCCAATTCAAAAGCTGCTGAAGACAGCAAAATGGATGTTGATAATGACTAAATTTATGTATGATATAGCACAGAAAACATTGAGACAAAAGGAGAAACTGTTGGTTATCAGCAGTTTCTTCTTTTGCCTCAATGTTTTTCCAAGCCTTTTCTACTAGGGACGTCAAAACCAGGCCTTGTTTGGAAAAGGGTTAAATAGGATCACCCCCAAAATTTTATGTTTGGGAAAGGGTTAAAATCACTTTTGTCATCTACCAATAGCTTTCCAATTGGATCAACCCCAAATTTTGTTGTTTGTGAAAAGTTGGTTAATATTGACATGGGTCAAAGTTTAAAAGAGTACTTACAAATTAGCGTTTTGTGGAAAAGTCCCCAATTTTGTTGTTTGGGAAAAGGTTAATAAAGATAAAGGGTAAAATTTTGAAAGAATACTTACGAATTAGCATTTTGTGGAAAGTTCTTTAAAAGTTGAAGGATAGGAGCAGGGATAAGTTTATCTTTCATAGCTGGTATTTGCCTTCTAGCTGGTGACTGGGCATTGGGTGTCCCTTGTCTACTTGGCGTCCCTTGTCTGTTGGGTGTCCCTTGTCTGTTTGGCGTCCCTGGCCTACTGCCATTAGCTGGTCTGTTTGCTGATCCAGGTGCAGGAGTATTCCCAGCTTGTTGAGCCACAGGAGTAGCAACATTCACATTAGGAGTCTGAAAAATTATTTGACTCTTTCGCAAACAAGGACAGGTACTAACAAGAAAATTCAAAGGTGCTGCAGACCACAATTTCTTGTGGATGAAATTTACATGTTTATGTCTATTTGGGTAGAAAAAATTGTGGGAAATGATAAAATTGCTTGTCACATTGAAGCAAAAGAAATGCTGAAAAACAGCATTATTATCTTTTGCCTCTTTTCTGTAATACATTGCACACAAGTCCTATCTGGAATCTCCAAAAACCATTTAAATGTCTGCAACAGCTTTTGAATGGGAACCATCTAAATTTTTGTCCTTTGGGCAGAGATCCAGATAAGAGGTTTGAATTTATTGGGGTTTTACGCCGTTTTCAACTGCCAGGGTCATATCGCGGTCGTTGGAGCACCTACCCATGGATTCCTGTTGTTTCTCATTCCAGTACTACCACAACCCCCTTACCGAGCCTCCAGCTGCTCGCCCACTTAGTTTGACGATTTCAAACCCATTGGTAGGTCACAATTTGTCAGAAAGGGTATTTGCTGCGGCCGGGTTCCAGATAAGAGGAGAAGGCCTTTCAAAATACAATATTGTACAATATGTATCCATTTTTCATTATTATTAATCAAACCCTATGTTGTGGTTACACATTGGAATTGTCTCAAGTGTCGAGACAATTCTAATGAGTACTAACAACATGGGGTTTGGATTTAAAACAACTAATTCAGAATGTGTTCACCCTTCTAAAGGGAACAAATATATCAAGTAATTCAATACATAATTTCGGACAAACAATAGTTACAGTATTTTGTCAGTGTAATTCTAAAACCTTGTAACTACAGCTTCAATGAAGCTGTAGTTACCAGATTTTAAATTACATCGACAATTTATCAATATATACATGTAAACCAAGTATATTTTTAGCTTACAATTGAAAATTCATTGACATTGATTGTTTGGTTAATCCTTCCCAAACAAGACCTTGTTTTGACATCCGTAAGAAAATAGGCTTGGGCAAAGATTGAGGCAAAAGAAGAAACTGCTGATAACCAGCAGTTTCTCCTATGTCTAAATATTTTCTGTGCTATATTGTACACAAATAAACTTAAACAATGTCCATTTGCTGTCTGCAACAAGTTTTGAAATTGAAATTTTGATAATTTGCTGTTTGGGAAAGGGTTACTAAATTTTTTGTTGACTAATTGATTGTTTGGTAAAGAATCACTTACCTGAGGGCCTGCTGTATTATTTGCCTGTTGCTCTTCGAACTTCTTCAAGTCATACTCAATCTCTGCAGCAAGCCCTTTGTCAGCATGCAAAATTTCTGAAGTGGAAATTAATTAATTGATTCATTCATTGATTTGGGTTTAAACATTTTCAAAACTGCATCAATTTGAACTTGTTAAATTTGAAAGGTGCAAATGACAGGATGGAGGTCGATACAGATAATAAAACAGAAAATATTCAAGCAAAAGGGGGGAATGTTGATTATTGCCATGTTTTTGTTTTGCTGCAATGTTTTCCCAAAGGTTTTTTGTAAGACAAGGGTAAATGCAATAAACAACTTGAAAATTGACACAGAAATAAGTCATTGATCAATTTCTTACCTGAAGCAGGGCTAATTTTGCAGAAGTTGTTATCCATCATGTAGTGCAAAATCCCTGACATGTTTATCAACAATCATTTTATCAACTGTAGCAGCTTTCAAACTGGAACACTCTAATTTTTTGTCTTTTGGGAAAGGATTAACTCATTCCCAAAAAGTGAAGCTTTTTGACACCCTCGCAAGATATGGCATTTGAAAACATTGTGGCAAAATGAAGAAATTGCTTTATTTCCAACAAAGTTTTCTACAGAAAAAGACCCAAAAATTTAAATTCCATTCACTTAAAATTGTCGTCTGCAATGCCTTTAAATTTGGAAAAGTCTAAAATTTTGCCATCTGGAAAAGGATTAATCAGTCAGGCACAACCGTCGATCGAGATATAGTATATTGTATGTCAATCGAGATACTATATTTCAATCAAGATATTTTTTTAGCTTCTGGTAGTCAGGTATGTCAATTTTAATGACGTAATTTACACATCTCGTGTAATTCTAAGTGAATGTCCTAACTTTTTTGGATGTGAAAACAAACTATAAACACACCAATTGAAGTTTAGTGGTGTTTTAAAGTTTCTGTGTGATTTTGGGGTGATGTAGTATTGATTAGCAATGGTGAACTTTCCCGTGACAATGGATTTTTTGTAGAAAAATGCTTTCTGAATCTTGTTCAAATTTTACCTGAGTGCGAAAGTCACATAGAGGTTGCTCAGGAGCAAAAAAAGGAGCTAGTTGTTGATTATATCTCGTTCAACATATACAATATATTTCAATTTAGATACCATATTTCCATTGAAATATATGATTATTACATATATCTTGATTGACATACAATATCTCGATTGGTGGTATTTCCTGACTGTTAATGAAATACCTTTAACTTCATTCTTGTAGTCTTTCATCAGCTCCCTCATATAGCACATCAAATCACCATGGAGCGGGGATCTTTCTTTCTCAAACTGAAAATATTGTTATAGCGCGGGTGTTAATCACATGGCTTTATTATGATATATTGTCCTTTAATTTCATCAACAAACATTCATTTTTCTTACAATTTTCTACACTTGACTTTACATCCTAGGGATAATTCTGGCTCAGAAATTCATGCGAGAGAAAAATCTCATTTTGCCAAAACTTATGAGAAATACTGACTTTTCAATTGCAAATTGTACCAAATCCTTTATCAAAAAAAAAAAAAAAAAATTCTGTGAGATTTTTCTTTGATTAGCCAATTTGAAAGAGATTTCTGACAGAAAAATGAAAGAATTTGCACAGATCTTGCCTAAAAATGATCCCCAAAACCTCATATTGAAAGACCTTACAAAGTACCTGCAATATTACCCGATTTACTTTGATGCTAAGATCTACCCTCAGTTCCTAGTCAAAGCTGAGAAAATCCATGTAAAACTTGTAACTACATGTACTTCTCAATGAGATTTCAAATCCAAATTCTAACCACTAAGTTACAGAGGACTCTAAAAAAATATATACGAATCCATAAATGTTTCATTAAATAAATGCAGACAAATATTTTGACCAACTGAAAGCATGCATTTAACGCTCTATTGAGCCTATTTAGGTAAACATTCTTATGGCATTTTATACCTAGTCTTGCTGATCCCAGAATATTCCGATCATTTTGACAGGCAGAATAGAACAAGACCAGCCTGCACATATGTGAAGTCTAGCTTTATTCTATACTACCTGCATCTTTTAATTTAGCATAACAAGGGTTCATGTATGCTTACATAAAAGTCATATTTAGGTCAATATCTTTCTGCAATACATCAGTATGATACAACTTACCATTTTTTTCAGTGATATCACTATGGGAACAATAATCTCAATAACATTCTTCTTCAAAACCTGTGTATAAACAATAAAATGATTACTCCTTTCTAAAACAACACAATGTGTGACAAAAGGCTCTTGTAAAATAAAAGGAAGGACATTGACTGAGCCAGGGTTTGAATCCGCCATCTATGGATTGATGGTTTGATTTTATTGGGGTTTTACGGCGTTTTCAACTTCTATGGTCATATCGCGGCGGCTGGAGCACCTAACCGTGGGTTCCCGGTATTTCTCGCACCAGTACAACCACAATATCCAAACCGAGCCTCCAGTTGCTCTCTCACATCGATGATTCACATCCATTGATGAGAGAAAAATGACTTTTGTCAAATGTCAGAATGGATACTGGCCGAGCCTGGGTTCGAACTCGAGACCCCTGGATTGACAGACTCCGACGTAACCGACTGAGCTATCCGGGCTCGGCCTATGGATTGATGCATTCCAGCATTACCAACTAAGCTTTTCGGGCACTAACTTTGGATTTAGATTGGCATTTTTTTCTATCTTACTATATGTTCATTTTCAAATTATGACTTTTACTAAGTCTGATGCGTTTCTAAAGATTTAGTTTAATAGACTTCATAAAAGAACACTTTTTAACGTTACAGATCTAATCAAGTCAAGGTTTGGTAGCATATTGTTGCTTTTCATCAAAGACCGTGTAACTGCAGCTTGAAACAAGCTGCAGTTACAAGGTTTTCGATGAAAAGCAACGATACAAAAGAGCTGTCCGAAGACAGCGCCCTCCACTTTCTAAGTTGCTTAGTATAAAGGGGGCATAACTCCAAATATAGTGGAGCCAGGGTCATGGGCCATGGTAGTAAGGTAGAGGGTGTGATGGTGAATAAGTATTCCAAGTTTCCGTTGAATCCCTTTGATAGTATGGAAGTTATTGATGTTTGAAAAAAATTTAACCTTTGTTGCAACGCCAACGCCGACGCCCGGGTGACAGTATAAGCTCTCATTTTCTTCAAAAAGTCGGGCTAAAAATTGATAAATGCACTAACCTGCGTAATGATCTTTTTCTTGGCAATGGCCACCACGGCAGCTGCCTGCTCTTTCTCATCACTTGGGACGTCGTCGCTGGCTGCAGCTTTTACTGTGGTCAACTTTATCTCCTGTAGATATACAAATATATGTATAGGAATGCTTGATTAGGTGCACAAGCTGTGTCCAACAAATTATTGAAAGCATTGATAAAATCATCACTAGGGACATCGTCACTGGCTGAGGCTTTTACTGGGGTCAACTTTATCTCCTGCAGATAAATAAATATATGTGACTCGTCAGGCTAAAAGGGACCTTATCCGAACTCAGAAAATCCAAATTTTGACAAACTTGTCAGACTCAGCACAGGTCAACTAGATCCCGTATGCAAAAAATGAACATATAGTTAGACAGGGAAAACATTCCGGATTTGGAAAATTGCGTTAAAGTGAAAAATGTCGGCCCTAGTCTGGCTGCGCGGACTGCGCAGACTGACTAGGGTCGATATTTTTCACACACTCGATAAGGTCCCTTTTAGCGCGACGGGTCACATATATGTAGGAACATAAGATTAGGTGCACAAGCTGTGTCCAACAAATTATTGAAAGCATTGATAGAATCATCACTAGGCACATGGTCACTGGTCAGAGCTTTATTGTGGTCAACCATATCTCCTGTAGATATACAAATACATATAAAGGAACACAAGATCAGGTACACAAACTAAGAAACATTAAAAGACAAATGCCACGAAAATGGTCAATATTAAGTCCGCTAATGACAGATGGACAGACAGACAGATGGACATATGCCCTGATCTTTCAATTCAACAGCAATTAAAACCAAAACTATCATGTTGCATACAAGTACCCCACACACACACACACACTAGCTCTTGGTCACTGGAAAAAGTTCTTCAGTTGGAACATGAAAATGGATATTATACAAAGTTCCTTAGTGACTTTGACCTACATGACTCATAAACAATAGGGCACCTACTTCTGTCAAGGGCAACTATTGTGTAAAGTTTCAGGATCCTGGGTCAAACTGTTCTTGACTTAGAGCACGGAAACAGATTTTAAACAGTCAAATTGTGACCTGCACCTTTTACCTGTGAGACCAAAAACTAAATGTCACCTCCTTGGGTCTAGAAAATGTAAATGAAAATTGTTCACAGCCTTAGTACCAACCTTACAACTGAGAATCATGAGTGTGTCCTTCAATAAGTCTGTAGTTGTGTTGTCAAACGGCATTACACCATCCACTATGGCACCTAGAATCTGAAATCAGTCCAAAAGGAACATCTTACAAGAGCTGTCACTGTAAGATGACAATGCCCCTGACACCGCTTTGATTTTAAATTATGGCCAATCTATGTTCAAGGTCAAGGTCATCCAGGGGTCAAGGTCACCAAAGTATGTGCCTACAGAAAGGTAATGTACCAAGAAATGTTGTGGTAAAGTATGAAGCGAATATGTTAAGTAATAAGGAAGTTATGGCCAATGTTAAAGTTTTTGGACGGAATGACGGACGGACAGACGGACGGACGGACAGACAGACGGACAGTCAGATGGACGGACAAGTCAAATTTATGATGCCTCCCTATCGGGGGCATAAAAAATACTTCATTGTCCACAAGATGTCCCTGAAAAACCAGTCTAATTCACAGACTGAACTAGAACTGTTGCAAAGCAGACAAATACAACTAGCTCCTGGTCACTTGAAAAGTGCTATTGGTGAAAAGGTTCTTGAATAAGAGTAAGGAAACAGTTTTTAAACAAAGTCAAATTTTGACCTTGACCTTTGACCTATGTGACCCGAAAACAATAGAGCACCTCCTTTGGTCAAAAGCACTAACTATGTAATATTTCACTATCCTTAATCAAATGGTTCTTGAGTTAGACCACCGAAACAGATTTTAAACAAAGTCCAATTGTGACCTTGACCTTCAACCTATGTGACCCAAAACCATTTGGGCACCTCCTTGGGTCAAGGACAACAACTGTGTAAAGTTTTATGGTCCTAGGTCAACTGTTAATTGATTAAGAGCATGGAAACAAACAAGAGCTTTGCAGAGCCGTGCATATACGCCCGAGAGGGGCTTGTCAGTAAAATTGGCCATTTTTTTAATTCAGGGCAGATGATTCATACATGAAAAGTTATCAAAATTTTGTTTGTAAAACCAGACACCATAGAGATTCATTGTCGCTAGTTTGATTGAATTCTGTTTGAAACTGTTTGCGCACACAATAAAATGGGCATTTTTGAGAAAATGGGCATTTTACCTCAAATTCAAGTGTAGATAATTCACAAACGAAAACAGTTATCTAAATTCCATAAATGGTGTACACAACAAGACAACGTAGAGATTCATTGTGGCAAGTTTGATAAAATTCTGATCAAAACTGTAGGAGAAGTTAAGCACAAAAGAAAATAAGCATTTTTTAAAATTCAAGGACAGATAATTCAAGAACGAAAACAGTTATCTGAATTCCGTAAGCGGTGTGCACAACTAGACACTATGGAGATTCATTGTGGCAAGTTTGATCAAATTCAAATCAAAAGTGTAGGAGTTACGCACACAAGAAATTGCTAACAGACAGACAGACGACCGGGGCCATCAGGCGTATAAAAAGACAAACAGATGAAGTTGACGTGACAAGGTTTGTGTACAATGTAGCTCAGGAAATGTAGAGACAAAAGGAGAAATGCTGATTATCAGCATTTTCTTCTTTTGTCTCAATCCTTTCCAAAACCATTTCTATCAGGCATATCAAAACAATGTCTTGTTTAGGAAAGGTGTAACTGTTTCCCAAACAAGACCTGGTTTTGACGTCTCTCTTAAAGAAAGCTTGGGAATACATTGAGGCAACAGAGGAAAATGCTGATATTCAGCATTTTCTCCTTTTGCCTCAGTATTTTCTATGCTATATTGTACACAAATTCTGTTTTAACCCTTTCCCAAACAAGGCCTGGTTTTGACATCCCTATGGGCATAGGCTTAGGAAAACTGATAATCAGCATTTTCTCCTTTTGTCTCAATATTTTCTTTGCCATATTTATACAAAATTCTATCTTGAATAACTTCCATTTTGTCATTTGTGTCGCCTTTTTAAGAAGATCATCTAAATTTTAGCTGTTTGGGAAAGGGTTTATTAGCGCCAAATTTGTCATCTTCAGCAGCATTCAAACTGGAACAGTCAAAACTTTTGCTGTTATGGAAAGGGTTAAAATTATTTATCTATTTATCATCCCTACCTCCTGACAAATCTTGTTATGCAGCTGAAATTTATGCTCATCTGTCATGTGTTCTAACTGAAATCTGTACAGCTTCTCTCTTTTCCTAAAATAATTCAAGAACAAGAGCTGTCACTGTAAGATGACAATGCCCCCGACACCGCTTTGATTTTAAATTATGGCCAATCTATGTTCAAGGTCAAGGTCATCCAGGGGTCAAGGTCACCAAAGTATGTGCCTACAGAAAGGTATGTACCAAGGAATGTTGTGGTAAAGTATGAAGCGAATATGTTAAGTAATAAGGAAGTTATGGCCAATGTTAAAGTTTTTGGACGGAATGACGGACGGACGGACGGACAGACAGACAGACGGACAGACAGACAGACGGACAGACAGACGGACGGACGGACGGACGGACGGACAAGTCAAAGTTATGATGCCTCCCTATCGGGGGCATAAAACAGATACATCCCACTAAGAAAGGCTATATTTCTGTAATATAACTTTGCAATTAGGTGTCACATTCACCACCAATCAAATTTCTCAATTCTAAAGTATATAACAAGTGATCTCATTGGATGAGACATATTTCTTCACTAATCCAATAGGTTGTTGGGCAAAATTACACTGGATGGTGAATAACAAGTCTTGATGGGTGACCTTGGCTTTTGTACCAAGACGCCTATCAAAGAGATGTACCTGCAGGCAAAACATTAAGTCTTGTTACAGGGAAATATAGCAAGCTTATAGAAAGAACTCATTTGCGTATCAAAACAGGAAAATATCATTCTTTTAAATGTACGTCATAAAGGAAAGGGTTAAAGAAGCATTCTTACTGCCTGTTTTTATTGCCTTTCAACGAGAACTTCTCCTTGTCCTTTTGTGTCTGTGGAAATCTGTTGTAAACTGCAATAAACAACCAGATAGGATATCAGAGCTACAGATAAAATAAGAAAATGGTTTTCAAAATCCACTATTTCTTTAAAACAAACACTTTGTCACATCATCGCTATAAAAGTTAGCTTGTATTGCACAATAGTATATGTGCCCCTTATACTACACCCGGATTCATAATCTCTATAAATAAGATGTACACTGGATACCCCTTTAACCCTTTCCGGAACAGCAAAATTTTAGGGTGATCCACATCAAAATCTGCCACAAATGACAAAATAGATGTTTATAAAGATAGGATTTGTGTAAAATATGGCATAGAAAATATTGAGACAAAAAGAGAAACTGCTGGTTATCAGTAGTTTCTTCTTTTGTTTCAATGTTTTCCAAAGCCTTTTCTATTAAGGACGTCAAAACTAGGTCTTGTTTGGAAAAGGGTTAACAGACACAACATGAGTTTGTTAAACACCAATGCCCCCCAAAGGCCAATGTTAAGTTTTCACGCTAAGTTTCGGACTGACACATGAATAGACAGATATATGGACATACAGACAGACATCAGACAAACATCAAACAATATACCCCTATCTTTCAATAAGGAAGCATAAAAATGATGACCATCATTTGATAAATGTCCAATATTGTTTTCTATGCATTTATATTAAAAGAATTTAGGCCTCCATTGAAAAGTTTTTCCTTTTCTGATCTAATTTCAAGTAGATCTAGTCCAAAGTTTCATTGGCCGGGAAAGAGTTAAATAAATTAGTACAAGACAAAACTCACTTCTGTGTTCTGTATAATCATTAAAGTGGAAAATACACTCCACAAAGTGTTGAAACAGAATGTTCGGGTGTCGTCGTAACAACATGTGTACAAGATAGTATTCACCTGAAATTAATTATAACAATTTCAGTGCGACAGATAAGACGGGGTGAAGACATTCTAAATTTGTGCTCAAATCCAAACCCTATGTTGAGGGTACTCAATCTTCTCCACGAGGAATTGTCTCAATGAGACGATTCCAATGAGTACCCTCAACATAGAGTTTGATGACCATTTAAAATCCTTCACTCCTTCTTATCTATAGCTCCGAACAATTAGTACCAAACTTTACAATTTGTAGGCAGCATTTTTTATCCCATTTCCAGAAAGCAAGTTTTTAGCAGGTCTTTATACAACAATGTTGCAGACAGCATACGTATGAAATTCTTTTTTTTTTTTTTGTACTTCTGAGTAGAAAACATTGTGGAAAATGAAGAAATTGCTTGTCTCAAGCAATTCCCTTATTTTCTAAGATGTTTTCCGATGCTTTTATCTTGTGCACTGCTGTGTTACAAGGTGATATCGTGTGGTAATGGCTTAAGTTAATTCTTATATTATTTGGACTATATTTGTCATTTTCATATGACTCTTAATCTAAAACTTTTAATCTATAACAGAGCTGAACATGCTTGTCACTTTATGCCTTTTTAATCTTATAAACAGTCAAATCTTTTTCTATGATAAAGTACTGAGCAGAATTTACCTGAACCTAACCTAAGTTATAAGCTAGTATTGAATGATTTTAAGGATTACTAGGAATGTTGATTGTGAATGTACATTTAAATCAAATTCCATCCAGCAATTTTGGAGAAATTGTGCGCATGAGAGATGTGGAAGGACAGAAGGACAGACAGACAGTGATTCCAATATACCCCAAAAATTTGTTTTCAAGGGTTGGGGGTATAGGGGTGAGGGGGCTTATAATCTACAAGAATTTGAAATATTAATGATCTAAAGTTTTGAAATACGAGAATAATCTTATATGGCGCAACAAAAGAAGGTCTGTAACAATTTGGCTGGTTATGTGTTGTCCAAGAATAAATATATGGTATCCAAAGAATGAATAACCTACTCAGATCCCTGATTTCTGCATAGTCATCTAGAAAAGTAGAGATAAATCTATAAAATAATTCTCCCTTCCATTCGATATATGTAAAACATTGAGGTAAAAGGAGAAAGTACAAATAACCTACTCAGATCCCTGATTTCCGTATAGTCATCCAGAAAAGTAGAGATAAATCTGTAAAACAGCTCCCCCTTCCATTTGAGATAATCTTCCTGCACTAATCGGGTTATCAAGGTGAGGGCCTGTTTACGGATCAGAGGTACATTGTCTTTCAACATGGAGGAAATGTTCCCTATATAGTTGTTAGCTGCGGTGGTGTACCTGGAAGAAAATGTACATGTATTTGTGAAACATGAATGCCAATGCAATTTTTCCATAACCCTTTATCACAGTGATGCCTTTTGACGCCTCACAAGATAAAGGTATTGGAAAACATAGTTGAAAATAAAACAAGAGCTTCGCAGAGCGGCGCATATACGCCCGAGAGGGGCTTGTCTGTAAAAATTGGCCATTTTTTTTCAATTCAAGGGTAGATAATTCAAACATGAAAAGTTATCAAAATTTTGTTTGCACAACAAGACACCATTCATTGTGGCTAGTTTGATTAAATTCTGGTTAAAACTGTAGAAGTAGCGCACAGGAGAAAATGGGCATTTTTGAGAAAATGGGCATTTTTCCTTAAATTCAAGGGCAGATAATTCAAGAACGAAAACAGTTATCTAAATTCCGTAAGCGGTGTGCACAACTAGACACCATGGAGATTCATTGTGGCAAGTTTGATCAAATTCTGATCAAAACTGTAGGAGGAGTTGCGCACACAAGAAAATGGTGTTTTTTTTTTAAACTCAAGGGCAGATAATTCAAGAACGAAAAGAGTTATCTGAATTCCGTAAGCGAGGTGCACAACTAGACACCATGGAGATTTATTGTGGCAAGTTTGATCAAATTTCGATCAAAACTGTAGGAGGAGTTGCGCACACAAGAAATTGCTAACGGACGGACAGACGGACAGACAGACGGACAGACAGACGGACAGACAGACGGACAGACAGACAGACAGACGGACGAGCGGGGCCATAACATAATACGACCCTTCGGGCGTATAAAAATTGCTTGTGACTAGCAATTTCTTAATTTCTCACAATGTTTTCCACCCAAAAGGGCTCAAATGTAGAATTTCATTCATTCACTATTTTTTCTGTAACATCTTTGAATTTGGAACAGTCTAAATTTTACTGTTCAGTAATGGGATAATGTGACTTTGGTTTTTTACTCTATCAACCTTGACCTTCAGAGAAAAGATTTTTTAAGATCAGATAAATTTTAACTCAATTGGTCTTACCTCAACAGACAGCCAATTGCGACTATCAAGTGTTGAATAGTGAAAAAAATTGAAAAGTGTTAAAATTCCATTAAATTACATGTCAGGGTAACCAATCTTTGCCTATTATGCTTTTTTAGTTTTCACAGAAGCAAGTGCAAAGTTTGAAAGCAATAGCTGTTACAGATAATAATTATCACAAATATATGACAGTTGCACGTAAAAACTTAACCAAGGATTTCTATGTCCAAGAGGGTAAATATTCCACTAAATTAAATGTTAGACAGGGCTTTTCTTCCCGAAATTGGGAAGGGGCCCTGCTCAGTCATTTTGGGAAATTTTAGCATGATTTTGGTCAAATTGGGAAAAAGAATACACAGGAGAATAAATGTTCAAATGAAAATAAATTTTCTTAAACAACACTTAATGTGACTTTATAACCAGAATAACTGAATCGTAGAACAACATACACTGCAATTGCCAGTAGTTAATTGAACATTATTTATTTTCAAATTTTGGGAATTTTAGTTTTGAAAATTGGGAAATTCTAACATTGAAATTGGGAAAAAAGGAGCCATTTTCCAATTGGGAAGCCACCGAATTTCGGCCTCAGTTATAGAAGGAACAAAAGCTCTGTTAGAGTAATGAATCTTTGCCTAGACACTGATATCATAGATACAGAGACATATGTAAAGTTTCAGAGCAATAGCATAAGAGATCTGACAAACTTGCACATAAAAACTTAACCAAAGCATAACACCAATGCCCTGGTGACAATATCCCTATTCTACCAATAGTCCCGCTAAAATAATAACATTTATTTCTTTGGTAAGTTTTCGAGAAAAAAAAAACCCTACCTTACACATAGATCACACATAATCATCATAACATTATTCCTGATTACTGGATCATCCGATATTTCAAGTTCTCTGGCCATGGCTGGTATACACTTCTTTGCTTGTTTCTCATTTTGTAGACAAAGTTTACCTGCAAAAATAACAAGTGATTATTAACCAGAACTCTAGATTTAACAGATGACCTTGAGGAAAGTCATAATGTCATGTTACAGAAAAATACCACTGAAAGCAGGTACAAATTTGAGCTTTGTATGTCAAATACTACAAGAGATGTTTGTAAAACATATATGCCCCCTCAAAGGCCTACATTTGATGTAGATCAAAGTCCATGGTCAAGGCAACAAGGTCCAAGGCCATGGTCAAATATGAAAGGTCTTGGTAGGAGGTGTCCATGTGTGAAATATCAAGGCTGTATATGTAAAAGTGAAATGAAATATAGGCCAGGTTAAAGTTTTTAAAAGGAGGCCAAATGCCAAGGTCAAGTTCATGGTCAAATGTGAAAGGTCTTCGTTGGAGGTGTCCATGTGTGAAATATCAAGGCTGTACGTAGGTGTAAAAGGACATGATATATATGCCTGGTTTAAGTTTTTTTTAAAGTAGGTCAAACTCCAAAGTCAAGGTTGCAATGTTCAAGGTCATGGTCAAATGTGAAAGGTCATGCAGGTAGGAGGTGTCTATGTGTGAAATATCAAGGCTGTAGGTGTAATAGGACATAAGGTAAAGGCCATGTTAAAGATTTCTAAAAATATGTAAAAAATCAAAGGTCAAGGTCACGCATAACAAGGTCATAGTCAAATGTGAAAGGTCTTGATAGGAGGTGTCCATGTGTAAAATATCATCTGTTTAGGTAAAAGGACACGAGACATAGGCCTGGTTCAAGTTTTTTAAAAGTAGGTCAAACTCCAAGGTCAAGGTCCAAGGTCATGGTCGAAAGTGAAATGTCTTGGTTGGAAGTGACCATGTGTGAACAAGAGATGTTTGTAAAACATATATGCCCCCTCAAGGGCCTATATTTGATGTAGGTCAAAGTTCAAGGTCAAGGTTGCAAGGTCCAAGGTCATGTTCAAATGTAAAAGGTCTTGGCTGTAGGTGTCCATGTGTCAAATATCAAGGCTGTATGTTTAAAAGGGCATGATATATCGGCCAGGTTAAAGATTTTTGAAAAGTAGATCAAACTCCAAAATCAAGGTCACAAGGTCCAAGGTCATGGTCAAATGTGAAAGGTCTTGGTAGGATGTGTCCAAGGCTGTATGTGTAAAAGGACATGAAATATTGGCCAGGTTAAAGTTATTCAAAAGTAGGACAAACTCCAAGGTCATGGTCAAATGTGAAAGGTCTTGGTTGAAGGTGTCCATGTGTGAAATAACAAGGCTGTAGGTGTAATTGGACAGTAAATATATGCCTGGAGTAAGTTTTTTAAAAGTAGGTCAAACTCCAAGCTCAAGGTTGCAAGGTTCAAGGTCATGGTCAAATGTGAAAGGTCTTGGTAGGAGGTGTCTATGTGTGAAATATCAAGGCTGTAGGTGTAATAGGACAAAAGATATAGGCCAGGTTAAAGATTTTTAAAAGTAAGTCAAACTCCAAGGTCAAAGTCACACAGGCCAAGGTCATGGTCAAATGTGAAAGGTCTTGGTAGGAGATGTCCATGTGTCAAATATCAAGGCTGTATAGGTAACAGCACATGAGATATAGGCCAGGTTAAAGCCTTAGAAAAGTAGGTCAAACTCCAAGGTCAAGGTCCAAGGTCATGGTCAAAAGTGAAAAGTCTTGGTTGGAAGTAACCATATGTGTAATATCAAGACTGTATGTGTAAAAAGACATGAAATATAGGCCAGGTTAAAAAAATTAAAAGTAGGTCAAACACCAAGGTCAAGGTCACCAGGTCAAGGTCATGGTCAAATGTGAAAGGTCTTGGTTGTAGGTGTCCATGTGTCAAATATCAAGGCTGTATGTGTAAAAGGACATGAGATATCTGCCAGGTTAAAGTTTTTTAAAAGTAGGTCAAACTCCAAGGTCAAGGTCACAAGGTCCAAGGTCATGGTCCGATGTGATAGGTCTTGGAAGGAGGTGTCCATGTGTGAAATATAAAGGCTTTATGTGTAATAGGTCATAAGATAAAGGCCCAGTTTAAATTTTCTAAAAGTAAATCAAACTCCAAGGTCAAGGTCACAAGGTCCAAGGTCATGGTCAGATGTGATAGGTCTTGGTAGGAGGTGTCCATGTGTGAAATATAAAGGCGTTATGTGTAAAAGGTCATGAGATAAAGGCCCAGTTTAAATTTTCTAAAAGTAGGTCAAACTCCCAAGGTAAAGGTCACAAGGTTGAAGGTCATGCTCAAATGTGAACGATATTGATAGGAAGTATCCATGTGTGAAATATCAAGGCTGTATGTGTAAAAGGACATGAGATATAGGCCAGATTAAGAATTTAGTGTGAAAATCAACAAAGGGCAATAACTCCAACAAGAGTGCCATCGTCACAATATACGCCGCCACTTATAAAACTTGAGACAAAAAAATGACATTGACAAGGATTTATAAATATTCACTGAAAAACCTTTAAAAAATTGTGTTCACAAAAAGGTTTTTATAAATATCCAGTGAAAAACCTGGAAGGAATTGCATTCACGAGGCTGAAATATCATTAAGCCCCAGATACTAAGATTGAAGGGGGCATAATTCTGGCAAAAATCAATGAACCATGAAATCCTTCCTTCATGCACATCTACCAATTGAGGTGATAACATCCACCAAGTTTCATTAAGATCCAGCCAGAAACTTAGGAGGAGTTGTGTTGACAAGCCTGCAATTTCAATAAGCCCCAGAGACTAAGTTTTTAAGGGGCATAACTCAGGCAAAAATCAACGAACCATAAAATCCTTCCTTCATGCACATCTACCAATTGAGGTGATAACATTGACCAAGTTTCATTAAGATCCAGTCAGAAACTTAGGAGGAGTTGTGTTGACAAGCCTGCAATTTCAATAAGCCCCAGAGACTAAGTTTTTAAGGGGCGTAACTCAGGCAAAAATCGACGAACCATAAAATCCTTCCTTCATGCACATCTACCAATTGAGGTGATAACATTGACCAAGTTTCAAGAAGATCCAGCCAGAAACTTAGGAGGAGTTGCGTTGACAAGCCTGCAATTTCAATAAGCCCCAGAGACTAAGTTTTTAAGGGGCGTAACTCAGGCAAAAATCGACGAACCATAAAATCCTTCCTTCATTCACATCTACCAATTGAGGTGATAACATTGACCAAGTTTCAAGAAGATCCAGCCAGAAACTTAGGAGGAGTTGCGTTGACAAGGCTGCAATTTCAATAAGCCCCAGAGACTAAGTTTTTAAGGGGCATAACTCAGGCAAAAATCAACGAACCATAAAATCCTTCCTTCATGCACATCTACCAATTGAGGTGATAACATTGACCAAGTTTCAAGAAGATCCAGCCAGAAACTTAGGAGGAGTTGCGTTGACAAGAAAAGTGGACGTACGTACGGACGGATGGACGGATGGACGGATGGACGGATGGACGGACGGACGGACGGACGGACAGACGGAGAAGATGACGCCAATATACGTCCGCCTCCGGCGGCGTATAAAAATGTGATCAGCAGAGTTACTGTTCTTGTGCACTGCACCTCTCCATAATGAGATCTATCCACCTATAAAGTTTCATGATTCTACCTTACATACTGTTTGAGTTATACTCCGGACAAGAATCAAGTTTGAAAATCAACAAAGGGCAATAACTCCAAAAATTTAATCGGCAGAGTTACAGTTCTTGTGCACTGCACCTCTCCATAATCGGATCTTTCCACCTGTAAAGTTTCATGATTCTACCTTACATACTTTTAGAGTTATGCTCCGGACAAGAATCAAGGTTGAAAATCAACAAAGGGCAATAACTCCAAAAATTTGATCGGCAGAGTTACCGTTCTTGTGCACTGCACCTCTCCATAATGAGATCTATCTACCTATGAAGTTTCATGATTCTACCTTTAATACTTTTTGAGTTATGCTCCGGACAAGGTTTGGTCTACGGACAGACCGACAGACCGACAGACCGACCGACCGACCTACCGACCGACCTACACTTGAAAAACAATATACCCCCATTTTCTTCGAAAGGGGGCATAAATATCAAGGTTGTATGAGTAAAATGACATGAAATATAGGCCAGGTTAATGTATTATAAAAGTAGGTCAAACACGAAGGTCAAGGTCACAAGGTCATGGTCAAATGTGAAAGGTCTTGGTAGGATGTGTCCATGTGTCAAATATCAATGCTGTATGTGTAAAAGGACATGATATATCGGCTATGTTAAAGTTTTTTAAAAAGTAGGTCAAAGTCCAAGGTCAAGGTCACAAGGTCAAAGGTCATGGTCAAATGTGAAAGGTCTTGGTAGGATGTGTCCATGTGTGAAATTTCAAGGCTGTATGTGTAATAGCACATGAGATATGGTCCAGTTTAATTTTTTTTTTAAAGTAGGTCGAACTCCAAGGTCAGGGTCACAAGGTCCAAGATCATAGTCATATGTGATAGGTCTTGGTGGGAGGTTTCCATGTGTCAAATATCAAGGCTGTATGTATAAAAGGAAATGATATATCGGCCAGGTTAAAGTTTTTTCAAAATAGGTCAAACTCCAAGGTCAAGGTCCAAGGTCATGGTCGAAAGTGAAATATCTTGGTTGGAATTGACCATGTGTGAAATATCAAGGCTGTATGTGTAAAATGACATGAAATATAGGCCAGGTTAATGTATTATAAAAGTAGGTCAATCACGAAGGTCAATCACGAAGGTTAAGGTCACAAGGTCCAAGGTCATGGTCAAATGCGAAAGGTCTTGGTCGTAGATGTCCATGTGTCAAATATCAAGGCTGTATGTGTAAAAGGACATGATATATCGGCTAGGTTAAAGTTTTTTTAAAAGTAGGTCAAAGTCCAAGGTCCAAAGTCATGGTCAAATGTGAAAGGTCTTGAAGTGGGGCGCATAACTCATATAATCGTTCAGTTTGTGATACAAGCATGAAATTTGGCATATATATAGTTTCAAGTGTATATTTTCAGAAAAAAGTGCTAGCCACTTGAAATTCAATATGGCGGCCATTTTCTGAGATGGCCGCCATCTGAGCATCATAGAGCTTCCATGTGCAATGTTATGACGCACTAAAACTAATAGAAACTTGCATTTTTCATTTCAAACACTCAGACATAAATGCCAAATGTAAAAAATACAATATTTGTGCGTGAGATGGCAACCAAAATCTCATATGGCAGCCATACAATATAAAGTCCTTCATTTCTATATGAAAATTGCGAATTTACCACTGGAAAAAATCTTTGATTTGCTTTTTCGACTTATAAGCTCTACTGGCTAATGTCATTAATAAATTAAAAAAAAATCAACTAACTTGATAACAGATGGCAGCCAACCAAGCCAGTGTAATCATTATTTTCTTACTCTTTTAATCGATTGCCATAGATATCTGCAAATGTAATATGTAGTGAATATCAGTTTGGTGAGACAACTAATTTAGAGCCACAGAACCTACTATAATAAGTATAATATATAGTTTCAAGTGTACATTTTCAGAAAAAAGTGCTAGCCACTTGAAATTCAATACGGCGGCCATTTTCTGAGATGGCCGCCATCTGGGCATTATAGAGCTTCCATGTGTAATGATATGATGCACTAAAACTAATATACGTAGACTTGCATTTTTCATTTCAAACACTCAGACATAAATGCCAGATGTAAAAAAGACAATATTTGTGCTTGAGATGGCAACCAAAATCTCATATGCCTGCCATACAATATAAAGTTCTTCATTTTGTATATGAAAATTGCGATTTTACCACTGGAAAAAATCTTTGATTTGCTTTTTCGACTTATAAGCCCCACTGGCTTATTTCATTGACGAATTATATAAAATTCGACTGACTTGATAACAGATGGCAGCCAACCAAGTCCGTGTAATCATTATTTTCTTAATCTTTTAATCGATTGCCATGGATATCTGCAAATTTAATTTGTAGTGTATATCATTTTGGTGAGACAATTAATTTAGAGCCACAGAACCTACCGTAACAAGTAGACTACAAGATTGGGTCCCTCAACAAAGAGAAATGGTATGTAGAATACAAGTGAGATATAGTGTTTGTGGACCCGAGATGGCAATCATCTGGAACAAGTCCCCAGTGATATAGTTTTCAAATTTGATAAGATCCCCATGAGAGATGGCAGCCAACCGGCTTTTTTCAAAGAAGGTCCCTAAAAAATGTAGCAGACGATTTTCAATTTTGACAATATGTCTACAAGAGATGGCAGCCAAACCCACTGAGGCTAATTATTGTTTTAACGCCGTCTCAGTTGATTCCTATTTTCAACATCCATGTGTCCGGTGTATTCGTTATTTGGCCAGAATAGTTCTGTAAATCAACAGCCTTTACAAGGAAACTAGCCCTCACCCCATATGAGGTCCCTCGACATCAAGAGATGGTATGTCGAATACAAGCAAGGTTTAGTGCTTGTGAACATAGTCATATCAAAACTGAAGAAGCTGTACAACATAGATGGCCGCCACTGCTTATTTATGATTTTAACTTTCGTGTGATATTTCACAGACGCAGATATAGAGTGAAGTGCAGAAAAGCCCGGCTTTCTTGAACTTCAAGTTTTTGCACCCATTCGTAGCCATCTCTCTGCAGCATTACGAAACTGGGTCCAAACAACTCTCCAACATTCATTTTCTTTTGGCAATCCCCATTTCGACCGGCATAAATAATTCGGTTGCTGAAAATTACAGTCTCTAAATATGGCCAGCTTTGTATGCAGCCTGTTTTGCGCATTGATATGGTGCTTATACAATAGGTCTAAGTCATGAAGTTTGAAAACTGGACATTCTCAGAAGCCACGAATTCCATGATATACCGGTATATAACAAGTTAAAAAAGCCACATGATACTTGTAAATCTTTTACAAAACTATTGTTGTATCATATTTTGTTAAGACCTTGTCGGGTTATACAACTCTATTAAGCTGTTTGGGTGATACTTTAACTCTTGAACGACAACACATACAACTGCGCTGAGTTTTACAAGCAACTTCCCATTATCCATAGTTTAAACGCATTGATTAACCTTGTCTCAAATTTTGCGAATCGTGCTACGAATGCATAAGAAACGTGGCATCGTTTGCAAATCAGATTCTATAGACATTTTTCATCCATTATTAACGTAAGAAAGACTTCCTTTTACACTATCTGGTTTAGAATGCATGAGTTTTCTGATATTTGGTGTGGACGATTCCAAGGATGATTTGAACACTAGGTTTTGACTTACTTAGCGCAAAGCGACCAATCACACGAAAGTGCTTTAAACCATGTTAATTAAACTGCTGTTTTTTTTAAGTAATCGACGATAATCGGTAGCTAATTATGGAGGCCAATAAGACAGTTAAGATAATACAAAAATGGTCGCCATTTCAATTGCAAAATATATATTCTCCTAGAACAATTTTGTTTGTATCTCATTCATTTTATTAGCTGATACTTAAAGAGAGGGTTTGATATCTTTTTTGTTAAAAGTAATAAGATTTCCTTGAAGAAACTTTGAACATTTGAATATTTTGGCGGCCATCTTGGAAAAAGGCAGCCATGTTATAAAGACATCAAGTTGGTTTATATAGGTTACAAAAAGGACTATGCAGGAAAGGTATATAAAAATCCCGACGAAATTCATCACTTGGGATTCATTTCTATTTGATATTTTCATATATAGGCCTATAATTAATACATGAGAATGGCGGCTATTTTGAAAGATGGCCACCGGATGCGATTTTCATGTGGCTAAATCGGTTTGTGTTTCATTCCATTATGCTGGTTGAAATTTTATGACAAGGATTGATAATATCTTATTAAAAAATAATATCTAATTGAAGAAACGGCCATTTTTGGAATATTTTGGCGGCCATCTCGGATAAACGACCGCAATGTTGTAAAAAAGCCATGCTAGTTTATTAATTAATTACAAAATTGACTATATTGGGACGATTTATTTGAAAAATCTCGGCGGATTTCAGCATTTGGAATGTCTTTCTATCTGATATATAGACTACATTTATCCGAATGGCGGCCATCTTGGAAAATGGCCACCGGATGCGAATTTCAAGAGGCTAGCACTTTTTTCTGATTCAGGGACCCTCAATGACTTACCATACCAAAATTCATGCTTGTATCACAAAGTGAACGATTAGGCCAAATTTTCGGAGTTGTGCGCCCCACTATTGGTAGGATGTGTCCATGTATGAAATATCAAGGCTGTATGTGTAATACAGAGCTTCAGATTGTTTCAGAGACCTGTGGGCCACAGGGCCCACCAAGCAGGATTTTGAGGGGTCATTTTCCAAAACAATGGGCCACAGTTAAACGTTCATATCCAAATTTTGGGATTGGAGTAAATGACTGTGAAATCATCACTGTTTTGTTCTTATTTGAGTGGATGTATATAAACAAAGTACAAAAGATAACGGCTATTTTCTTCTTTTTTAACTGCAGATAATTTTCATCAAATATTATTGTCAATGATCTTTTTTAATATCAGTGCATTGTAGACATATCATGCAAAAAAAATCCCCAAACTCGGCTAGAGTGATAGCCAGTCGCTAACATAAATCGGTTATAAATATCATTTTATTTGCTGGAATAAAAAACTCCTAACTCCAGCATGGATGAGATAGAGCTAAAATAGTTTAACAAAAAATGGTATCGAAAGAGCAAGTATCTATGCCGTGACGATTTGTCACATATTCAGTATCGTCTGCTTGCCACATTTTTAAGGTTGAATCATTCCACTGATTATTCGACGATTATAGACTAACTATCCGCTAGATTTAAAAATACAGGTGTATGTTCTTTATATGTGATTTTACCCGTATATTCCTCTGCTTTCCGTTTAAAAATAATAGGAAATTTGTTTGAGACATCGTCGAAACAGGAAGATCCTATTGTTTGAAATCTACTATTTCATGATCATACTTTTACTGAAATTCGTGCGCCGGGCTGGCGCACCACTACAAAAATTCATGTGTCATATTTTGAAAATATGCGGGATTGGCGCGGGCGCACCGTCAATCTGAAGCTCTGTAATAGCACGAGATATAGGCCCAGTTTAAATTTTTTTAAAAGTAGGTCAATCTCCAAGGTCAGGGTCAAAAGGTCCAAGGTCATAGTCATATGTGATAGGTCTTGGTGGGAGGTTTCCATGTGTCAAATATCAAGGCTGTATGTGTAAAAAGACATGACATATCGGCCATGTTTATTTTCTTTTAAAGTAGGTAAAACTCCAAGGTCAAGGTCACAAGGTCCAATGTCATAGTCAAATGTGAACAATGTTGATAGGAGGTGTCTATGTGTGAGATATCAAGGCTCTATGTGTAAAAGGACATGAGATATAGGCAAGGTTAAGAATTAAGTGTAAAAATCAACAAAGGGCAATAACTCCAACAATTTGATCGGCAGAGTTATGGTTCTTGTGTACTGCACCTCTCCATAATGAGATCTATCCACCTGTAAAGTTTCATGATTCTACCTTACATACTTTTTGAGTTGTGCTCCGGACAAGAATCAAGTTATAATATCAACAAAGGGCAATAACTCAGAAATTTGATCGGCAGAGTTACGGTTCTTGTGCACTGCACCTCTCCATAATAAGATCTATCCACCTGTTAAGTTTCATGATTCTACCTTACATACTTTTTGAGTTGTGCTCCGGAGAAGAATCAAATTTGAAAATCAACAAAGGGCAATAACTCCAATAAAATGATTGGCAGAGTTATGGTTCTTGTGCACTGCACCTCTCCATAATGAGATCTATCCACCTGTAAAGTTTCATGATTCTACCTTATATACTTTTTGAGTTATGCTCCGGACAAGAATCAAATTATAAAATCAACAAAGGGCGATAACTCAAAATATTTGATTTGCAGAGTTACGGTTCTTGTGCACTGCACCTCTCCGTAATGAGATCTATCCACCTGTAAAGTTTCATGATTCTACCTTATATACTTTTGAGTTATGCTCCGGACAAGAATCAAGTTATAAAATCAACAAAAGGCAATAACTCAAAAAATTTGATCCGCAGAGTTACGGTTCTTGTGCACTGCACCTCTCCATAATGAGATCTAGCCACCTATGAAGTTTCATGATTCTACCTTTAATACTTTTTTGAGTTATGCTCCGGACAAGAATCAAGTTATAAAATCAACAAGCATTCTGAAGTATTGCAAAACAATACCAAGTCCCCTACCGGCTTTATATATGTGTTTAGAAAAAGAAGCCCAAAAAATTTCAAAGTCCAGCATCCGTATCTTCCTCAAAAATCACTGGACCGAATCGAAACTCGAACTTGTTCTGTAACTTATCAATGCGGGTCTACATACCAAATGTCAGCTCAATAGCTGCAAGCATTAAGAAAAACCGTCTGGAAAACTGTGATTTCCCAGAAATTTTCTAAGTCCAGCATCTGTATCTTACCCAAAAATCACTGGAGCAGAACGAAACTCAAACTCATTCTGTATCTCATCAATATGTTTTCATATACCGAAAATCAGCTCAATACCTGCAAGCGTTTAGAAAAAAAGTCTGGAAAACTGTAATTTCCCAGTAATTTTCTAAGTCCAGCATCCATATCTTCCCCAAAAATCACTGGACCGGAACGAAACTCAAACTTGTTCTGCAACTCATCAATGCAGGTCTACATACCAAAAATCGGCTCAATAGCTGCCAGCATTGAGAAAACAAGAGCTGTCCGAAGACAGCGCGCTCGACTTTCTAAGTTGCTTAGTATAAAGGGGGCATAACTCCAAATAGAGTGGTCCCAGGGTCATGGGCCCTGATAGTAAGGTAGAGGGTGTGATGAGTATAACAATAAGTATTCCAAGTTTGGGTTGAATCCCTTTGATAGTATGGAAGTTATTGATGTTTGAAAAAACTTTAACCTTTGTTGCAACGCCAACGCCGACGCCAACGCTGACGCCCGGGTGACAGTATAACCTCTCATTTTCTTCGAAAAGTCGAGCTAAAAAGTCTGGAAAACTGTAATTTCCAAGAAATTTTCTAAGTCCAGCATCCATATCTTCCCCAAAAATCACTGGACCTGAACAAAACTCAAATTTGTTCTGTAACTCATCAATGCGGATCTACATACCAAAAATAAGCTCAATAGCTGCCAGCATAAAGAAAAAACGTCTAGAAAACTGTAATTTCCCAGTAATTTTCTAAGTCCAGCATCCATATCTTCCTAAAAAATCACTGGACCGGAACGAAACTCAAACTTGTTCTGTAACTCATCAATGCGGGTCTACATACCAAAAATCAGCTCAATAGCTACCCCTGTTTAGAAAAAAAGTCTGGAAAACTAATTCACCGGACTGACGGACGGACGGACGGACAGACTGACTGACGGACAGAGTGCAAACCTAAAGTCCCCTTCGGCTTTGCCGGTAGGGGACTAACAAAGGGCAATAACTCAAACAAGAGGACCATGATGGTCCTATATCGCTCACCTGAACCAAAATGATATGAGCAACATTTTTGTTCAATTCAATTGATATTTATTACTTTAAGACTGAAAACGAACTTATGATCAATAACATTGTGAAAATAAAACTCATCCGAGATGTAACGGTGCCCAACATTGTGTCAAAGTTTTGCTTTGAATGATAAATAATTGTAGATTCTAGAGTATAAACAAGGTCGATAACCGCCGAAAACAGCATTTTGTCAAATTCAAGGGCACATAACTCTCGACTTTCTGATCAGATCCATTTGAAAATCCAACTCATCCAAGATCTTATGGTCCCCAAGAATGTGTCCAAGATTTGTCTTGATTGGTCAATAATTGTAGATTCTAGAGTGTAAACAAGGTCGAAAACAGCCAAAAACAGCAATTTTGTCAAATTCAAGGGCACGCAACTCTCGATTTTCTGATCAGATCAGACTGGAAATCATCCTGAACAGAGATCTTATAGTCCCAAACATTGTGTCCAAGCTTTGTCTTGATTGATTGATAATTGTAGATTCTAGAGTGTAAACAAGGTCGAAAACAGCCGAAAATGGCAATATCGTCAAATTCAGGGGCACATAACTCTGGACTTTCTGATCAGATCAAACTGAAAATCAAGCTCATTTGAGATCTTATGGTCCCCAACATTGTGTCCAAGTTTTGTTTTCATTGATTGATAATTGTAGATTCTAGAGTGTAAACAAGGTCGAAAACAGCCGAAAATGGCAATTTTCAAGGGCACGTAACTCTTGACTTTCTCATCAGATCAAATAGAAAATCGAACTCATCCGAGATGTTATGGTCCCCAACATTGTGTCCAAGTTTTGTATTGATTGATATATAATTGTAGATTCTAGAGTGTAAACAAGGTCGAAAACAGCCGAAAATGACAATTTTGTCAAATTCAAGGGCACGTAACTCTGGACTTTCTGATCAGATCAGACTGAAAATCGAACTCATCCAAGATCTTATGGTCCCAAACATTATGTCTTAGTTTTGTCTTGATTGATCAATAATTGTAGATTCTATAGTGTTAACAAGGTCAAAACCAGCCAAATATGGCAATTTTGTCAAATTCAAGGGCACATAACTCTGGACTTTCTGATCAGATCATACTGAAAACCAAACTCATCCGAGATCTTATGGTCTCCAACATTGTCTCAAAGTTTTGTTTTGATTGATCAATAATTGTAGATGCTAGAATGTAAACAAAGTAAAAAACAGCATTTATGGACATTCAAGGGCAGATAACTCAGCACATTCTGGTCTGATCTGGCCCATAATCGAACTCATTCGAGAACTTATGACCATACATGTTTTGACTAAGTTTGATCAAGATTGATTAATATTTGTGGATGCTAGAGCGTAAACACCAAATTGTGGACGGACAGACGGACAGACGGACGGACGGACGGACGGACAGACGGACGACGGACAAAAAGCGATCACAATAGCTCACCTTGAGCACCTTGTGCTCAGGTGAGCTAAAAATAAGTCAGGTAGAGTTATGGTTCTTGTACACTGCACTCCCCCATGGTGAGATCTATACACCCATGAAGTTTCATGATCCTAGCTATTATACTTTTAGAGATATACTCCGGACAAGATTCAAGTATGAAAAACAACAAAGGGCAATAACTCAAAAAATAAGTTAGGTAGAGTTATGGTTCTTGTGCACTGCACTCCCCCTTGGTGAGATCTATACACCCATAAAGTTTCATGATCCTAGCTATTATACTTTTAGAGATATACTCCGGACAAGATTCAAGTATGAAAAACAACAAAGGGCAATAACTCAAAAAATAAGCCAGGTAGAGTTATGGTTCTTGTACACTGCACTCCCCCTTGGTGAGATCTATACACCCATGAAGTTTCATGATCCTACCTATTATACTTTTAGAGATATACTCCGGACAAGATTCAAGTATGAAAAACAACAAAGGGCAATAACTCAAAAAATAAGCCAGGTGGAGTTATGGTTCTTTGTGCACTGCACTCTCTCTTTGTGAGATCTATACACCCATGAAGTTTCATGATCCTAGCTATTATACTTTTAGAGATATACTCCGGACAAGATTCAAGTTTGAAAAACAACAAAGGGCAATAACTCAAAAAATAAGCCAGGTAGAGTTATGGTTCTTGTGCACTGCACTCCGTAATGATAAGAAGAATATAACTGCCAAGTTTAAAGTCAATCGGACTTAAGGTGACAGAGTTATGCTCCGGACAAAGAAGTGGACGCCGCCGGACGCCCGGACGCCTGGACGCCGGACATCACGGGTGATCCCATAATACGTCCCGTCTTCGACGGGCGTATAAAAAGGACTTTCTGAGATCAAAAATAAATTAACATAAATGAGATCTTTTCAACTGTGTGTTTCCAAATACACTTTCCTGTGCTTGATAATGAATGGTTATTCTAAGTGGGTCCCATTTTGCATGTCATTTGCCTAATTCCTTTAAGTTCTTGAAAAACAAGAGCTGTCCGAAGACAGCGTGCTCGACTTTCTAAGTTGCTTAGTATAAAGGGGGCATAACTCCAAATATAGTGGACCCAGGGTCATGGGCCCTGATAGTAAGGTAGAGGGTGTGATGGTGAATAAGTATTCCAAGTTTGGGTTGAATCCCTTTGATAGTATGGAAGTTATTGATGATTGAAAAAACTTTAACCTTGGTTGCAACGCCAACGCCGACGCCAACGCGGACGCCGGGTGACAGTATAAGCTCTCATTTTCTTCGAAAAGTCGAGCTAAAAATTAAGTTTTTGTGAAACATAAATGCCCCCGAAATGGCCAATGTTAAGTTTTTCGGACAGACAGACAGGCGGATGGACGGACAGACAGACCAACACAAGTAAAACAATATGCCCCTGATATTTCGATACAGGGGCATAAAAATGCTACAGATTAAGACTTAAAGGGTTTGAGTTTATTGGGGTTTTTACGCCGTTTTCAACTACCAGGGTCATATCGCGGCGGCTGGAGCACCTAACCTTGGGTTCCTGGTATTTCTCGCACCAGTACAACCACAATATCCAGACCGAGCCTCCAGCTGCTCTCTCACATAGATGATTCACACCCATTGGTGAGAGACAAATGACTTTTGTCAAATGTCAGAATGGATACTGGCCGAGCCGGGGTTCGAACTCGAGACCCCTGGATTGATAGACTCCGACGTAACCGACTGAGCTATCCGGGCTCGGCAAGACTTAAAGGGACATTTCATTCCAATTTCAATTCTTTAAAGTATGGCTTGCTGCCAAGATCAGTTATTCTAATGAGTATAAATACTATTAGTTTTTTGAAGTTGTTGCCAATAAGCGAGAAACACGCATTTGAAGTTGAGACATAATCGATAAATTGCATATAAATCCGAACTGTTGTCCACAACAATTTGTTCAATTCTAACACAAAAATATAAATTTCTCGTAAACGGCGCAATAATTTGGCTTGAAATTTTCAGAATTTACATAAGGAAATATGCTCTTTCAGAAAAATATAAAAGTAAAATTTATGACAAAAAATTCTGAAATGTCTCTTTAAAGCTACTATTTCCCAGATTTGGACCCAAAAATTGTCAAATACAAACGAAATGTACACTTTTTAAGCTTTATATGACCTGATTAAATGATTACGAGAAACTATTGAAGCAACGACTCATTTTTTCGCAATTTGATACCAAATTCATGAAGCGATGTCGAAAGTAGGTCAAAACAGTAGGACATGCGACTTTCTTAAATGACGTCACAACATATATGATGACGTCATATTGAAATTTAAGTATGAATCTCGTTTGAATCATGGTCCGCGCTGTATGCGCATGCGCAACAATTTAAAAATAATTCTAACCCCATCAGTGATGGGGTTGAATTTAGGCTTGGATTCTCCCTAAATTCAGCTATCTGTCTTGCAATTTCGGCTCATTCTCTGTCTGAATCGCATATTAATAACCATCCCGAGGTGGTCAACACAAAAGTTTTGCATATTTTTTTAAAAAATTTCATTTTTTGCAATTAGACCATCTGTTACCGTCGCCCTTTAAAGGAAACTTCAAAATGCTACATACCTATCACTCTTGTGAACAACAAAATTACCCTGTAAATAGTCCATATAAAAGGGTAGCTGATGACAAAATAATTATATTCAAGGACGAATCAAGGATTTTTTCCAGGGGGGTTCTCCAAGCCCAACTGATGACTTAAATGTGTCAAATATGTAACGTTGCACTAATGTTATATAGTAAAAATTCAATTTTCGGCTAATTCACGGGAGGCGGAGGGGTGTGTGGGGAGGTTCTGTCTGGATGATAGCATTTGTGTACATCATAGCACAGCCAGTATTGAGGCAAAATGGAGAAAGTCCTGGTTATCTGCATTTTCTTCTTTGTCACAATGTTTTCTAAAACATTTTATAGTAAGGACATAAAAAAAACAAGTATTGTTTGAAAAAGGGTTAAGAAAGTTGAAGGAAACCCACAAGGAACAGATCAATTTACAAATTCTCAGAAAGTCTTTTTTTGGTGCTAGATCACATATAAAATTTGTTCTCTTAATAAGAGCTAATAACATTAAGATACAATATAGCAGTGATCAGCAAGGCCGTTGACACAATCTGAAACCCTTCCGATCAATGGTGATAGTGTAATGCATTTCATTATTCAATAAATTCATAGATTCTCTATTACCTTACTCCTATAGTAACCAATTACAAATGCAATTTCCTCTCATTCTCTAAATGTGTCTACTGAACTGAGAAAATGAGTGATTAAATGATCAAATCATCATTTTGTACACACCATCTCTTCAAAATTTGGACCATTCTTATATTGTTTTATGTCAAAAAATCTATTTTTTTTTTTTTTTTTCAAAAAAAATTCAACTATCACCAACAGCATGTTCGGTAAATACCAAATACCTGGTACTGGGTCGACGCCTTCGGGTACCCAAACCTTTACTCTTATCAACAGGCCCGTCAGAGACGGACAATGCTCCCCGAATAAGGCATTGTCACAATAAATATATGCCATGGAGATCACTTTATTGTCAAGGGCATCTGATTTGCTACTCAAATATGAAATTTCATCAGATTCTGACCATTAGACTAGGAGAAATTAGAGAAAAACTGTATTTAACCATAAGTCCCCTTTTCCCATGACAAGGCCTCAAATCCAAAAACGGGGAAAAGTGCATCGGCATTTTGTCACAGGGAGTTCACATGGTAAGTTTCATTTGATTTGGCCCAAGGGTTATGGAGATATTGCTTCGGAGGGACGGACGGACGGAATGACGGACGGACAGACAAAGCGGCGACTATATGCTCTCCCTTCGGGGAGCATAAAAAAGAAGGAAAATGCCTATGATTCTAACTATATATTTTTATATATAAAACTGCATACTAAAAGGAACCTAGGAAATGTGAAAACTATCGACCTATGTCGATTTGCAAAACCCCCACAGAATGACAAAATTCAAAACTTTTCACTGTAAGGTAATGCTCTGGATCTAAAATATTTCCTATGTACCGTAACTATAATGCTCATTTTCTATACACATGATATGGTTGACTTCTGAAGTCTGATCTGTTCTCAAATTTTGGGTTTATTGATCTCCCGGAAGGCCCCTTTTAGCCTGCTAGTCACATTAATAAAAATCATAGTTTTTCCATTCTACTGGTGATAATTTTAATGTCTCTTTCCAGATATGAAAATTGTACAATTATTTAACTAAGTTGTGGAAAACAAGAAATATTATTGAACTGAAAATATTCCAAATTGAAAGGCATTTAATCAATATCCATGTATAGAAAACAAGTTCTGATTCTCAGCATTTCCTTCATTTCTGTCCATGTTCCCTAAATTGTTTGAGAAATGGTTAATGATAAATTACTCCAAGAGACTGTTGTGATGTCTGACATAATTTTCTCATTATGGTTTGGAAAAAAGTTGAACAATTGACTGTGCTTTTTCATTTAACACAGAATTGCTTCTTTCCCATATTCAATAGTGATTCAAATTGACCATGAACACTGTTGATATTGACTGATCCAAGGTAGGCTGTCATCGAGTCTGTGCCTGAAAAATAAAATGATAATATATTACTATGTTACAAACTCATCCTTGCAACATCTTAAGGTAATCCACCCCTAATTAGATTCATGGGTTGTCAAAATTGTTCATGAAATGTCTTAACATTTGGCGGTAGAATGTACCATCGCCGAATGTCTAAAATATCCCCAGGATAAGTCAGATACTTACAAATGTTTAACGAGGTTGTTCAAATAAATTTTATGTTGAAGGAATCTAACTAGGGGTGAACTACCCAAAGGTCAACAACATTTTGATAATCATATTTGTGGATATTACAACAAAACAAAGTCGGCAAAGACAATTTTCTAAATTCAAGGCACATTACTGAATACTCCATATGCAAGAATCTAATCAGGTTGGAAATTGTCTATGCAAGGTCTTATCTTCTTTAAGATTTTCTCCAAATATTGTCTTGATTGGTCAATATTTCAGGATGCTAAAAGTCACAAACAGCAATTGTGTTAAATAAAAGGGCATAAAAGTCAGCATTCCTGATTTTTACCAATGTAAGATCATATGTTCAACAATGTTTGATTAAAATTTTGTCTCAATTGTGTATATCGTCGGTGCTATGACAAAATGGCGCAATAGAAATTTTGCTCGAAAACCATTTTTTTCAGGAGAGCCAAAAAACGTTTTTGCCGTTTTCAAAAATGTTAAAAAATATGCCGTCAAAATGGCGTAACTCAATATTACTCTTGTGTAAATTTGTCTACGTATAACGCATTTTTGTCAGCAAAATCGAGTTACGCCATTTTGTCACATGATAATTGAAAGGGTTCTAATAGGTGTAGAAAAACGCCGTTTTGACAGGATATGCGCTCCTACATACTTAGTAGAAAGCATTTATAAAAAAAAATTGACAAAATGGCGTAACTAATTTGTTACGCCATTTTGTCATAGCACCGACGATATGTTAAGAGTGGAAAGAGTTGAAACCCACAATTTTGACAAAATTAAAACCATGTGAGATTATGATTATGCTGAATATTACTCTTATGGAAGATCTTATAATTACCAACATTTTTCTCAGTTTTGTCTTAATTAGTAAATATTTGTGGCGGTTTAGAGTGAGAACTGCCAAAACAGTAATTTGTCAAATTCAAGAGCACATAACTCAGGTTGTGAGAAATTGTTGACAAAGCTAAGAATTACACTCATGCAAGATGTTATGGTCAATAACAAAGTGTCATCTTGATTGGAGCATATTTGTGGTAATAAGAGTAATAACAAAGTGAACAAGATGTGTTTGTGAAACACAAATGCCCCCAAAATGGATTTTTTTTTCTAAAATTATGACCTAAATTAATATTTGACCTTGACCTACATGGATGACCATGACCTGCTATTGACAGATATCATTGAAAGAAGGTTACATACCAAATTCAAGCTTTGTATATTGATTGCTTTTGGAGAAAAGACCAATGTTAAGTTTTCACATCAAGTTTTCAAGTTCAAGGTTGATAAGGGTTAATGGATGACCTTGAGGAAGGTCATTTCACATGGAACAGATAGATATCATTAAAATAAAGTTACATACTAAAGCCGCCTTTGCTGACCAAATCAACTCAATCAACATGATCACCTAAATTCCCCCATCAAACCCGATCAAATTTATTTACAGGATTTCTTTATTTCTTGTTGATTAATTCCCAATCATTTTTGCCAACCACACTCGAACGTCCCGATCACTCTTGCCCACCAAGCTCGATCAGTGCTCGATCGCGTTGATTTGGTCGGCAATGGGAACGCGCCTTAAATTTGAGCTTTATATATGGAATGCTTTTGGAGAAAAGTCCAATGCTAGGTTTTCACATTAAGTTTCTGACTGACAGACAGACGGATGGACAGACAGACATCGGTAAAACAATATGCCTCCATACGGGGGGCATAAAAATGCCAATTTGGTCAAATTCAAGGGCAGATATCTCTGATCAAACTGAAAATCAAACTAATCCAAGATTATATTGTCAAAAAATTGTGTCCAAGTTTTGTTTTGATTTATCTATAATTGTAGATGGTAGAGAGTACACTGAAAGTCGAAAACAGTAAAAAAATCTTCAATTTTGTCAAATTCCAGGGCATATAACTCACAACTTTCAGATCTTATCAGTGATCTTATAGTCACTAATATTGTGTTCAAGATTTGTCTTCATTGGTCTATAATTGTAGATGCTGAAGTAAAAAAAAAGTCAAAAACCACAATTTTGTCAAATTCAAGGGCATATAACTCATGACTTTTCAATTCGATCAATCTGAAAATAAAACACATCTGAGATCTTATTGTCCCCAAAATTGTGTCCAAGTTTTGTTTTGATAAGTAAATAATTGTAGATGCTAAAGTATATAAGTAAATAATTGTAGATGCTAAAGTATAAACAAAGTCGAAAACAGTCGAAAACTGCATTTTTTTTTCAAATTCAAGGGCATATAACTTATGACTTTTTAATCCATTCAATCTGAAAATTGATCTCATCCTAAATTTTACATTAACCAACATTGTGTCCAAGTTTTTTCTTGATTAGTCAATAATTGTATATGCTAGAGTGTAAACAAAGTCAAAACAGTCAAAAACTGGAATATTGTCAAATTCAAGGGCGTGTAACTCATGACCTTTTGATCTGATCAATCTGAAAATCTCAAACTCATACATAATCTTATGGTCCCTAAAATTCTGACCAAGTTTTGTCTTGATTGGTCCATGATTGTAGATGCTAGAGTGTAAATAAAGTCGAAGACAGTCGAAAACATCAATTTTGTCAAATTCAAGGGCGCATAACTCATAATTTTTTTATCCGATCAATCTGAAAGTCAAACTCATTCGAGATTTTATGGTCCCTAACATTGTGTCCAAGTTGTGTCTAGATTGGTCTAAAACTGTAGATGCTAGAGTGTTAACAAAGTCAAAAACTGTTGAAAACAGCAATTTTGTCAAATTCAAGGGCGTATAACTCATGAGTTTTTAATCCGATCAATTTGAAAATCACACTCATACAAGATCTTAAAGTCCCTAACATTGTCTTCAAGTTCTGTCTTGATTCGTTAATAATTGTTGATGCTAGAGTGTAAACAAAGTTGAAAACAGTCGAAAATAGCAATTTTGTCAATTTCAAGGGCACATAACTCAAAACTTTCTGGTCCGATCAGACCGAAAATTAAACTCATCCGAGATCTTATGGTCACCAACATTGTGTCAAAGTTTTGTCTTGATTGATCAATATTTGTAGATACTAGAGTGTAAACAATGTCAAAACTAGGTATTTTTCGCATTCAAGGGCAGATAACTCGTGACTTTCTCGTACGATCTGACTGATAATCGAACTCATCCGAGATCTTATGATCATACATGTTTTGACTACGTTTGGAAAAGATTGGCTTATATTTGTAGATGCTAGAGTGTAAACACGAAATTGTGGACGGACGGACGGACAGACAGACGGACAGACAGACAGACAGACAGACAGACGGACGACGGACAAAAAGTGACCACAATAGCTCACCTTGAGCACTTTGTGCTCAGGTGAGCTAAAAATTTTATCCGCAGAGTTACGGTTCTTGTGCACTGCACCTCTCCATAATGAGATCTATCCACCTGTAAAGTTTCATGATTCTACCTTATATACTTTTTGAGTTATGCTCCGGACAAGAATCAAGTTATAAAATCAACAAAGGACAATAACTCAAAAAATTTTATCCGCAGAGTTACGGTTCTTGTGCACTGCACCTCTCCATAATGAGATCTATCCACCTATGAAGTTTCATGATTCTACCTTTAATACTTTTTGAGTTATGCTCCTGACAAGAATCAAGTTATAAAATCAACAAAGGGCAATAACTCAAATAATTTGATCGACAGAGTTACGGTTCTTGTGCACTGCACCTCTCCATAATGAGATCTATCCACCTATGAAGTTTCATGATTCTACCTTTAATACATTTTGAGTTATGCTCCGGACAAGGTTTGGTATACGGACAGACCGAACGACCGACAGATCGACCGACCGACCTACACTTGCAAAACAACATAACCCCATTTTCTTCGAAAGGGGGCATAAAAATTGGAGAAAATACCAATGAATCTTTGTTTAAACAACAAAGTAAAATTATCTCCCATAGATGACCTTGAAGAGCAAAGAAATCGTTTCATGAAATATCATGTAGATTGTTCATGTATATTTTCGTTAGTTTGTTAAAATGTTTAACAGTAGCTCGATGGACAGACAGACAGAGTAATCCACCAACTTGTTTGCTAGGAGTATAAATAGCCTTCAATTCGGAATGATTTATACGATAAACAGTGACATAATTTCATACAAACAATTGTATTTCGTGGGTGCTGTTGTAAAATCTCGTAACAATGGCTTGAATCAAGCTATAGTTACAAGATTTTATAACAACACTGACGGTTAATGAAAACATAACAGTAAACTCAGTCTATTTTAGCACAAAATTGATAACTATTTTCATCTAACCACATGTTGAGGGTATTCTTTGTAATAATCTCATTGAGACAATCAAAATAAGTACTCGCGACATGGGTGGCCGTCATAGACAGAGTATGCTCCCCGATTAAGTGTTTGTCACAAAATAAAAATCCTATTTTAAGCTCCCTTTTCCAATGACAGATTTTTGTAACCACATTATTTATAGAATATGGTCTAGAACATCCTATTCATCAAATGAGTACAAAATTTCATTTAATTCTGCCCATTGGATGAAGAGATACTAGAGAAAAACTAATTTTTACACTAAGGCCCCTTTTTCCATGACAAAGCTTCAAATTAAGAAACGAAGAAAAGGGTCCCTAGGGATTGTCCCAGGGAGTTAGTTCACATGTGAGGTTTCATTGAAGTTGGTCCAAGGATTGCTGAGCTCTGGCTGTGGACAGACGGATGGACGGACACACCGACGTACCGACAGACAGCGTGGCGACTATAATTATGCTCCTCCGAAATTTTTTCGGAGAGCAATAACAAATCATAAACTTAACAATTTTTCGTATCTGTTGCTGTTTACTTACCAAATGTTATGAAAGCAAATCCACGGACCCTAGGGGACATCTTTGAGCCCCTGAACTGTGTGAGGGGCTGTGTGGACTGGGTCGATTGTGAGGTCTGAGAATTTTGGGATGACTGTGTGTCTCTTGAATCACAACTTGTGTTGCTCGCATCTGAAATGACAATATGTGATTTTAACCCTCTCCAAAACAACAAAATTTTACGGTGGCACAAAAGGGAACAATTTTATCAAGTAAACCGTGAGGCGTAATAAAGCAAGAGTTGTCCGCGGACAACATAGCTCGCCTATACGAGAGCTTGTCACAAAAACAGCAATTTTTTGTAAAGTAGGTCAAACTCCAAGGTCAAGGTCACAAGGTCAAAGGTCATGGTCCCAAATGAAAGGTCTTGTTGAGATGTATCTATGTATGAAATATCAAGGCTGTATCTCTAATAGTGCCTGAGATAAAGGCCAGGTTAAAGTTTTTCAAAAGTAGGTCAAACTCCAAGCATAGTTCATACAAAATTTTTATGAAACAATTCAAGGGCTTTTTAAGGGTTTTTTAAGGACTCGAACATTAAAATTCAAGGGCTATTAACATTCAATAATCTAAGAGCAAATATGGTTTGTATATCGGTTTTCAAACACTTTATACCGTTACTATGAAACAATCATATTGCAAAAACTAAGTCTTATTTATGACAATTTTGTGGGCAATCATCATCTCATCAGTATCAACATCATCAATTTCATTGTCTGTTTTAAATTTTTCTGCATATATATTAGAAGACGAGTGAATATCATTTAGGAAGAAAACAATAATTGAGAAATAAAATTCAAGGTTTTTTAAGGGCTCAGACTCGCTTTTTAAGGGTTTTACAAGGCTCACATCCATTTTCAAGGGTTTTATAAGGCCAAGACCAAATTTAAGGGTTTTTCAAGACCTGTGCGAACCATGCCAAGGTCAAGGTCACAAGGTCAAAGGTCATGGTCCCAAATGAAAAGTCTTGTCGAGATGTATCTATGTATGAAATATCAAGGCTGTATCTCTAATAGTGCCTGAGATATAGGCCAGGTTAAAGTTTTTCAAAAGTAGGTCAAACTCCAAGGTCAAGGTCACAAGGTCAAAGGTCATGGTCCCAAATGAAAGGTCTTGTCGAGATGTATCTATGTATGAAATATCAAGGCTGTATCTCTAACAGTGCCTGAGATATAGACCAGGTTAAAGTTTTTCAAGTGAAGACGGGACGGGACGGGACGCGACGCGACGCCGACACTAGGGCTGTGACATTAGCTCCCCGGACATAAAGTCCCGGCTCGCTAAAAAGTTGTGTGTTTCCGGTTACCCGACCGTGCCTATTTTTTTACCCCCGATCCTAATTTTTTTAGCAATTTTTAGGGACATGTCTTGGTAAAAGTTCAATTCACCGAAAGTTATATCGCTACTAGGTCAATAAAAACCGATGTATTTCAGTAACGAATTTTGTATACCGATAATGGCGTGGTATTACCGATTTATGATTGGGTAGATCTACATATTCTGTTATCCTTCCCCGACGATGCGTATCGTGTTACGATTTGAAATATGGGTTTTCCCGGAATCTTCGGTAGTTTCCGTAAATATATCAAAATGCACAAAAAATTGTAGAAATGATTCTCAGGGCTCGCGCTGGCAATCGCCACTCGATCGCCGATTAACATGGCTGTCAACACTTACTTTTTGTTTAAATTATGAAAGATTGATTGGCTACAGTCTAAATGGTCGAGTAAGCACACCATTTTAATATGTACAACTAAGCGTGACCTAATTCCTTTGTGTAATCGCTAGGCGGCATGGCAGAAATATACAAAGCGTCCGTGTTAAAACCATCTAACATCAGTGTATTTACTTCCTAGATAGCGTCTTTTTCATTGCTTCATCCCTTTTCCCGCTCTTTGTGGACACGCGCGCATTTTGTAAACAAATCATAGTAAATCGTAACCTTATTTGGAAGTGGAGAAATCACGTGATGATATTGGAATGACTATGTCATCAAATGTCTGTGTTTGCTGCGTTTTTGATCTCGCTCAAAACATCGCATATGAGTAATAGATTCATTCTGTTTCCTGTTAGACTTTCGAGATTTTGGACACATTTTAAAATTTGATATCGGCATCTGTGATCAACTTTCAGAAAATGAAAACTTAGATCTACCGTTACTTGAGAAATGAATGTTACTAGCGATGGTGTACAAAGCACACAGCATGTACTTTTTGCGTGCATGTAGCCTCTAGCAGACATCAATTTACTACATATTCGACAAACGACGGCGGAGCCAGGGGGCGGGGGTATTCGGTCGTCTGTGGCGGTTTTGTTTTTCTTTTACCAGACCGAATGTCCAGAAAACATTCTGCAACTTTCGGAAAGACTGTCGGATTTCCTAGGGATTTCCTGTTCCGCCATTTTGTTTCCCTATTTGTCCCATTTAAAAACAAGAGCCGTCAGAGACGGACAATGCTCCCCGATTAAGGCATTGTCACAATAAATGTATGCCATGCAGAGCTAAAATTAAGCTAACAAACGTTAAGCCCCCTTTTTCCATGACATACTTTTTATACGCAAATTTCAAGTAGTTTATTGTCAAGGGCATCTGATTTGCTACTCAAATATGAAATTTCATCAAATTCTGACCATTAGACTATGAGAAATTAGAGAAAAAGTGTATTTGACCTTAAGTCCCCTTCTCCCATGACGAGGCCTCAAATCCAAAATCCGGGAAAAGTACATCGGCATTATGTCATAGGGAGTTCACATGGTAAGTTTCATTTGATTTGGCCCAAGGGTTATAGAGAAATCGCTTCGGACGGACGGACGGACGGACGGACGGACGGACGGAATGACGGACGGACGGACGGACGGACGGACAGACGAAGCGGCGACTATATGCTCTCCCTTCGGGGAGCATAAAAAAAAAAAACAAGGGCCGTCAGAGACGGACAATGCTCCCCGAATAAGGCATTGTCACAATAAATGTATGCCATGGAGAGCACTTTATTGTCAAGGGCATCTGATTTGCTACTCAAATATGAAATTTCATCAAATTCTGACCATTAGACTAGGAGAAATTAGAGAAAAACTGTATTTTACCTTAAGTCCCCTTTTCCCATGACGAGGCCTCAAATCAAAAAACCGGGAAAAGTACATCAGCATTTTGTCATAGGGAGTTCACATGGTAAGTTTCATTTGATTTGGCCCATGGGTTATGGAGAAATCGCTTCGGACGGACGGACAGACGGACGGACGGAATGACGGACGGACAGAACGGACAGTCCACTATTTTAGGTGTTAGGGCCTTTTGTTAAGGGGCCAATATTAAGGGGCCATCGGTTTCTGTTCCGCTATTTTAGGCTTTAGGGCCCGTCTCGTTAAGGGGCCACTAATAAAGGGCCATCCATATCTGACGGACAGTCCAAGTTTTAGGGCCATTTGTTAAGGGCCGTTTTAGGGCCCCTCTTTTTAAGGGGCCACTGATAAAGGGCCATCCGTTTCTGATCCACATTATTAAGGGGCCATGAAGTAAAGAGCCATACAGGTAAAAAAGAAGGCTAATATCTAGGGCTGACTATCCATGTTTATTATAATTATTGCAATAGTATCGCTATCTGAGCATTATTCATTGTGACATACTATCCCAATACTATCATGATACAATAATATTTCACAAAAGGGTCTTTATAAGGTGTATTACTTACTTACTGATTAAAATGTCTTTAAAATCTTCAGAAACAATCCCAAATTTAAGAAAAATAGTTTTAACATTATTATTTCCATGTGACTTAGATTGTCATTGCCACCTTCCCCAAGAAAACACCCACACATACAGATTGAAATGTGTTAAAACTTGAAAAATTGGATTTTTCCCCAAAAATATATACACATACAGTATACCCTGCGCAAACGACAGGAGCCGTTTGTTTTGATAACAAGCACTGGCTCAGGACAGCAAAGCGCATCCATCATCGGTTTCTGTTCCGCTATTTTAGGCTTTAGGGTCCGTCTCGTTAAGGGGCCACTAATAAAGGGCCATCCATTTCTGACGGACAGTCCAAGTTTTAGGGCCATTTGTTAAGGGCCGTTTTAGGGCCCCTCTTTTTAAGGGGCCACTGATAAGGGGCCATCCGTTTCTGATCCACATTATTAAGGGGCCATGAAGTAAAGGCCATACAGGTAAAAAAGAAGGCTAATATCTAGGGCTGACTATCCATGTTAATTATAATTATTGCAATAGTATCGCTATCTGAGCATTATTCATTGTGACATACTATCCCAATACTATCATGATACAATAATATTTCACAAAAGGGTCTTTATAAGGTGTATTACTTACTTACTGATTAAAATGTCTTTAAAATCTTCAGAAACAATCCCAAATTTAAGAAAAATAGATCCGACATTATTATTTCCATGTGACTTAGATTGTCATTGCCACCTTCCCCAAGAAAGCACCCACATATACAGATTGAAATGTGTTAAAACTTGAAAAATTGGATTTTTCCCCGAAAATATATACACATACAGTATACCCTGCGCAAACGACAGGAGCCGTTTGTTTTGATAACAAGCACTGGCTCAGGACAGCAAAGCGCATCCATCATCGGTTTCTGTTCCGCTATTTTAGGCTTTAGGGCCCGTCTCGTTAAGGGGCCACTAATAAAGGGCCATCCATTTCTGACGGACAGTCCAAGTTTTAGGGCCATTTGTTAAGGGCCGTTTTAGGGCCCTTCTTTTTAAGGGGCCACTGATAAAGGGCCATCCGTTTCTGATCCACATTATTAAGGGGCCATGAAGTAAAGGCCATACAGGTAAAAAAGAAGGCTAATATCTAGGGCTGACTATCCATGTTAATTATAATTATTGCAATAGTATCGCTATCTGAGCATTATTCATTGTGACATACTATCCCAATACTATCATGATACAATAATATTTCACAAAAGGGTCTTTATAAGGTGTATTACTTACTTACTGATTAAAATGTCTTTAAAATCTTCAGAAACAATCCCAAATTTAAGAAAAATCGATCCGACATTATTATTTCCATGTGACTTAGATTGTCATTGCCACCTTCCCCAAGAAAACACCCACACATACAGATCGAAATGTGTTAAAACTTGAAAAATTGGATTTTTCCCCGAAAATATATACACATACAGTATACCCTGCGCAAACGACAGGAGCCGTTTGTTTTGATAACAAGCACTGGCTCAGGACAGCAAAGCGCATCCATCATCGGTTTCTGTTCCGCTATTTTAGGCTTTAGGGCCCGTCTCGTTAAGGGGCCACTAATAAAGGGCCATCCATTTCTGACGGACAGTCCAAGTTTTAGGGCCATTTGTTAAGGGCCGTTTTAGGGCCCTTCTTTTTAAGGGGCGACTGATAAAGGGCCATCCGTTTCTGATCCACATTATTAAGGGGCCATGAAGTAAAGGGCCATACAGGTAAAAAAGAAGGCTAATATCTAGGGCTGACTATCCATGTTAATTATAATTATTGCAATAGTATCGCTATCTGAGCATTATTCATTGTGACATACTATCCCAATACTATCATGATACAATAATATTTCACAAAAGGGTCTTTATAAGGTGTATTACTTACTTACTGATTAAAATGTCTTTAAAATCTTCAGAAACAATCCCAAATTTAAGAAAAATAGATCCGACATTACTATTTCCATGTGACTTAGATTGTCATTGCCACCTTCCCCAAGAAAACACCCACACATACAGATTGAAATGTGTTAAAACTTGAAAAATTGGATTTTTCCCCAAAAATATATACACATACAGTATACCCTGCGCAAACGACAGGAGCCGTTTGTTTTGATAACAAGCACTGGCTCAGGACAGCAAAGCGCATCCATCATCGGTTTCTGTTCCGCTATTTTAGGTTTTAGGGCCCGTCTCGTTAAGGGGCCACTAATAAAGGGCCATCCATTTCTGACGGACAGTCTAAGTTTTAGGGCCATTTGTTAAGGGCCGTTTTAGGGCCCCTCTTTTTAGGGGGCCACTGATAAAGGGCCATCCGTTTCTGATCCACATTATTAAGGGGCCATGAAGTAAAGGCCATACAGGTAAAAAAGAAGGCTAATATCTAGGGCTGACTATCCATGTTAATTATAATTATTGCAATAGTATCGCTATCTGAGCATTATTCATTGTGACATACTATCCCAATACTATCATGATACAATAATATTTCACAAAAGGGTCTTTATAAGGTGTATTACTTACTTACTGATTAAAATGTCTTTAAAATCTTCAGAAACAATCCCAAATTTAAGAAAAATAGATCCGACATTATTATTTCCATGTGACTTAGATTGTCATTGCCACCTTCCCCAAGAAAACACCCACACATACAGATTGAAATGTGTTAAAACTTGAAAAATTGGATTTTTCCCCGAAAATATATACACATACAGTATTCCCTGCGCAAACGACAGGAGCCGTTTGTTTTGATAACAAGCACTGGCTCAGGACAGCAAAGCGCATCCATCAAGTACTAGATAGTGAACATGAGTTGTCCGCGGACAATGTAGCTCGCCTATACAAGAGCTTGTCACAAAAACAGCTATTTTTTTCAAAAGTAGGTCAAACTCCAAGGTCACAAGGTCAATGGTCACGGTCCCAAATGAAAGGTCTTTGCAGGAGGTATCCATGTGAGAAATATCAACACCAGTTTAAAGTTTTTCAATTGAAGATGTGACGAGACGGGATACCGACACCAGGGCTGTGACATAAGCTCCCCGGCGGACATAAAGTCCCGGCTCGCTAAAAATTCTAGTTCGAAAAGATTAAAAACTTCATAAACTTTTTCCCAAACAAGACCTTGATTTGAAGCCCCTATTAGAAATTGCATGGGAACACATTGAGACAAAAGAAGAAAATGGTGATGGTCACCATTTTCTTCTTTTGACTCAATATTTCCTTTGCTATATCGTACACAATTCATATCTTTATCAACAGCCATTTTGTCGTCTGAAGCAGCTTATGAATTGGACTACTAAAAAAAAAAATTTGTTTGGGAAAGGGTTGAAATCAAATTTCTGAGTAACGAATGCATGCCTAGAGGCTGATATTACAGTAATAGAAGCATGTGCAAAGTTTGAAAGCAATAGCTGTTAAAGAAAAAAGTCATCACAGATATATGCAAGTTGCACTTGTGTAATCAGATTTGTTTTTTTGTGTTTTTACGCTGTTTTCAACTGATATGGTCATATCGCAGCGGTTGAGGCACTTAACCATGGATTACTGTTGTCTCTCAGACAAGTACTAACACAAAACCCTAACCGAGCCTCCAGCTGCTCGCCCACTAGGTTAACGATATATTGCTTAATCAGGCAGAAAAGGAAACACATAGTGTTGGACTGTTCGTGCTCTCACTACCTTCATATACCGGTCAAAACTTTTAATATGCAACTTAGATTTATCTCTGTTATGAATAGTTTGCAACTAGAAACTTGTAAACTACATATAATTATTTTCCATCCGTTTGTCCATTAATTTGAATTAAGTGGGCCTTGATGTAAAGGACCATGCAAGAAAAACAGTAGCCTAACAACATAAGTTCTTGATTTACAAAGCTATTGTATCCGATTTTTTCCGCAAATAAACCCCTACACCGAACAGGTATTAGATGAAGTGCGTTTTACCATTCTAAGGGTTAGATAGCATCTAGTGGTAAGTAGAAAAGCACTGTCTATACAATTTCAATCTTTAATTTGTAATTTTATTTTCAAAGATATCTAATAATCACTTTGGTTCATAGTTTATACTACTTGATGGCTTAAAGTGTTGTTCCTATCTGTATCTTCTCCATCCTCTGTGTCCTTACCAGCCCCATCTGAAACAAGAAAGTCAGAACTCACATAATTATGCTCTATGAAAAATGTTTGGTTTATTGGGGTTTTAAGCCGTTTCCAACTACTAAGGTCATATCCCGGCAGCTGGAGCACCTAACCATGGATTCCTGTCATTTCTCATACCAGTACTACCACAACACCCTTACCGAGCCTCCAGCTGCTCCCCCACATAGGTTCACGATATCAAACCATTGATGGGTGACATTTTTGTCAGTAAGGGTATTTGCCGCAGCCGGGTATCGAACCCGGGACCTCTCGAATGAGAGGCAGATTCGCTACCAACTGCGCCATGGCCGTGGCTATATGAAAAATGTAGTTGTTAGAGTTGCCATATTTAGTTTCTTTACAAGAATCGTGCAATATGAGCTATATACCAAAGTACATATGTATATGGACTTATAAGGGGCCAGGTAAAATTCTTATCTAATGAAAGGAATGTTTCTTTGGATAAAGCACAATGTATATAATGACAATTGAACTCCAGACAAAGTTGATGATGCAAGTTTTATAAAAGACAAGAAATGTTTATAAAACATATATCACGGGCCTATCTTTAATGTAGGTCAAACTCCGAGGTCAAGTTCACAAGGTTAAGGTCATGGTCAAATGTGAAAGGTCTTGATAGGAGGTGTCTATGTGTGAAATATCAAGGCTGTAGGTGCAAAAGGACATGAGATATATGCCAGGTTAAGAATTAAGTGTGAAAAGCAACAAAGGGCAATAACTCTAAAAATTTGATCAACAGAGTTACAGTTCTTGTGCACTGCACCTCTCAATAATGAGATCTATCCACCTATGAAGTTTCATGATTCTACCTTACATATTTTTCGAGTTATGCTCCGAACAAGGTTTGGTCTGCGGACCGACCAACCGACACTTGCAAAAAAATATACCCCCATTTTCTTCGAAAGGGGGCATAAAAATGACCTGGTTCACAACAAAATTCATGACAAAGATGATGCATTAATTTGTTGGCAATAAAAAGGCTTTAAAACATTAAGAACATGCAAGTAAAAGGCAGACAAGAAGTACAACTCTTTTCATTGATAGGTCACATAAAATATGAATTGGTAAAAACATTGGCCATACTATTCAGGTTTGTTGAGCACTAGTAAGATTGAAGGGCCTCTACTAGACATCTTTGGACACTTTAAGGACCAAATAGTGTGACTGATTTATGTTAAAGGGCCATATTTATAAATGGACTAATAAGTGTGACTGGATCATGTTTAAGGGCCATATCAATGTATGGACAAGTAACTGCTAGTTAGGGGCCAGGTAAACATTTTGATTTAAAAAAGTATATCTTCTGTAGACAAATATGGTGGATGTTATCAAATGATATGGATGAAGAGGATTTTGTCATAAAAATCCATGGTTCACAAAAATACTGGTGTCAATAAACAGCAAGTATATTTCTGTCTGGGTATCACATTTGTTTAAATTACAAATTATATATACAATTCAGATTGTCTATAGAATACACAAAAATACTTTGCATTACTGATCATGATCAACTTACCATCTGCTATGTTCTCAGTTATGACATCTTTGTCTATATTAGTCCAAAACCTTGGCTTATTACCAGTAACTTTTCTTTACTTGTTCACACCATCTGAAACAAGAATGTAAGAACTGATAATATTATATGCTGCTCAAAAATGTCACTGTAACGACACAAACCATATACTGCGGAAAAGCTAACAACAAGAGTTGTCCGCGGATAACGTAGCTCACCTGTACGGAGCTGGTCACAAAAACAGCTAATTCTTTAAAAGTAGGTCAAGCTCTAAGGTCAAGGTCACAAGGTCAAGGGTCATGGTCCCAAATGAAAGGTCTTGGCAAGAGGTATCAATGTGTGAAATATCAAGTCTTTATCAATAATAGTGCATGAGATATAGGCCAGGTTAGAGTTTTTCTAAAGTAGGTCAAACTCCAAGTTAAGGTCACTAGGTCAAAGGTCATGGTCCCAAATGAAAGGTCTTGTCGAGATGTATCCATGTATGAAATATCAAGGCTGTATCTCTAATAGTGCCTGAGATATAGACCAGGTTAAAGTTTTTCAAGTGAAGACGTGACAGGACAGGACAGGACGGTATGCGACTCCGACACTAGGGCTGTGACATAAGCTCCCCGGTCATAAAGTCCCAGCTCGCTAAAAATCGTGCAATATGAATTTTAAATCAAATTATATGGACTAATAAGGGCTGGGTAAAAATCTTTTCTTATGAAAGAAATGTTTCTTCTCAAGACAAAGTTAAACATTCTAAAATTGTATGAATTTTTTAAATGCACACATGAATTGCACATCTCCAAACTGATAAGACATATCAGAAAATGAATGACAAAATAAACAATATTGTTGAGGTATGCAGATTACTTAAACGATTAAAGGGCCACTGGACATCTTTGGACATTTAGAGGGCCAAAATGTGTGACAGATTCATGTTTAAGGGCCATATGCATAAATGGGCTAACAAGGGGCCAGGGCCGAAAAGTGTCGCTGGATCATGTTTAAGGGCCATATATATTATTGATATATGAACTAGTAAGGGGCCGGGTAAAAATCTTGATTTTAAAAGAAATCTTCTGTAGACAAAGATGATGCTAGCGATCAAACTCTATGGATGAAGAGGGTTTTGCGTAAAAGAAATCTATGGTTCACAGTAAAACTGGTGACAATAAACAGCGAGTTTATTTCTTTCTGAGGATCACATTGGTTTAAATTTTGCATTATAAATTAAATTAATGCTGTCTATGCAATATACAAAAATACTTTTAATAACTGATCACTAACCTACCATCTGCTGTGTTTTCAGTTGTGACATCTCTGTCTATCTTTGTATAACACCTTGGCTTATTACCAGTAACATCTTCTGTGTATTTACTAAAACCTGAAACAAGAAAGTCAGAAGTGATATGTGTTCCCCGAAAATATCGTTGTAACAATTCAAACCATGTCATTAGATCCTGGGGAAAAGCAAACAAGAATCATGCAACATGAATTATAAACCAAGTTATATGGACTAATAAGGGGCTAAGTAAAAATCTTATCTCATGAAAGAAATGTTTCTTCTCAAGACAAAGTTAAACATTCCAAAATTGTATGAAAAATGCACACATGAATTGCACATCTCCAAACTGATAGGACATATCAGAAAATAAATGACAAAATAATTAGGAATACTGTCGAAATATGCGGAGTACTTATACCATTAAAGGGCCACTGGACATCTTTGGACATTTAGAGGGCCATATACATAAATGTGCTAACAAAGGGCCAGGGCTGAAAAGTGTTGCTGGATCATGTTTAAGGGCCATATAAATTACTGATATATGAACTAGTAAGTGGCTGGGTAAAAATCTTGATTTTAAAAGAAATCTTCTGTAGACAAAGATGATGCTAGCGATCAAACTCTATGGATGAAGAGGGTTTTGCGTAAAAGAAATCTATGGTTCACAGTAAAACTGGTGACAATAAACAGCAAGTTTATTTCTTTCGGAGGATCACATTGGTTTAAATTATGCATTATACATGAAATTCAGGCTGTCTATGCAATATACAAAAAATACTTTGAATAACTGATCACTAACCTACCATCTGCTGTGTTTTCAGTTGTGACATCTCTGTCTATATTTGTCTAACACCTTGGCTTATTACCAGTTACATCTTCTGTGTATTTACTAACACCTTCTGAAACAAGAAAGTCAGAAGTGATATGTGCTCCCCGAAAATATCATTGTAACAATTAAAACCATATCATTAGATCCTGGGGAAAAGCCAACAAGAATCATGAAATATGAATTATAAGCCAAGTCATATGGACTTATAAGGGGCCAGGTAAAAATCTTATCTTATGAAAGAAATGTTTCTTCTCAAGACAAAGTAATACCTTGTAAAATTGTATGAAAAATGCACACATGAATTGCAGTTCTCTAAACTGATAGAACATATCAGAAAATAAAAGACAAAACAATTAGCTATACTATTGAGGCATGCAAAGTACTTATTCCATTTAAGGGCCACTAGACATCTTTGGACATTTAGAGGGCCAAAAAGTGTGACATATTCATGTTTAAGGGCCATATACATATATGGGTTAGGGTTGCAGCCAAGGGGCCAGGACCAAAGAGTGTCGCTGGATCATATTTAAGGGCCATATTGATGTATGAATAAGTAAGGGGCCGGGTAAAAATCTTGATTTTAAAAGAAATCTTTTGTAGACAAAGAATGATACTAGCGATCAAACTTTATGGATGAAAAGGGTTTTGCGTAAAAGAAATCTATGGTTCACAGTAAAGCTGGTAACAAAAACAGCTAGTTTATTCCTTTCTTAGGATCAAATTGGTTTAAATTTTGCATTAACCATGAAAGTCATGCTGTCTATGCAATATACAAAATACTTTGAATAAATGATCACTAACCTACCATCTGCTGTGTTTTCAGTTGTGACATCTCTGTCTATATTTGTCTAACACCTTGGCTTATTACCAGTAACATCTTCTGTGTATTTACTAACACCTTCTGAAACAAAGAGGTAAGAACTGACATATGCTTCCAGAGAAACTTTTTGTAACGATTTAAATCATATCATTAGATCCTGGGGGAAAGCCAACAAGAATCATGCAATATGAATTATAAACCAAGTCATATGGACTTATAAGGGGTCAGGTAAAAATCTTATCTTATGAAAGAAATGTTTCTTCTCGAACAAAGTAAAATATTGTAAAATTGTATGAAAATTGCACCCATGAATTGCAGTTCTCCAAATTGATAGGACATATCAGAAAATAAAAGACAAAGCAATAAGCTATACTATTGAGGCATGTAAAGTACTTATACCATTAAGGGCCATTAGACATCTTTGGACATTAAGAGAGCCAAAAAATGTGACAGATTCATGTTTAAGGGCCATTTAGGGTTAGGGTTAGGGTTAGGGTTAGGGTTATTGCCAAGGGGCCAGTCTATATTCGGTTCAAAAACTTAACTAGCTAACAGTTACTTCTTTTATGTCTTTATAGGCACCCTTAGAACTGACATATGCTTCCAAAATATATCATTGTTACTATTCAAACCATTCATTCTTGAGAAAAAAAAAACTTAAACAGAATCATGCTATATGAACTATGCATCAAATAATATGGACAAATAAGGGGCCACTTAAAAATCTAATCAAAGATTATTTTTAAATGACGCTTCCAGTATGCGCCATTCACAAGACATATATATTTTTGTGTTAAAAAAAGCACTTTGGTACATACAGTAGTTCCAATGTATATGGAATTTGTAATTAATTTTGTGTCTCAACTTTAAAGGTGTGGTTTTTGCTTATCAGCAATAAATTCAAACAAAAGGGCCTTTTAAAATGGCCCTATATTGCTCAGCTGACTTTTTTGACTGACATTTAATTTCATATTCTCATACCTCTCCATAGGTCCTGGTCATTGGGTAAAAACCTGTAGGTCAAAATATTCTCAAGTAGGAGCACAGAAATGGATTTTAAACAAAGACCTATGTCACCCGAAAACTAAAAACTTTCTTGGGTCAAGGACAACAACTATGTAAAGTTTCATGATACTAGGTCAAACAATTTCTCCAAGTCCAAAGAGCACCGCCCTGTCAGGCCCACATTTTTAACAAATCTAAAAACCTGTAACCAAATGTTAAAGAGAATCACCCAAGGAACATTTGGGGGGTCATTGTGACCCCCTTACCTTAAAAGTTAGGGGTCATTTCTACTATTTTGTGGGTCAAATGCCATAGAACTCAAGAATCATATGAAAATCTGGATTTAAAATTTGCGTCATTTATGTCCCTCGAGTAAAATTCTAAGGGGTCATTTGTTTTGAAATTGCGACAATGGAAAACCCTGAGCATGTATTGAAATTTCCCTTTTTTGGACATTCATGCGAATTTTCCCCCACCTATGGGGCCCTGACCCCCTTCCCCCAAACCTAAAAATAAACACGGTGATACACCCTGCCCTGTCACGCCCACATTTCTTGATGAATCAAAAATTTGCAAATTGGACCAATGGTTGATTTTTAAAGAATTTGCTCTGAATAAGTCTGATAAGCCCCACCCACATTTTTTGACAAATCAAAAATTTGAAAAAGAAAATAAAAAAGGCCTCCCAAGAAACATGCCTGCAATGTTTGATTAAGACTGGCCTAGTGATTTAAAAGGAGGAGAGGATGTTTAAAGAAATTGTTGACAACGTCTGATGCACGCCAGACACAGGGCAATCACAAAAAGTCACCTTGAGCATTTGTGTTGCTCAGGCAAGCTTAAAATACTATTTTGTATCACCAGCAAGCAAAAATATTCATAATACATGTTCATAATACCCTCAACATTAACTGGTAAGTCATTTGAATGAATAAAAAAAAATAGTAGTGGTCCGATTATAAACCCTTGAGGAACCCCACTAGCAGCACCTGAGCCAGAGAGCATAGCAAGACTTGGATATCTTGGGAAATCTGTAGTTGAATAATATATGGAAATAGAAAGTCAAACTCTAATTAGACTGGGTTAGATTGAATGGAGTTTTACAGCTAAGGTTATATGGAGCCAAGACCTTAATGTAAAGTATCATCGGTAAGACTGGAGAGGCGAGGGATCAAACCTGAGATCCCTGTGTATCAAGTCTAGTGCTATAATATCACTGCACCGAATCAGCTCTTAATCAAACTTGGACACTAGAACTAAGTTGGTGGAGTAATAAATGGATAAAGCAATATAGCCATTGTATGTTATCAAATATGAAGAGAGTTGCAGATTGGTTTTAGAAAATTCAGCTATTGGTAAACAGTGATTATGAAAGAATCAGAAATTGTTTGCGATGATTGTCAAGGGAGTGTAATCGCACCAGTAAAAATGTTTACGATTCATTAATGACTAGCCAGATATTTTGGACCATGGCATTGTAAATTATTTACTGACGACACAAAATGTATGACCATTAGGAATTCAAATCAGACTTACTGGTACAATCTTATTGAGCGAAGAACAAGCATTATGTATTGCACAGCAATACCAAGTCCCCTACCGGCTTTATATATGTGTGCATTTAAAAAAAGAAGTAAAAAAAAAAAACAACTGTAATTTCCCAGTAATTTTCTAAATCCAGCATCTGTATCTCCCTAAAAAATCAATGGACCAAAACCCAACTCAAGCTTGTTCTGTAACTCATCAATGCTGGTCTACATACCAAAAATCAGCTCAATTCCTGCCAGTGTTCAGAAAAGAGTTCGGAAAACGGTAATTCCCAAGTAAATTTCTAAGTCAAGCATACATATTTTACTAAAAAATCACTGGACTGGAACGAAACTCAAACCCGTACTATAACTGATCACTGTGGGTCTACATACCAAAAAAACAGCTCAATAGCTGCACATGAGCGTTTAGAAAAAAAGTCCGGAAAACTGTAATTCCCAAGTAATTTTCTAAGTCCAGCATCCGTATCTTCCTCAAAAATCACTGGACCAGAACAAAACTCAAACTCGTTCTGTAACTCATCAATGCGGGTCTACATACCAAAAATGAGCTCAATACCCGCAAGCATTTAGAAAGAAGTCTAGAAAACTGTGATTTCCCAGTAATTTTCTAAGTCCAGCATCCATATCTTCCTAAAAAATCACTGGACCAGAACGAAACTCAAACTCGTTCTGTAACTCATCAATGCGGGTCTACACACCAAAAATAAGCTCAATGTCTGCAAGCGTTTAGAAAAAAAGTCCGGAAAACTGTGATTTCCCAGTAATTTACTAAGTCCACCATCGGTATCTTCCTCAAAAATCACTCAACCGGAACGAAACTCAAACTTGTTCTTTAACTCATCAATGCGGGTCTACATACCAAAAATGAGCTCAATGCCTACAAGGATTTAGAAAAAAAGTCCGGAAAACTGTGATTTCCCAGTAATTTTCTAAGTCCAGCATCCGTATCTATCTCAAAAATCACTTGACCGGAACGAAACTCGAACTTGTTCTGTAACTCATCAATGCGAGTCTACACACCAAAAATCACCGGACCAGAACGAAACTCACACTTGTTCTGTAACTCATCAATACGGGTCTACATAAAAAAAATCATCTCAATAGCTACCAGCGTTTAAAGAAAAAAGTCCGGAATGAAAACTAATTCTTCGGAATGACTGACAGACGGACTGACAGACAGAGAGCAAACCTAAAGTCCCCTTCTGCTTCGCCAGTAGGGGACTAAAAAGAATTTGACATGCAGTAGAAACCATTGTAAAGTGATTTATGAAACACAATAATAACAAAGGTCTGATTACATTTCTTTGAGGAATACCCCCAAAACATGTGTCTTTGATAGACAAGAGCTGTCCGAAGACAGCGCGCTCGACTTTCTAAGTTGCTTAGTATAAAGGGGGCATAACTCCAAATAGAGTGGTCCCAGGGTCATGGGCCCTGATAGTAAGGTAGAGGGTGTGATGGTGAATAAGTATACCAAGTTTGGCTTGAATCCCTTTGATAGTATGGAAGTTATTGATGTTTGAAAAAACTTTAACCTTGGTTGCAACACCAACGCCAACGCCGACGCCCGGGTGACGGTATAAGCTCTCATTTTCTTCGGAAAGTCGAGCTAAAAATGAACCAACATGAACAGTTTGGTGCTTACAACTTATCCAGATCATTTTTCATCCATCCAACCATAACCAGTTGAGTACCGGTATATAAGCTAAGGATACACCCACCATAACCCTTTCCCAAACCACAACATTTCAGGGTGATCCAATTTGATAGCTGCTGCTGACGACAAGAGATGTTGTTAAAGATAGAATTTGTGTATAATGGAACACAAAAAATATTGAGACAAAAGGAGAAACTGCTGGTTATTAGCAGTTTTTTCTTTTGTCTCAATATTTTCCCATACCATTTTCATTAGGGACGTCAAAACCAGGTCTTGTTTGGGAAAGGGTTTTAAATTGGGCGATTTTACACACGTACAGAAAAATTGTTTCATCCAACAGCACAGAAGGTTAATTTTGATTTGCACCCTAAATTGTGTGAATTTTCAAAGTTTAGATACAGCAAAAGTAGAGTAGATACACACGACCTATCTACATAACATAATAAATAATAACAATAATAAATAATAATAATAATAAAGCCTTTATTTAACCAGGCAGCACAGTTGGGATAAGCCCAGTCTTCCCTGTGTGCCTCTACGTAACAGCGCACAAACGTCATGTTCAGTCTAACATTACAAATAAAAGCCTTTAGATATTTCATGTAATAAAGGTAGTCCAACCCTAGTGGGATTCATGCGAGGTCGGAAGTATTCAGGCAGGGCTTTTTTTTAGGATTGGGGGAAGACACAGGACGCTGGTAGAAAGGGGAAAAATCACATGCGGTATCCCAGTTTTGGGGGAAATTGTAAAATATAGAAAAGTGCATTTTATAGGCTAAACCCCTCTTACACACACTTTTGTAGACTTGAGAACAAGCAGGGCTCGTTTGTAAAGCTGTAATAATTGTGGAAAAGCTTTCCTTGCTATTTTATTTAGGTTTTTAGTGTGATTTTTGAAAATATACCTTGGGGAAAATTTACTCTTTGGGGAAAATTGCATTATTTCTGGAGGGGAAGACGCTGGAAACCAGTGTCACTTTCTTAAGGGGAAAAACCCCTGTCAGGCAACATCGTTCACATTCGGAGGTGGACCATTCTACCTGTCAATGTTTACGATATCACCCGAAAAAGTTTGAATGCATGCAACAATGTTAACAAGTCGCACAAAAAATTCTGACATTGCATGAATCTCATGGGGGTTGGACTACCTTAAAATGGTGTATATGTGTTGATCTTCCAACCATGAAGAACTACAACTCTTTAGCCACATGCGATTTAGGCCGGTAGAGCCTCTGATACACTACGTTGTAAAAAAAAATATGACGTAGTGTATCAGAGGCGGGAACCAGACTAGCGCTACCACTTCTAGAAGAGCTCTTACGGCAGTGATTTTGTTACAAATTCATGCGGAAGAGTCCTGGGACTCACTGGTTCCCAAAACAATGAGTCCAATATTGAAACATCTGAGTCTTTGTAAGACAACGTCGATTACACATTGAAAATGTTAGCATTCTGGGACTCACTAAATATTTATCAATGAGTCCTGAGAAAAAATATGAGTCAGGGACTCGGGACTCGCAGGTAACAAAATCCCTGTTACGGTAATAAATTTGCTAGTCTGATGTTCCATGCAATTTGCAAATATAAATTTAAGACCCACAAATAAGTTAAACCGCAAAACAAAACGGATGCAAAACGACAAGTTTTGGATATTACAAAGGATTTACTTGGTAATCAATATTTGTTTTCAACTGCCAAATTGTTTTGTGGGCCCAGGCTTATCAAAGTCAAAAACATATTATCAAATCAAAGCCCTGAAGGGCCTGAAAGTCGCTACAACAGAATTATTTGTAAAACAAGATTTGCTTTTCATGATCCTATCAGAGAATGCTTTGAAGTATTGAATGAAATGTATGTATGCCCCAACAAGGGTAAACCTTTAACAATTGAAGTAGTGCAATTGTAGTATTAATTTACATCAAGAATGAAAAGGGAAAATTGGCAATAACTCCACGAACATTATCAGCAGAGTTATATTTTTGTACAATACACTTCTACATAATGACACCATCCACCTATGAAGTTGCACGAATCTACCTCGCATAATTTTTAGTAATGCTCTTGACAAACAATTAAATATGAAAATCAACAAAGGGCAAAAACCCAAAAATATGATTGACAGAGTATCAATTCTTACCTATGAAGTTTTATGCAATGTAAACAAGACCTAGATCTCCATTTCAAGTACGCAAAATATATCTTGTCAAAATGACGATAAAGTTTATAAACTATGACAGAACTCGTGATTAGATCACATTCTTTAGAAACAAATTGAAAAAAAAAAAAAAAACAATAATAAAATGAAAGACAAAACAAGTTATAGAATATTTACAGAGAAACACAGCTTTATTTTTCATCCATATCTATATATACAAATTCATAATACCATAGGCTACAGCAAATCCATAGATAATTATATCGTTAAAATGAATGCTACATATGAAAAGCAGTGGAAGCTAGATCTATTTTCAAAATGTTAGATTGGTCCAATTTGTAGGTAATTTTGGGGTGTTTAGTGATTGGGAGTAAAAACGTCGTAACTACAGATTTATGAAAGGGGCCCATGCTACGTTTTTATGCTTCTGAACTATTCGGGAACTCATATTTGTACATGGAAAAACAATTTGCAATGCATAAAAACCTCAATCACGGCGAATATCCATCTTTCCTTTGCTATAGATCAATCCTTTACAAGCGTGTTTACAGATTCTATTTTTACTTCGAAACGAGACAAGGTCAAGGTCAACGAGACACATCCCCAGCAGTATTAACACACTGTACAACCGGCTGCGTCGATGACTGTGACCTTATTTGTGAGGGATGCGTGGAAAGGTTTATTTTGTAGAAGCAGTTAGCACTGAACATTTATACACGTATTTATCAACTATAGAATACTAAAGATCCTTTCGTTTATTCATAAAAGTAAATTAATTTGACCTACCATGCACCTGACATCAGATGCCGAATCTGTCTTCGTTGACGACGCAGCCGGTTGTACGGTGTGTTGAATCTCGCTGAGCACAGATGACGTACCTCTGACGTAATTGCTTTTTGAAGGTTGGGCATGTGTAAACGTTACAAAACAAAAACCAAGGACAATAAAATGCGGATCTGCACGTTATTCATTGATTTGGATTTTTATACTTGATAAAGCTCAATGAGTGCTAACAATGGACCCCTTCAGGTTTGTAATTTCATACGTTTATATCTGGTTTGTAATTTTTGTGCCATTTGCATTTTCGACAGCCTAGCAGGTCCCCCTTTAATCTGTAGTTGCGATGTTTTGGCTGCATGTCCCGTAAATTGACTGGAATTGATACTAAACTAAATTCTGGGTAAGAACGATGTTTTAAATGAAATATTTACCCATTTTGTTCTATTCAGATTTCCCAATTTCAGAAGATGTCACAGAAATTCATTGAATAAAATAGATCTATACTTCATAACGCATTCCTCACTTAACTAAAACCCCTCAAAATCAAACTTGTCCTCCCTGGGTGAAAGTTAGATACTTTCAAAATACTGAATTTTACAGCTGGGGGGCCATGGACCACAGGGCCCCCGATGGGTCTATGGAAACGCCCTGGCCAGGGGTCCACGGGGCCAGAGCCACCCGGGAGCTCTTGAGAAATAGCGTTTTCAACCCTCAGGAAGGCGTTCATGACACTATAAATTCTACCATCTTTTGATGCAAGTTTTCCAAATCATTTATCACTCAGTTTAAAATTATAACTCAACATGATGCACTTTTTTACATCATTTTTTTTTCAATTTCGAAATAAGAACTTATACGTTCTAGTATGCAATGGTGACTCAAGGATTTTTTCCCGAGCCTAAATGTGTAAAATGTGTAACGTTACATTAAAGTTATACAGCTTAAAAATAATTTTCAGATAATTCCAGGAGGGAGGTCCAAAACACACACCCCACCGACCCCCTCTCGATCCGCCCATGGTATGACATTGCAAATTTCAAAATATGCACATATTTCACGGTAGTTGCAATAATGTAAGCGATACCATTTTGAATATTGATCTGGGTTTCGGATAAAATTCCTTCCTATTTGTTACAATGGAGCAGGTACTGGAATGATTCATTCCAGCAAGTTTAGCAAAGTCAAACTTCAAAATAAAGCTGTTGAATGTAGTGAGAATGTTACCTGACAACAGGTTAAACCATTTTTCTGTCAATCCATCTTAGTTTTATGTCGAAATCACTTTCAAATAAAGTTTAATTTAATTTTGAAGCGGACTAGACTACCCACCCATTTTATTCTACTGAGACATGGAATTTCTGTTGGAAGAAAAAATATCAAAACAATTCTTGTTGATACTTTTATACCAAAATTTTGACATGGACTATGTTCTTATCGGATTTACTTCTGATAAAATATGTTGGCATTTAAAAACGTATACAAGAAAATGTGTTTTACACCTGTTTGCTTTACTCCAAAGAAGCAAGAGGGAGGACTCGTAGCCACCAACCAATACCGGTTATCAAATGTGTGGCTACGATATCGCAGCTAATTTCACGGTGTCACTACCATTGGCAATTCAATCTTGATTTCAAGATTGTATTTATTTTTTGGATGCATCAAGGCAACTATTACTTAGCTATATTTGAAAAACTTTTGGAAGTTGACTTTCCGAAATTATCTTATAAAACGGTGATCAATACGACTACACCCCCGCCCCTGGAAAACAATCGCAGATATGCTGTACCCGTCCTTGCGAGACGTTGATCTTTTCTGTTGTATTTCCACACTTGCACTTTTGTCATCCCTCTTGGTGACCGTGATATTTCTCAAGATTGATATCATTTAGGTACGCAATATTTTACAGTCACAGAAATGAATAATCTCTAGAACTGTTTATTGCGGCAAGCCTAAAGTCGTGATTAATCGATAATTTGAGCCTCAAATAATGGTTTATTCACGAATTAACTTCCCCTCTCTTCACAAAAACTATTTTATTTCACGTTGATTATTCGGTGATTAATGATAAGAAATTTAATCGCTCGACAATTTAATTTGAATGGTAATTCATGCAGATTTTATGATGTAAAGTAGAAAATTATACATCTAGGTTTAAAAGGTTATTTTGTTTTTGGTCGGCAAGCGATAATGTCATGATGATACGAAGAAAATGATACCTGTTAGTCTATTATCCAAACCAAAAATTCACCGGTAATAATCCAACTAACATATTTTGAAACAGTTTCCGAAATAACTGAGCAGGTGTTGGCGGTGTTTTTGAAGTCACTATTCCAGCCCAGATTGAGTGGACGCTACGTCATCAAGACGTCATATTGTTTTTTTAACAAAATGGATCCGACTGTATCACGTGCTTATTCATCTGAGAAGCATGTCAATCAACTAGTAAGTCAATGAATGGGCGGGGACAATTCTCTTTTTCAACCAATCTGTATAAATTTTACAAGCATTGCTTCATAAAAGATCTAGAACTTAAAGGGCAATCGTCAGAAAAGAAGCTTTACCCCGAGTCTCTCCCTTAATCGGTCACATTTTAGTGAATATTTATTAGAGTGTTGACCTCTACATTTTTAAATTTTAGAGTAGATAGATTTAAGAGACAGTTTAATTTCATAAAGAGTTTTCAAAAGAAGAACGAAATTCAAAGGGTAGACTATTTCAGTGTATTTAGTGAAAAGAAAATTTCTTGCAGATGTAGATCTACATGACTCGTGCTTATACTTGCTACTCTCTTAAAACAAAGTACAGTACATTACCTCTTATGAAATGATATGTAATTAGTAATGTATTTTGATGATCTAATCAATAGACATCGGCTTTGGAGAGTAATACTTGCCGACGTTCGTCTATATAACCTCTCTCTTAAATCCTTTCACAAACAAGACTTGATTCCGACGACAATCATGGGAACAAAAAGATTGGAAAACATTGAAAAGAAGAAATTGTCGATAACTAGCCATTTCTCCGTTCACCCGAGATACTTTCCATGATGTAATTCAATCTTTTTTAAGAAGTTATGTCGTATGCATGCAACAGCTTTCAAAATGGAGCAGTCTAAAATATATTTCTGTTTTGGGGTAAACAAAATGACGAAAATTGAACATGAATGTAAATATCCACGAATTACACTTTGGGGCTAACGATTATCCATACATACACAAAAATCAAAACGTGTGGGCTGAAATATTTATTCTGATCTGAAACGAAGGTAAGGTTTTAGCTGCGATCTTTCGGGGGAACCTTATCATACAAAATGCCCGTGACTTGCAAAGCTGCTTTTGTGCCGTCTATGATCGCCTACCGGTCGCGAGATTCAACCCTGCAAATCAACAATTTCATTTCCGTAAATCCGGCGACGTAAAACCCTTTGTTTAAAGTAATCGTCGGATATGCACATCTTGCATATTTCGGGATCGTCAACATCACGGAACCAGCCGAGTAGTTAAGTCTCGTTTCTTTGATGTGGTCCCGTAGGTTTTCCCATTGATAAGCTGGCCAGGTGTGTAATAAAATGTTGTTTTTTTCTGGTCTTCCCGGTATTGACTAAAATATTCATGAACCTGCAACACTACCCAGAAGAAGCTTTGAACTCGCCCTGGATTTTGTATTTTGGTCCTTGTCGAGTTGAAGGGCCTTGACGCGAATCCCGATCCTACTTACAACATAGCCACTTGCCCGTAACTCCAAAATCCAATCGTTCAGATCATTTTCCTGTGGCTCATAGGGACTGATCCGAATAACCCCCCCATTTCTGCGATTTTGGACAATCACAGATCTTTGTCTTGTTTTTTCGCCAGTCTCTCACTAGCTTTCCACTGATGCCGAAATCACTCTCAGCCTCACAGTTTTTCGAATTTTCGGCAAATTTGATCACACGATTTTTTAAGCTATTGTCATCACCAAGTAATTGCAGATTAAAACAATATGCAGTTACGAGGTTTTCGAAGAAAAGTGACGACTGCTTGTTGTGTACAATTATGTCGTGTGTTAATTTAGGGCATATTGATTGCGAGATTACACGCTTGAAATGGCAGAACGATGCATATCAAGCAAGACACCTTGTTAAAATGGAATTTATTATTATAAAAAGAATCAAGCAAATGAGTATTCCGTCGTTGTCGTATGTTTATTGTCGCCGAGTCATAAAGTCGATGTCTATTTCCCCCACATTCTGAATAGTTTTTTTCCTTGACTTATAGCCGAAGATATACAGTATTGAATATTGACTATCTAAGGGAAGTAACTCTTTCATGAAAACTGTCTAATTTAAACCTGGTTATTTCCCTTAGACCAATATACCTCAGAAAACGGAATTATTGCGCGCGATAAATTTTCTCCGCCAAAAAAGTAGTTCTACATAAAACGTATAATTTCCTCGTTCAACAATGATTATTTGGCATGTCAGTTTAGAAATTGTAGAAAGTCGAATTTCAATATTAAATCAAAGTGTGGACAAGAAATCAGAGATCTACTTTGTCTCAAAACAGAAATACAGAAGAAGTTAAGAGGTCCGTCTTTGACCTTATGTGACCTGTCCAGAAAAACTCGTACGGCCCCAATAAGTCGCAGCGCGAGCGCTAAGCGACTTAAAAATTGAGCACTTTGTCAATAGCAAATCAGTATTATCACTAATTTTGCTTGGTTGACTCGTCGAGAGAAGTAATGAAAAGGATTTCATCCTTCTATAATCAACCCCCCCCCCTGCTACATTGTATGTGTTTGAGATGGAAACATCTCTGCTTACTTTGCCTTGAGTCCTGGGTGGTCAAGAATTTATAGAAACCCCTGGACCATTGTTGATAACAGCAAATTTTGGCTATCAATCAAGGAAAGATGACAATATACACGGTGATCGCTAATTGAACAAGTATATGAAAAATTTAAAATCAATCATTGGGGCTGGACGTCACACATCTACGGCAGGGTGCAGTGTCCTTCCAAATAGGCCTAGCTCAGGAGCTAGAGCACTGATTTTAACATATCTAGAGTTTCCCCATTGTGGTCTTACCTTACAAGCTTATTGACACGAGTATTAAATCAATTAGAAAATTCACAGAAGTTTTGACATGTTTACAATCTAAAAAAAAATTTCTGACATAAGTGATAATTGAGAAAGGCGAAAATTAAGTACGACTTCAGTGAAGCAATTATTTTTTACTTGAAATTTTGAAGTGATGAGGCCATATTTTTCAAGATCGAATGAACTGGGCAAAAAACAATCTGACCTACTTTTTGTTTGGTGTTCGTTTTTGCATGATTTACATCACTCGAGTCATCTCTTAATTAGGATTGAAAGCTGGATCATCTTTTTTCTATTTCTCATACCATACAAACAATCTAGATTTGTCTGGATAACGGAAAAATCGGGTATTCGGGCCCAATAAGGCAATATTTTGTTTTGAATGACAACTATGTTGTTGTTGTTTTTTAAATGAGCCAAATGGAAAAAAAATAACGGCAAGGAAAAAATACAGTCGGTAACAACTACCTTTCATCGATTGTCGCCGATCTTAGGCTTCAACGACAACTAATTATGTCTGTTGATCGTTACAGCAATAAGAGAAAGCATGTGTGATTTGATTTGAATAACTTCCGTCAAACATATTTTCATTTCTTAACCTCGTAGCAAGCCTTCCTTGAAATGCACTAAATGACCGAATGTAAACAATGATACTTGACGATGTGATTATTAATTCATGCTTATCAAATTTGAATTGAAGCTATCATCCATTTATGTTGCAACAAATTTTATAACAAAACATCGTATTTACAATAGTCATAAACAAATCAGCACTTACATCCTCTTTCCCAGGTCCTCAGCCTGTATGAACTGAACTCAAAGGCTCCGTGAGGGTGAGTTTGTAAACCCCACACAACTGGTTCCCGTCACTTCGCGTGTCTAGCACGCTGCCGATAAGCAAGATGGGGTACCAGACACAAAAAACTGTCCACTTACTGAGAAAGAAAATCTATGGTACTGTCCACATCATGGAGAGAATTTTTTGGACAACTTTTTTAAGGGCCGTTTTTTATAAACATGATGGATGCATTTTTACAGCCCCTAGACAGTGTTTGAGCAAATAAACAAGGGGCCGTGGCCCCTAACCTGGAAGCGGCCCTTTTACTCCGTTTGGCCAACTAATCCAGCCCCTTCGCCAAGATTAGCGGCACGGACGGACGGACGGACGGACGGACAGACAAAGCGGCGACTATATGCTCTCCCTTCGGGGAGCATAAAAAAAAAAAAAATCCGACCAACCGTCCCTATTTTGAAATTTCATGTAACCGGAAACACACATATTTTTTTTTTACGCCTGACATAATTTTTGACGAAACAACAGTATTTCTTCTGTGTAATTCTAAGACCTCATAACAACAACTTGATCTAAGATATCTGTTACCTCCCACAACCTAGTATGGGTCAATTTTACCCATTACCAGACGACAAAATTTCAAACTAGCCCAAATTCAACTAGAATATCACTGAAAGTGATCATACCCCCCAAAGGCGCAGTTTTTGTGCATTTTGAGAAGTTGATTTCATTTGAACTGGGAGCTGTTCAATTGGGAAATAGAGCTAGTTTTGAAAAGGGTCAATAAAGGAACATTCCTACCAAGTTTGGTAAGAATTGGTTCATTGGTTACAAAGGAGAAGATTTTTGAAGAATTATCTAACGATTTTTCCAAGTCTGATAAGCCCCGCCCGGCCACGCCCACAATTTTTGACAAATCAAAAATTCACGAACATGTTTTGAAAAGGGTCACCCAAGGAACATTCTTGCCAAGTTTATTAAAAATTGGCCCAGTGGTTAAGGAGGAGAAGATTTTTGAAGAATTATCTAATGATTTCTCGAAGTCGGATAAGCCCCGCCCTGCCACTCCCACATTTTTTGGCGAATGAAAAAATCATGAATATACATTGAAAACAATCACTCAAGGGTCATTAATGTCAAGTTTGATTCAAATTGGCCTAATGATTGATTTTTAAAGATTTTTCACATGATTTCTCAAAGTCCGATAAGCCCCGCCCTGCCACGCCCACAATTTTTGACAAATCAAAAACTCATGAACAAATTTTGAAAAGGGTCACTAAAGGAACATTTCTGCCAAGTTTAGTAAGAATTGGCCCAGTTGTTAAGGAGGAGAAGATTTTTGAAGAATTATCTAACGATTTCTCGAAGTCCGATAAGCCCCGCCCTGCCACGCCCACAATTTTTAACAATCAAAAATTCATGAACAAGTTTTTAAAAGGGTCACTCAAGGAACATTTCTGCCAAGTTTGGAAAGAATTGGCCCCGTGGTTGAGGAGGAGAAGATTTTTGAAGAATTTCCTAATGATTTCTTAAGTCTGATAAGCCCCGCCCTACCATGCCCACAATTTTTGACGAATAAAAAATTCACGAACAAGTTTTGAAAAGGGTCACCCAAGGAACATTTCTGCCAAGTTTGGAAAGAATTGGCTTAGTGGTTGAGGAGGAGAAGATTTTTGAAGAATTCCCTAATGATTTCTTTAAGTCTGATAAGCCCCGCCCTGCCACGCCCACAATTTTTGACGAATCAAAAATTCATGAACAAGTTTTGAAAAGGGTCACCCAAGGAACATTCCCGCCAAGTTTGGTAAGAATTGGCCCAGTGGTTAAGGAGAAGAAGATTTTTGAAGAATTATCTAACGATTTCTCGCAGTCTGATAAGCCAATTTTCAACAAAGGGCCATAACTCAGTAAAAAATCTATGAACCATGACCAAAATTGCATGTGCACATATTTGAGAGCTATTAAGCATGCCTGTAAAGTTTCAATGAAATCCATCAAATATTTACAGAGAAATTGAATGGACAAGGAAATTCACTCAAGGGCCATAACTCTGTGACAAATCAATGGACCGTAACCAAAATGTTATATACACAATGGCATTTGGTAATGAGCTCACATGTAAAATTAGAATAAAATTGGGTCAGTAGTTTAGGAGTAATAGAGTGGACAAAAAACCAACAGACGGACCAACAGACAGACCAACAGACAGACAGACAGACAGACAGACAGACAAGCTGACTCCTATATACCCCCCAAATTGAATTTGGGGGGTATAAAAATCATGAGCATACATTGAATATAATCACTCAAGGGTCATTCCTGCCAAGTTTGGTTCAAATTGGCCAAATAATTGATTTTTAAAGATTTTTCACATGATTTCTCTAAGTCCGATAAGCCCCGCCCTGCCACGCCCACAATTTTTGACGAATCATAATTTCAAGAACAAGTTTTAAAAAGGGTCTCCAAAAGAACATTCCTGCCAAGTTTGGTAAGAATTGGCCCAGTGGTTGAGGAGGAGAAGTTTTTTGAAGAATTATCTAACGATTTCTCGAAGTCGGATGAGCCCCGCCCTGCCACGCCCACAATTTTTTGGCGAATGAAAAAATCATGAGCATACATTGAATATAATCACTCAAGGGTCATTCCTGCCAAGTTTTGTTCAAATTGGCCTGATAATTGATTTTTAAAGATTTTTCACATGATTTCTCTAAGTCCGATAAGCCCCGCCCTGCCACGCCCACAATTTTTGACGAATCAAAATTTCACGAACAAGTTTTAAAAAGGGTCACCCAAGGAACATTCCTGCCAAGTTTGGTAAGAATTGGCCCAGTGGTTGAGGAGGAGAAGATTTTTGAAGAATTATCTAACGATTTCTCGAAGTCGGATAAGCCCCGCCCTGCCACGCCCACATTTTTTGGCGAATGAAAAAATCATGAGCATACATTGAATATAATCACTCAAGGGTCATTCCTGCCAAGTTTGGTTCAAATTGGCCTAATAATTGATTTTTAAAGATTTTTCACATGATTTCTCTAAGTCCGATAAGCCCCGCCCTGCCACGCCCACAATTTTTGACGAATCAAAATTTCAAGAACAAGTTTTAAAAAGGGTCTCTAAAAGAACATTCCTGCCAAGTTTGGTAAGAATTGGCCCAGTGGTTGTGGAGGAGAAGTTTTTGAAGAATTATCTAACGATTTCTCGAAGTCGGATAAGCCCCGCCCTGCCACGCCCACAATTTTTTGGCGAATGAAAAAATCATGAGCATACATTGAATATAATCACTCAAGGGTCATTCCTGCCAAGTTTTGTTCAAATTGGCATGATAATTGATTTTTAAAGATTTTTCACATGATTTCTCTAAGTCCGATAAGCTCCGCCCTGCCACGCCCACAATTTTTGACGAATCAAAATTTCACGAACAAGTTTTGAAAAGGGTCACCAAAGGAACATTCCTGCCAAGTTTGGTAAGAATTGGCCCAGTGGTTAGGGAGGAGAAGATTTTTGAAGAATTATCTAACGATTTCTCGAAGTCGGATAAGCCCCGCCCTGCCACGCCCACAATTTTTTGGCGAATGAAAAAATCATGAGCATACATTGAATATAATCACTCAAGGGTCATTCCTGCCAAGTTTTGTTCAAATTGGCATGATAATTGATTTTTAAAGATTTTTCACATGATTTCTCAAAGTCCGATAAGCCCCGCCCTGCCACGCCCACAATTTTTGACGAATCAAAATTTCACGAACAAGTTTTGAAAAGGGTCACCCAAGGAACATTCCTGCCAAGTTTGAAAAGAATCCGACCAATGGTTGAGGAGGAGAAGATTTTTGAAGAAAAACCAACAGACGGACCAACAGACCAACAGACCAACAGACAGACCAACAGACAAGCTGACTCCTATATACCCCCCAAATTGATTTTGGGGGGTATAAAGATGCTGCAGACGACAAATTCAAGTGAATAAAATTTTACATTTTTGGTCATTTTGTATAGAAAACATTGTGGGAAAAGAAGAAATTGCTTGTCACAAGCAATTTCTTCATTTTCCACAATGTTTTCTAAAGCCTTTATCTTGTGGGGAGTCAAAAGGCGTCACTGTGTGGTAATGGGTTAATGTAAAGACAAGACAAATACCTTGGTAAATGCTTAAAAAGTTCAAAAAATACCTACCCCCATCTTTGTTGGGTGAATTTTCCTGAGTCCCAGATGATTGTTGGTTATTTTCATTTTGTAACGGAGGCTGTGATTGGCTGGCTGGAAGTGAGGCAATACAGGGCGTGGCTATCATACTCTGGACCAATAGAATTATCCGTTTTTGCACCAAATTTGGAGAAAGCAGAACAATCTCACCCAGGGTAAAGACATGACAAATCACCTTTTGTTCATCATATGGCTGTGCTGAAATTGTGAGTAAATTGATAATCAGATTTGAGCAAAGATCTGGAAATAGTCCCTCCACAGCATTTCAGGTTATATCGTTTGCAGATAAGCTTGTGCCCAATTCACAAACTCTCTTTCCATCACCTGTTGTTTACTACGTTTTACTACGATACCATCAAGCTATGTCATTACGATAGCGAATCTTGTCTAGTCTCGGGGTCATGGCAGCATGCCATTATCTAATAGTTGGCTCTATATGGCCAATCAAAAAATCTGATTTTCATTTTTTTCAAATTTTCATTGGCTTGAACCTCACTTTACCTTCCGTGACCAAAAGTAGAGTTTGAATCTAGCAATATGAGTAATAAACTCTGCATAGAGATAAATTCTACTGGTCTAAACTCAAAGATGTTACAGAAGACAATTGTAAGTGCACAGAATTTTAACATATTATGGTCAATCTGTGTAGAAAAAGAAATTGCTTGTGGCTGTGTAGAAAACAATGTAGAAAATTAAGAAATTGTCTGATAACCAGCATTTTCTTCTTTTACCTCAAAGTCAATGCTCTCTTTGCTATATTGCACACAAAACCCTTTTCTATCACCCCTCAATTTTGTCGTCTGGAGCAGCTTCCAATTTGGAACAGTACAAAGTTTTGCAGTTTGGGAAAGAGAAAATAGATTGATTTATTTGGGTTTTTGACACCTCTTTCAGCTGCTATGATAATAGCGCGATAGCTGGAGCACCATACATTCCTTCCTGGTATTTCTGGCATAAGTATTACCACAATATCAAAACCGAGCCTCCAGCTGCTCTGTCACATAGATGATTCACACCCATTGGTGAGAGAAAAGACTTTTTTTTCCAACTGACAGAACGGATACAGGCAAAGCCATGGAAGAAAGGGTTATAACTTACCATTTTCTTCCAGTATTATTTTCGAGAGGTATCTATCACTGATATCCATTACTTCTTTACACCAGTCTGTCTGTCTGCCCCTGCCTGAACCCTGATGTTCTAACTCATAGATCTGAAACAATATCAACAATATTTCCTTGCTTAAATTGAAAGAATTGGAAGAAGTAAATGGATGATAAGATGATAAGAAAATTAGTATTTGTGTATAATATAGCACAGAAAATATTGAGACAGAAGAAGAAAATGCTGATTATCAGCATTTTCTTCTTTTGCCTTAATGGGTTTTTTCTATCAGGGCTGTAAAAACCAGGTATTGTTTGGGAAGGAGTTTACTAGAAATCTATCATTAAAGGTGATAAAATACCCCCGCAACTACATTTGTCCAGACCAGCATTTTTGTCGACAAAGGGCAATAAACAAGAAGACCATGATGGTCCTAAATCGCTCACCTGAACCAAGATGACATGAGCGAAAATGGCAATTTTGTCACATGTAAAGGCATATAACTAGGGACTTTCTGTTCCGATCAGGCTAAACACAAGAAGCTGCAACATAGGGAAAACAAGATGTGTTTGTGAAACACAAATGCCCACGAAATGACCATTTTCTAAAATGTTAAGTTTTCGTGTAAAATAAAGGGGTGATAAGGGTAAACTCGTGACCTTGAGGAAGGTCATATTGCAAAGAACAGATAGATATCATTGAAAGAAAGTTACATACCAAATTGGAGCTTTGTATGTCAAATACTTTTGGAGAAAAGGCCAATATTAAGTTTTCAAGTTAAGTTTTCCGACAGACGGACAGACAGACAGACATGAGTAAAACAAAATGCCCCCAATCTCTCGATACGGGGGGATAATAAAACTATGCAAAAAAATCTCAGGTCTTATAATTTGCAAAAAAATGTCAAACATTGCCCTCTTTATCATTTAAATTTTTGATATGTAACCTATAAATCAACCCACAACATACGGGAAATATGATATTCATTGAACAAAATTAGGATTAGATTTAGGTTAAATCTTTTCCTAACAACATAACATCAGAGCAGCAGATTTCAATGCTGCTGTAAATGACAAATGAGAATGTTGAGTAAGACTGCATTCATGTACAAAATTGGAAAGAAAATGATGAGGCAAAAGGAGAAAATGCAGGCTATCAGCATTGTCTTCTTTCACCAGGCCAATAACATTTTCCCAGGCAAAACCTGTGTATGGTTGGGAAAGAGCTTAATCCTTTCCCAAAACATAAAAGGAACAGACAACCCCAATTTGATAGGAGTTGCAGGAGAAAAAATTGATATGGATAAAGGAAGGATTCATGTACAATATAGCACATAAAATATTGATGCAAAGGGAGAACATTGCTAATTATCAACATTTTCTTCATTTGAATCAATATTTCCCAAGCTTATTCTAATAATAATAATGTGTCAAAACCAGGCCTTTTCAGGAAATGGTTAAAGCATTGAGATAATTCTTAAGTAAACAGAGAAACTAATAAGAGGTTACTGGCTTTCCAAATTGTAAAATATCTTTCAATGTTTATCAAACCCAGTGCTGCTGGTATTCGTTTGAATGATCTAATCAAGATTATTCAAATGAGTACCAACAACATAGGCATTAAAGCTTCAATAACAAATAGATTGTATTTGCCCACTTTTAGATGCAGGTCCATTCTGGACAGTCTTGTTTATCTTTCACCTGTCTTGTTTATCTTTCACCAGTCTTGTATAAACATCACCGGTCTTCCCTTATATTACATGAAACCTGATACATCATGGCTGATAATGTGATTTTAACGTATACAACCCATCATTAGCACCAAAGAGCCAGAGGCAAAATTGAAAAGTGCTAGTAAATCCTTTTCTGTGTTATATTTCCATTCCAAATACAAACATAAGCATTTTAAATGGTTTAGAATTTTGAATGAATGCATAATAATGGAAATATTTGACAAAAATGTTATAAATTACCTCCCTTGCATATGAAAATAGAGTAAAAAGATATTTGTTAATTATTTTCTTCTTGAAGCATAATCTTGTAATCCGGCACGGTGAATAAACTTATTTGAAGTGTATTTATAAGTGTGTGTAATTTGATGCATGTCCCATGGCTAGAAAGTGGTGTTTTTAATGAAGGGTCATATACCTTAATGAATTTTCTTAAGGATTTCTCTAAAAGCCTGATTAGCCCCGCCCTGCCATGCCCACAAAAATTCACAAACAAGTTTTGAAAAGGAACATTCCTGCAAAGTTTGGTGAAAATTGGCCAAATGATATAGGAGGAGAAGATGTTTAAAAAATTGTGAACGGACGGACAGACAGATGGACAGACAACGGATGGTGAGCACAATAGATCTATCCACCAAAAAATTTCATTATTCTATCTCTGTTTATTTAGGCCCAAGACAAGATTTGTACACGGACAGACAGACAAGACAGGCTGACTCCAGTATACCCCCAAAAACATTTTGCGGGGATTTAACCCTTTCCCAAACAAGACCTGGTTTTGACGTCCCTAATAGAAAAGACTTGGGAAAACATTGAAACAAAAGAAGAAACTGCTGATAATCAGCAGTTCCTCCTTTTGTCTCAATATTTTCTGCGCCATATTTTACACAAATCTTATCTTTAATAACATCCATTTTGTCATTTGTGGCAGTTATTGAAGTGAGTCACTCTAATATTCTGTTGTTTGGGAAAGGGTTAATTATCAGCTTACCTTTGAAAGTGTTTTAACAGTGGCAGAAATAAGTTCGAATGGAGAATTAAAACTTAAAAGGCGGGACTTCAAGTTATCTCTCAGCCAATCACGTTCATCCGTGGGCAGGTGCTTAACAACATTTCTAGTAACTGCGAAGGCACATTCCATCACTTCTATAGAACTTTCTGTAAACAAAGAAGATGAATTTGTTCACACAATATTGGACTATCAATTTGACATATTGCAGATCATCATCATCATCATCATCATCATCATCATCATCGTATTTTACTTATCCAGTCCTTTGATCCTCTGTCGAGGCTGGGGCCTGGCTGCCCAGTCTAAATCGAGTTTTCCTCTGCACTTTAGGGATGTCAAAATGTGGTCTTGTTTGGGTAAGGGTAAAACACAAATGCCTTCAAGAATCATATTCTAACCCCTTCCCAAACAACAAACATCTGGACTTTCAAACTTGAATTTGCTGTAGTTGATACAATTTATGTTTTAACAAAGGAATGATTCATATACAAAATAGTATAGAAAATTGAGGGAAAAGCAGGTGTACAACCACATTTCTTGTACCTTTGAAGGCAAATTCCATCACTTATATAGAACTCTCTGCAAACAGAGAGAAAGAGTTCGTGAAACACAAATGCCTCCCTTCCAATGATCATATTTCAGCCCATTGTCGGAATGCAAAATTTTGGATAGTTCAATATTGAAAGGTATATTTTGATGTCATACTTGACCGAAATCATACAGTTCAGTATACCTCCAGAAGAGGTTCGGATATGTAACAAATGTTAACGTCACACGAAAAATTCCGACATCGCTTGAATCTCAGTAGAGGTGTACTGATGTATCATACCTTCTGTTTGCTGGGCCCGCCAGAAGTTCATCAGTAGATTATGGCCAACTTTAGGCGCAGCTGGGGAAATCTCAGCTAAAATCATCCAAGCTGCCTGGAATGCCAAAATGTAATTTGTTAAAATTCATTCTAATTCAAAGATAACAATTTCAAGTAATAAAAATCTAAAACTTTTTTGTCTTTCTTACTTTACTTACCTATGGAACGAATAGCAAGATCAAGAGCTGTCAAGAAATTGTGATACGAACTAACCAGAGATATCTGTAAATACAAACATCTGTACTATTTCTTACAAAGCTCATCAAACATTTTACTTTTCCACATATAATTAGCTGAAAGTTGTCCCAGTTTAATCAATTTCCGAAAGGCAAACTTTTAGGCAGGTCTAAAATCAAACATGTTGAAAATGACAATTTCAAATGAATAACTTTTTGGTCATTTTTGTTAACCCATTACCAGACGACGAAATTTCAAACTAGTCCAAATTCGAAGATGTTGCAGACGACAAATTCAAGTGAATAAAATTTTACATTTTTGGTCATTTTATAAAGAAAACATTGTGGGAAATGAAGAAATTGCTTGTCACAAGCAATTTCTTCATTTTCCACAATGTCATCTAAAGCCTTTATTTTGTGAGGAGTCAAAAGGCGTCACTACGTGGTAATGGGTTAAACAAGAGTTGTCCGCGGACAACATAGCTCGCCTATACGGGAGCTTGTCACAAAAACAGCTAATTTTTTAAAAGTAGGTCAAACTCCAGAGTCAAGGTCACAAGGTCAAAGGTCATGGTCACAAATGAAAGGTCTTGGCAGGAGGTATCCATGTGTGAAATATCTAAGCTCTATCTATAATAGTGCATGAGATATAGGCCAGGTTAAAGTTTTTTTAAAAGTAGGTCAAACTCCAAGGTCAAGGTCACTAGGTCAGAGGTCATGGTCCCAAATGAAAGGTCTTGTCGAGAACTATCTATGTGTGAAATATCAAGGCTGTATCTCTAATAGTGCCTGAGATATAGAGCAGGTTAAAGTTTTTCAAGTGAAGACGCGACGGGACGCGACGCGACGCCGACACTAGGGCTGTGACATTAGCTCCCCGGACATAAAGTCCCGGCTCGCTAAAAACATTTTGGGAAATCTTTAAATTGCCTTTGACAATCAATTTCTTCTTTCTGCACATTTTTTTCGAAGTCTTTAAATTGGTAAACAATGAAATACATCACCTGATAGTTTTCTGTTCCAATATGACTCTCTAAATCTGAGATAAGTTTTGCTTTAATCTTGCCTTGTTTTGACCAGTGATGGCACGCCTTCTGAAGGTACCGTCTGTAACAACAAGTGAAATTACTATTACATTATTATCTATATATTGCTGCTTTTTAACAAAAAAACTCGTAAATGCAGCTTAAAACAAGCTTTAGTCATGAGGCTTTTGTTGAAAAGCAACCATATTATCTATATTTTATGATAATTTCTAAATAAAAGATGTGTTTTGCTTTAATCTTTCCTCGTTTTGACCAGTGATGGCACATCTTCTGAAGGCACCGTCTGTAACAACAAGTGAAATTATTGTTATATGATCATTTGTCAAATTCAAGGGCACATAGTTATTTAGACTTTCTAGCCTGAATTATCTAAATATCAAACTAATCTGAGATCTTATAGTCTCCATTTTGGCTAAATCTTGTCTTGATTGGTTCATATTTATGGTTGTAAGCGTTAAAAACAGTCAAAAACAGAAATTTTGTCACTTCAACTGTCTGGTCCGATCACTAAAATTCAAACTCATCCAAGATGTTACATGGTTCATACAAAATTTTGATGAGAAAATTCAAGGGTTTTTCAAGGGTTTTTTAAGGACTCAACAATGAAATTCAAGGGCTACTAACATTCAACAATCTAAGGTTAAAACATGGTTTATTTAGCAGTTTGTTCGACTTAAATTCTCGGACTCATGCTTTGTATTTCTGTTAACCAACTTTTGTTGAACACACACTTTCCCCTACTGATTTTATTCCTTCGTAATTTCTTCGCAAACAAGCAGTTCAGTTACTGTTAATCCTTTCCTATCTATATCTTTTCATAAATGGATTCTCCAATTGCAGAAAAACAACTTTCCACGATGTTAAAAGACAGCTGAAAATTATTACGTACAAAAAATAGATAAATAGAATTCAAGGGTTTTTCAAGGGCTCGGGCTTGCTTTTTAAGGGTTTTACAAGGCTCACATCTATTTTCAAGGGTTTTATAAGGCTAAGGTCAAATTCAAGGGTTTTTCAAGACCTGTGCGAACCATGTGTTATGGTCACCAACATTGTGTCACAGTTTTGTCTTGATTAGTCAATATTTTTAGTTGTGAGAGTAAAAACAAAGTCGAAAACATTTATTTTGTCAAATTCGAGGCAGATTTCTCAAAACTATATGGTCTGATCAGTCTGAAAACTTATCTCAGGCGAGATCTTAAGGTCACCAACAGTGTGTCAAAGTTATGTCTACATTGGCCAATAATTGTAGATAGCATGCTAGAGCATTAACGAAGTCAAAACTAGCTATTTTTTACTTTCAAGGGCAGAAAAATCATGACTTTCTGGTCAGAACAGGCCCATAAAAGAACTCATTTGAGAACTTGATCAAGTTTGATCCAGATTGGCTAATTTTTGTGGGCTAGAGTGTAAACACCAAAATGTGAATGGATTGACCGGTGGACGGATAGACAAACGAAAAATGACCACAATAACTCAAATCGAGCTCTTTGTCTTGATAAGACGATTAGATCTACAATGAACATTCCCAACATAGTGTTTGATAAACTGGAAATGAAATATGGCCTTCTGAATGCCCACTACCCCTCCCCTCTTATCTGTAGCCCAGTAACTGCAGCAATTAATCTTACCTCTGATCAACACTCTTGGGTTCTGCAATGATGGCCAGTAACTTCCAGGTCAGGGCATGAATATCACTTGTAGATCTGCAGAAAATAGAAGAGTACCAATAGTTCTTTACAGTCCAATGAGCTGTAAAGGGCCCCATTACAGCTTCAAGTAAGCCAGTGTAAGGTCCCCACAGATTCACAAGTCCCATGTCATATCAAAACTGATAAATAATGAAATTCTATACTTGTAAATGTGCCAGTGTTTTCATTATAAGGGTATAGGGAGTGGAAGGTATCCCTTCAAATTGACTTGGACTACCCATGATCTCAAGTATCTTTTGGGATTCATATTTTATCCTTTTGCAGCAAAGATAATGAAAACCCTGTGCACAAGAACTATTGAGGAGGGGACTAATACCCCCTACCACAATGTTTTCTACCCAATCATACCAAAAATCTGTAAAATTTCATTCCCTTGAAATTGGCGTCTGCCACATCTTTGAATTTAGACCAACCTTTTAACCCATTCCAAAACAGTGACACTTTTTAATACTACCCAAGAAAAATTCTTTTGAGTTAATTCATAGTGGAAAATGAAGAAATTGCTTGTCACCAGCCATTTCTTCATTCTCCACAATGTTTTCTAATCCAAACTGTGAATTTTTTTTTAAATTTTATGAACTTTTTAAAGTTTTTGTCAGCAACACCTCTCAAATTGGATCAGTAAAAAAATTTGCCGTCTGGTAATAGGTTAAAATACCTACCTATTGTGTGAGACAATACCATTCAGAAGAATTTCTTCAAGGATTTCAAAACATTTCTCCGAGATTGTAGTCTCTCTGTCATAAACAAGGGGGAGAACTCCTTCAAGCCAATTCCTAAAACAAACAAGATATGTTTGTAAAACATATATGCCCCCGAAATGGCCCATGTTAAGTTTTTCCAACAGACAAACATTTGTACTGACAAACAGACAGACACCATGAAGCAATATGCCCCAAATCTTTTGTTATGGGGCATAAAAAATATTCTTCATAATTTGGAATATCAATAGAACTAGGGACCAGTCTGGATTATTTTCAGAATAATTAGAAACTGTATAGTTGGACAAATGGGAATGACTGCTGTTTACATAGTAAATGCATGTAAATAACGGTCATTCCCTTTATCGAAGTATAGTGACCAATTAACATACACAGACTTCAAAGGCATAGTATTTGTATGTTTAGTTTGGGAAAGGGTTAAACAAGAGCTGTCTCAGGACAGTAAGGCACGACTTTCAAGTCTGAAAAGGATTAAAATTCCATTAAATTAAATGTCAGAGTAACAAATCTTTGCCTAGAGGCTGACATTATGTTCACAGAGGCATGTGCAGTTTCAAAACAATAACATTAGTAGACACAGAGATTTGAGAAACTTGCACATGAAAATTTAACCAAATCATTATGCGACGCCCGGGTGAATAGAATAGCCCCCCCACTTCTATGAATAGTCGCACTTAAGGGGGAATGCTCCAGTTTTTCGGAACACTCAGACTTTACTGTAGTAATTTAAATGTTTCGTACCAATATGTTTGGCTACCAGATTTTCAATAATATAACACATCATTACAATTTACCATTTTCGACGGTAAAAGTGTATTTATTATGCGAAACCGATTTTCCCAAGATGGAAATCGAATATTTAGAGCAAGACAGTCGTAAGTATGTATGCAGTTACCACTGTTTTGCGTCATTTAATTCATGTGTAGCTGATAAAAATTGCCGTAATTCAATAATAAGTGCGCTGACCTATACATTTTCTTTTTGAATTATTACCAGGACATGTTGCTTAATACAATGAGGGAGTTTTATCAAATTCTATTATGTAGAACTTGAAATATTTCCAAAAATATGCAAATTTTGACATAAAACACTCCAGCTTCGTTGATCTAACCGAACACGTGAGCATGCTGTTTTATACATTTACACATTTATAATAGCACATATTTTGGGTTTTCTGTTAGTAATAAATGTAAGACGTTACTTTAAATCCGTTTTCGGGACTAAACGATGAATATCGTCGGTGCTATGACAAAATGGCGTAACAAATTAGTTACGCCATTTTGTCAATTTTTTTTTATAAATGCTTTCTACTAAGTATGTAGGAGCGCATATCCTGTCAAAACGGCGTTTTTCTACACCTATTAGAACCCTTTCAATTATCATGTGACAAAATTGCGTAACTCGATTTAGCTGACAAAAATGCGTTATACATAGACAAATTTACACAAGAGTAATAGTGAGTTACGCAATTTTGCCGGCATATTTTTTAACATTTTTTAAAACGGCAAAAATGTTTTTGGCTCTCCTGAAAAAAAGGGTTTTCGAGCAAAATTTCTATTACGCCATTTTGTCATAGCAACGACGATATACAGCTTTTTATTAGCATTTTAGTGACCTTGGACAGGTGCAAGAAATTGTGCACTTTTTCGATGTAGGGTTATGTGATACGAATGCCAATAAAATTCAAACAAGATCGCTGACCACCCATTTTTATTTTATTTTTCAATTGGTAATAACATGTAATTTCAACATACAAAATATGAATAAATTCTATTATTGGGAAAAAATTTAGGAAACCGGAGCATTCCCCCTTAAAGTAATGAAATACTTACTCCTGTAAGTATCTGTCCACTGGTAACTCTAGGAGAAGCTCATTTAGAGACAGCATGGCTTGTTTTCTGACAGACAGACCTGGATCCCTACAGTGGTCCTTCAATACTTCTACATTCTAAATATAGAACAAAAGATGTTTGTAAAACACTGGTAACTCTAGAAGCTCATTTAGAGACAGCATGAATTGTTTTCTGACAGACAGACCTGGATCTCTACAGTGGTCCCTCAACACTTCTACTAGTGGAGCGGATAAGTGCCATTTTTTGGCAAAATCGTGCAAATGGTGATACAAGCACCAAATTTGGTGTGGTGGTACTAGAAGGGAATTGGAAAATTTTGACCCGATGGGACATTGAAAAATCCAAAATGGCGGCCATTTTTCAAGATGGCCGCCTAAATGAACCTTTGAAAGAGCTATATCATAAAATTTGGAACTAAGGTTTTGATTTAGACCAGTTCTGGAGCTAAGTTTTAACAAGAGGACCATGATGGTCCTATATCGCTCACCTGAACCAAGATGATATGAGCCACAGTTTTGTTCAGTTTTGTGACTTTAAGACTGAAAACAAACTTATGGTCAACAACATTGTGTCCAAATTTTGTCTCGGTTTGTCGCTATTTGTGGTTGTTAGAGTAAAAACAGTCGAAAACAGCAAATTTGTCAATTTGAAGGGCTCAGCAAACTCAGCAAATTCTACTATGATTAAGCTGAAATTCAAACTGGTGCAAGATCTTATGTTCAGCAACATTGTGTTCAAATTTCGTCTTGATTGGACAATTGTAGATGCTAAAGTGTAAACAAGGTCCGAAACAATCGAAAACATCAATTTTGTCAAATTCAAGGGTGTATAACTCATGAACTTTTGATCTGATCAATCTGAAAATCAGCTCATACATGATATTTTAGTCTGTAACATTGTGACCAAGTTTTGTCTTGATTGGTCAATAATTGTAAGATGCTATAGTGTAAACAAGGTCAAAAACAGACAAAAACGGCAATTTTGTCAAATTCAAGGGCATATAACTCTTAACTTTATGATCCTATCAATCTGAAAATCAAACTCATACAAGATCTTATGGTGCCTAACATTGCCTCAAAGGTTTGTCTAGATTGGTCAATAATTGTAGATGCTAGAGTGTAAACAAAGTCAAAAACAGTCGAAAACGGCAATTTTGTCAAATTCAAGGGCGTATAACTCATGACTTTATGATCCGATCAATCTGAAAATCAAACTAATACAAGATCTTATGGTCCCTAATATTGTCTCAAAGTTTTGTCTTGATTGGTCAATATTTGTAGATGCTAGAGTGTAAACAAAGTCGAAAACAGTCGAAAATGGCAATTTTTGTTAATTTCAAGGGCACATTACTCAAGACCTTCTCGTCCGATCAGACTGAAAATTTAACTCATCCTAGATCTTATAGTCACCAACATTGTGTCAAAGTTTTGTCTTGATTGGTCAATATTTGTAGATGCAAGAGTGTAAACAAAGTAGAAAATGGTCGAAAATGGCAATTTTGTCAATTTCAAGGGCACATAACTCAAGACCTTCTTGTACGATCAGACTGAAAATTGAACTCATGTGAGATGTTATAGTCAACAACATTGTGTCAAAGTTTTGTCTTGATTGATCAATAATTGTAGGTACTAGAGTGTAAACAATGTCAAAACTAGCTATTTTTCGCATTCAAGGGCAGATAACTCCGGACTTTCTGGTTCGATCTCACCCATAATCGAACTCATCCGAGATCTTATGGTCATACATGTTTTGACCAGGTTTGGTCAAGATTGGCTTATATTTGTAGATGCTAGAGTGTAAACACGAAATTGTGAACGGACGGACAGACGGACAGACAGACGGACGACGGACAAAAAGTGACCACAATAGCTCACCTTGAGCACTTCGTGCTCAGGTGAGCTAATAAAATCGCATGTATAATGATTTATTTTATCCATTTGTACAAATAGAACAAAATGGCTGCCTATTTCAAGATGGCCGCTAAGATTGAAAGTCCTCATATTTCATTTAATGATAGAAGAAAATAATGTTTCACTTTTATACAATTAATTTTTCACATTATCTTTCATTTTCTCTTCGATTTTAAAACGGTCTTGAATAATTATTCTGTACTTGTATGTTTTTGGGGTGTAGGGTACATAGTAGAGGTAGTACCTTTGACACAGTAGTCAGCCAATCCGACGGATCGACTAATGGCACTGGTCCTCATTGCTGTCCTAACTCTTCACCTTCACCTATCCCCTGGCGGTTGCCGTTGGGGCGCTGTGGATGACTAGCTAACAACCAGTTCTCTCAAACCGTCTCTGTCCTTTGCTTGGTTGACTGCCTTATTCATTCCTTAGTCCAGTCCATTCTGTGATGTTATCTTCCCATCTTTTCTTCTGTCTTCCTCTCTTTCTTCCTCCTCTAACTGTTCCTTGGAGCACCGTCTTGACAATTCCTTGTCCTCTGGTTACATGACCAAACCATCTGAGTTTACGCTTTTTGACTGTAGTAAGAAGATTATCTTATGGAACTATATAGATTGTCGTATTCTGTTTTTTACTTCTTCGTTGGTTATGTGATCTTTGTAAGATATGAGCAGTAGTCTTCTGTACCATTTCATTTCTGTGGCCTTAATCTTTTTCTCAGTTTCTGCTGTAAGGGTCCATTTTACACAGGCATATAGGAATACAGAGTGGACAAGGGAGCGCATGAGTCTTATCTTGGAGCCAAATTTAATGGATTTGTCTTTCCAGATGGTGTTAAGCTTAGCTAGGGTTACAGCTGTCATAGATTCTGGCCGATATTTCATGTTTAGATTCCTCATCTGATACTGGTGCACCTAGGTATTTAAAGTTCTTTACGGTTTCAAGTTTTTCTCCGTTTGCGATGATGTCAGTCTGAATTCCATGAATGTTGTTTGGTATGAGTTTGGCTTTGTTTGCGCTGATTTCCATACAATAGTCTGCAGAGGATTTGTCGAGTTGGTTGACCAGATTTTCTAGCTCCTGTTCTGAGCCTGCCAGTCCGTCTATATTATCAGCAAAGTCTGCAGGTTTGTTATCGTTCTGTCACCAATACTTACTACTCCTTTGTGATTTTCAAGTGTGTCGGTCATTATTCTTTCTAGGAAAATGTTGAAGAGCGTTGGCGAAAGCAGGCATCCTTTTCCTACTCCAACTGATGTTCTGAACCATTCACCAATTTCTCCGTTGAGGTATACTGCAATACTGGCATTGTCGTAGTGATTTTGTACGACTTGGATTGGGTTAGCGTTGATGTTATAGTGGTTCATAGTAGCCAATTTAGTGTGGCATGCCAGACTCTGTCAAAGGCTTTCTTGAAATCTATAAATAAGTGGTAGAGTTCTTGCTGATGCTGTTGATATCTTTCACTTAGGATCCTGAGGTTGAAAATCTGCTCAGTGGTGCTACGTCCTGCTCTAAATCCTGCTTGCTCTTCTGCTATGGTTGTCTCTGCCTGCGGTGTCAATCTATTCAATATGATCTTGAGCATCACTTTGCTGGGATGTTGCATTGTTGTAAATTGCCTTTCTTTGGTAGTGTGATCACTAAGGACTGGGTCCATTGTGTAGACCATTCTCCTGTTTTCCAGATCTTCCCAGGGCATTGATCATTGCATCACCACAAGCCTGTACTAGTTCTCCCGGGATGTTATCGGTTCCTACTGACTTTCCTTTCTTAAGGGCCTTCACTGCTTCCTCCAATTCTGCTCTAAGGATGGGAAAGTTGTCTGTATCTGATGACAAGGTTGTGTTGAGTTTTTTCTGAATCTCCTGTTGCGCAGTAGGAGTACAGCTGCGAGGTATGTTCTGTCCATTTGTTCAAAGTGACTTTAGTTTTGGTTAGAAACTTCCTGTTCTTATTTAGGATGGTGCTTGGCTGATTTTGTTTTCCACTTGTGAGGTCTTTTACTACTTTGTAGGCCAATTTGGTGTTGTTGGCTTTGAGACTTGATTCAATATCGCTGCATTGCGCTGTAACCCAATCCTCCTTTGCCTTTAACATACTCATCTTTACCAGTTTGTCTGCTTGCTGGTACTTATTGGCTCCCTCACTGCTTCCATACTTAGACTGCTTCAGGTCTCTCCTTTGGTCGCATAGCTTTAGTACGTCTGGTGTTACCCATTGCTTCTTGATGGTCTGTTGTTTACCAAGAACTTCATTGGCCGTCTCCATCACAACATTGTTGAATGTGTCAATGAGAGCATCTGCGTCTATGTCGTCCGCATCAAGTAGCAGGAGTGGGGCAAACTTTCCGTCAATTGTGGCCTCTAAGACACGCGCCACCTCTGGGTCTTTAAGTTTCTCCAGATCAAACTTTATTCTGGTTGGAGCCTTTAACTCTTTTGCTTTCTTAGGGTGTAGGCCGAATGATGTCATGACAAGCTCATGGTCACTGTTGATATCTGCACCAGGGAAGCTACGTATTCTAGCGATATTGACTGATGTGTGGAAACGTTTCTTCATCAATAAGTAGTCTATTTGGTGGTCAGACACAATTGGTTTGTGCCCGGTCCATCGTCTGGACGCTTTGTGGGGTGGAACGTCTTGGTCACTTTGAGATTGCTGAGCGTTGCGAACTCGAGTTGTCTAAATCCTCTTTCATTTGTTTCTGAGTTGCAGTAGTGTCCACACGTTCCTTTCCAGTCTGGTTGTGCATCTTCTCCAATCTTTGCATTCCAGTCCCCTTGAACAACCAGGACATCTTTCTTGGATGTTTCTTCAATTGCTTGTTGTATTTGGTCATAGAATTCTTCTATTTCTTCATCAGAGTGTGTAGTGGTTGGCGCTTACACTTGTAAAATTGTAAAATTAAAAAGGTGATGACCTAAGGTGTATTACGATGAGCCTGCTGGATATTGGTCGACATCCCATCACTGAACTAGCTGTGTTTTAACCCATTACCAAACGACAAAAATTGGACTGGTTCTAATTGATAGACATTGCAGACGACATTTTCAAGTTAATTAAATTTTATATTTTGTTGTCTTTAAGGCTAGAAAACATTATTTGTCACAAGCAATTTCTCCTTTTTGCACATTGTTTCCCAAAGCCATTTCCTTATAGGGAGTCAAAAAGAGTTACTGTGTGGTAATGGGTTAATGCACAAGGAAACCCACACCTTCTTCGTGTCTATCTAGTTCCTGGACTAGGCTCCATTTGACTGAAACCGACTGAGATGTGGGACTGATAACACAGAGCACCGTGAAGGTGCTAGTTGGGGAGTTTAGTCCACAGGTTATATCGTCTCTTCCACTGAATTAGAGCTTGTGACCTTCATGGGTCGTTGTTTCTCCCATGCCTTTCCATCTCATCTCGCAAATTCCAAAAACATTCCATCTGTATGTGCTCATAGTATGACTATGTTAGTTCCTCAAGCTTGCCAGGAGCATTTAGTGTACCTAACATTCCATGTACCAATGACTGTGTTGTTGCGTTTGGCACTGATTTTGTCTTTGATGTTATCATTGGTTGCACCAGTAGTATATTTCCCACATCCGTCCTGGTGCCCAGCGTTGTGGTGGTCCTTGATATTCCGGGCGACGACATAGCTGGCTAAAAAATTGTTCTGGTTGTGTTCATCTTGTAGCAGCCGAGCCCGGATAGCTCAGTCGGTTACGTCGGAGTCTGTCAATCCAGGGGTCTCGAGTTCGAACCCCGGCTCGGCCAGTATCCATTCTGACATTTGACAAAAGTCATTTGTCTCTCACCAATGGGTGTGAATCATCTATGTGAGAGAGCAGCTGAAGGCTCGGTTTGGATATTGTGGTTGTACTGGTGCGAGAAATCCCAGGAACCCACGGTTAGGTGCTCCAGCCGCCGCGATATGACCCTGGTAGTTGAAAACGGCGTAAAACCCCAATAAACTCAAACTCATCTTGTAGCAAATCTTATGCAATGACGCCTTGTGGAGCCTATCCCTCTCCAGGCCTGGCCACAGCCGACTTCCCCTATATCAGAGGTTCGCCCTGGCCACGGACACTTAGCCTAACTCTTACCTATTCCAAAATAAGACCTGGTTTTCACCTTCCTAATGTTTAAAGTTTGAGAAATCATCGAAGCAAATGGAAAGAAATGCTGATAACCATCATTTTCTTCTTTTGTCACATTTTTTTCATTTTGTTGTCTGAAGCAGGTTCCAAATCCCTGCTGTCCGATTTTTGTCGTTTTGGAAAGAGTTAAGATGATTTCTTTTGTTCAATATGTTAATTAGATGTTAACACAATTTTGCATCTGCTTCTTTGTTTTAGATTAAGTAAAATTTCTACAATGAAAAAGAGTCAGGTTTTCGTTTTTCCGAAATTCATTACCTTACAGAAATTTGCCGCTCGCTCTATTCGACTTTCTCTCATCATATCGTCCATATTAGACTTTGTGAAATGTACATTTAAATATACAAGCATAAGAAGCATATTCAAGACAGTCCTAAAAATAGCATTAAAATAAAAAAAAACAGTGTGAAATTGAAACATCATTTTTTTACCAACATATGAAATTTTAGAGTTTTCCAGCTTGGCGGCCATCTTGAAATAGGCGGCCATGTTGTTTTATTAGTTCTAATAGAGAAAACAAATAAAAACAGATAAATTAGCATCAAAATTGGGCTTTGAAACTAGTTTTACAAATAGCTTCAGACCCAAATCTATTGATATTGCCTTTTTGAAGCATCAGCTTGGCGGCCATCTTGAAAAATGGCCGCCATATTGGATTTTTCAATGTCCCATCGATTCAAAAATTTTCTATTGCTTTTAGGTACTACCACACCAAATTTGGTGCTTGTATCATCATTTGCATGATTTTGACCTTTATCCGCTCCACTATACACTCTAAATGTAGAACAAACAAGAGATGTTTGTAAAACATGTATGCCCTCTCAAAGGCCTACCTTTGATGTAGTCAATTAGGAACTGAAGCAGTCCGGTGGTAGTACTTTATCAAGTAAAACAAGATTTGTTTGTGAAACACAAATGCCCCCAAATGGCATACCTTTGGAGAAAAGGTCAATATTAAGTTTTCCGATAGACAGACGGATGGACAGATGAACGGACAGACACGAGTAAAACAATATGTCCATGATCTTTCGACACTGGGGCATAAAAATGTGAGAGAGGATAGGTACAGTCACCTATCCCATTACGAGACTGTAAAATGCTGGAACGTTGCAATTTTAACCCATTACCACACAGTGACTCCTTTTGACCCCCCACAAGATAATGGCTTTGGAAAACATTGTGAAAAACGAAGACATTGCTTGTGACAAGCAATTTCTTCATTTCCCACAATGTTTTCTACCAAGAAAGACAGAGAAATCTTAAATACCATTCAATCGAATTTGTCGTCTGCAGCATCTTTGAATTTGGACCAGTCCAAATTTTTGTTGTTTGGTAATGGGTTAAAGGTGTTGCAAACGACAATTTCATGATGATGAAATTCTAAAAATATTCCCATTCAGGGTTAGAAAACTTTGTGGAAAATTAAGAAATTGCTTGTTACAAGCAATTTCTTCATTTTCCACAATGTTTTCCAAAGCCTTAATCTTGTGAGGTGTCAAAAAGCTTCATTAAGTGGTTATGGGCTATTCCAAGTAAGAGGAAACTAGACCTATTGCAGAGCAGACTAATACTCCCGCAGCGCCTCGTTTGATCTAAGTATTGATTGAATTTTCCCGAAAACTGCATCTTGCATATTTTTAGGTGTGAATGAACACTTCTGCGAATTATAAAGAAAATCAGATGGAAACTGTAGGAGAAGTTGTCCAAACAAGATGTTGACAGACTGACAGATGAACTGAACAACGAACTGAACAACAAGGCTGATTCCAGAATATTCCATTAAACTATGTAGGGGTATAATGACCCCTAGATATGAAGGCAAGGTTGTCACAATGGCAACCAAGAATTTAACAGCAATCAAAGGATATGCTGCAAAATCATACAAAAGCCAACAAATATCATACCTCTTTAGTGTAAAGTGGAGCTTCAAATCTAACAGCACTCTCTAAAGCCTGAATGGCCGCCTTTCTAACATGTACTTTGTCATCTTTAGCCCGTCTTCTCAACATGGAGAATAACCCCTCACTGTCTGTTACGTCTGTGGGGTGAAAAATTATAGCGTACAAAAGCTTAGGGCAATGGGGCACAGGCGCATGATAGGGGCTTGTCAGTAAAATAGGCCATTTTTTCCATTCATGGAAAGATAATAAGAGAATGTCACGAGTTATCGGAAATTTAATTGACAAGAGGGCCAGAATGGCCCTTTATCGCTCACCTAAAAGAAGTTTGTGACACGCCCACTTTTTTTTAACAAATCAAAAATTTGTGAACAAATTTTGAAAAGGGTCACTCAAGGAACATTGTTGCCATGTTTGGTTCAAATTGGCCGAATGCTTGATTTTTAAAGAGTTTTCTTATGATTTCTCTAAGTCTGATAACCCTGCCCTTCCACACCCACATTTTTAGACGACAAAGAAAATTTGTGTACGCATTTTTAAAAGAGTCACTCAAGGAAAATTCTTGCTAAGTTTCGTTCAAATTGGCCCAATGTGTTTTTTAAAGAATTTTCTTAGGGTGTCTCTAACCTCGATAAGCCAAGCCCTGCCACGCCCGCTTTATCTGACAAATCAAAATCCGCAAACAAATTTTAAAAAGAGTCACCAAAATAATATTTCTGTAAAGTTTGGTTCAAATTGGGCCAACGGTTGATTTTTGAGGAATTTTCTTAGGATTTCTCTAAGTCCGAGAAGCCATGTCCTGCCACACCCACTTTTTCTGACAAATCAAAAATTTGCGAACAAGTTTTGAAAAGAGTCACGCAGGGAGCATTACTGCCAAGTTTGGTTCAAATTGGGCCAACGGTTGATTTTTAAGGAATTTTCTTAGAATTTCTCTCAAGTCCAATAAGTCACGCCCTGCCACGCCCACTTTTCCTGACAAATAAAAAATTCACCAACAAATTTTGAAGAGTGTCACCCAAGGAACATTTCTGCCAAGTTTGGTTCAAATTGGGCCAATGGTTGATTTTTAAAGAATTTTCTTAGAATTTCTCTAAGTCCGATAAGCCACGCCCTGCCACGCCCACATTTTTTGACGAATCACAAATTTGCGAACAAGTTTTGAAAAGGGTCACCCAAGAAACATTTCTGCCAAGTTAGGTTCAAATTGGCCCAATGGTTGATTTTTAAAGAATTTTAGGATTTCTCTAAGTCTTATAAGCCACGCCCTGCCACGCCCACATTTTTTGACGAATCAAAAATTTGCGAACAAGTTTTAAAAAGGGTCACCCAAGGAACATTTCTGCCAAGTTAGGTTCAAATTGGCCCAATGGTTGATTTTTAAAGAATTTTCTTAGGATTTCTCTAAGTCCGATAAGCCACGCCCTGCCACGCCCACATTTTTTGACGAATCAAAAATCCGCGAACAAGTTTTGAAAAGGGTCACCCAAGGAACATTTCTGCCATGTTAGGTTCAAATTGGCCCAATGGTTGATTTTTAAAGAATTTTCTTAGGATTTCTCTAAGTCCGATAAGCCACCCCCTGCCACGCCCACATTTTTTGACGAATCAAAAATCTGCGAACAAGTTTTGAAAAGGGTCATGATCATCCAAGGAACATTCCTGTCAAGTATGGTCAAAATTTACCGAATGGTTTAGGAGGAGAAGATGTTTAAAGAAATGTGAACGGACAGACGGACGGACGGACAGACGGATGGTGAGTGACCACAATAGCTCCCCATGAGCACTTCGTGCTCAGGTGAGCTAATAATAGCAAATGCAACTAGACGCCAGAGGAGATTCATAGTAGTATGTTTAAGCAAGTTCCCCTTGAAACTATTTGAGTTAGACTCACAAGAAAATTGATATCATCTTTTAATTCAAGGGCATATAATTCAAGAAAGAATTCCGTAAGTGGAGTGCACAACTAGACACCATGGAGATTAATTGAGGCAAGTTTAACCCTGCACAGTCTGTCTCATATGTATGCTGTAACATGGAAAATCTTGAAGTAAGAGGGTAAACTATTTACTCAGGTTTTGTCCAGGTGTAAGAGCAACCCTCTGTAGATCATGTAGTCTGATATATGTATGTTGTAACATGGAAAATCTTGAAGTAAGAGGAGAAAATATTTTCTCCGGTTTTGTTCATGTGTAAGGACAATTCTATGTAAATCATGAACATCATATGTGTGGGAATCATTGAAGTAAGAGGATACAATATTTACTCAGGTTTTGTCCAGGTGTCAGGGCCACCCTCTGTAGATCCTGTACATTCTGTGGGACCGGAGCTGTGTGATCAGTGCTGGTGGAAGCTGTCTCATCCTGGGCCATTGTGACCGAAGCTGCAACGTCTGAAATATTAAATCTATCTATTTGTGACCCATCACGCTAAAAGGGAACTTATCCAGTCACTCCAAAAATCCAAATTTTGACAAACTTGAGGCTCGGCACAGGTCAACCAGATCCCGTTTGTGAAAAATGAGCTTATAGTAAGATAGGGCAAACACCCCGGATTTAGAAAATTACATAAAAGTGAAAAGTGTCCGCCCTAATCTGGCTGCGCTGACTGCGCAGAATGATTAGGGTCGATATTTTCTACACATCCGATAAGGTCCCTTTTAGTGTGACGGGTCACATTTATTTACATTTATATTGAATGTGAAATATTATCAATTTTTAATATCAAAATATAAAATATTTTATATATCTATCTACAGCTATTGCAAGATATCGTCATGCCCATCAAACAGCTCTCGATCGCAAAACTAGAGTGCCACAGCCACAAAAGAATGTCGAACAAAATCCCCTTAGGACAAAATCCCCTCGGTCATTTTTTGAATAGGCGGACAAAATCCCCTCGGTAGAATTAATAGGGCGGACAAAATCCCCTCGATAAATATACTAAGGCGGACAAAATCCACTCAATGAAATGTTTAGGGCGAACAAAATCCCCTCGGTAGAATTATTAGGGAGGACAAAATCCCCTCGGTAGAATTATTAGGGCGAACAAAATCCCCTCAGTTGAATTACTAGGGCGGACAAAATCCCCTCAGTAGGTAGTATTAATAACAAGTGTGCTCACCTAAAGCTTGAATTAAAGCCTGACACCGTCGTCGCATAGAAAGGACTTTTCTCGCAATGTAACCACTTTGGTATTTTGTTCCGCTCTTGAATAACAGGAATACGAATTTGTTGCAACATTTTGGGAGGTAGGGTATGTGAATACACGCATCTGTTCTGGCTATTCAAGGCATGTTCTATAGGGTACATAATAGACCAGTAGTGTGTAACCACAGTATGTGGCCTAGCCATCGTGTCGGTAGTCGTGATATTAATGAGTTTCGGCATCGTAAGTACCCGTGAAATGTCCGAGTTTGAAAAACCAAGCAAATGCGTTACAAAAGCTTGGTTCCTCACATTTTCAAGAAGACGATTCATACTGACAGAATTGAGAATGTCACGATGAAACATGTTTTTATAGTGTCCCTATAAACAAACTTTATAAACATGTTGAAATGTAACTCGAGTTTCACATGCATCAAATTTATACAGCATCAATGTGTTTAACGCTTTGGCTATGGCGCTGCAAAATTTTCCAGAATTACCAACTCTAATCTTTTCTATTCATGTTTAAAAACTTGTGGGAGGTTCATAACACATATTTTTATTTCTAATAACATCTTATAGCCTCTTGATTTAAGGCTGTGAAAACTCTGCGTTTTTATATGTACTAAGTATGTTATATTTTTACACATATCAAACAATACATTTCTAATAAATTACAAGCAATTCCGCCCATTAAATTCTACCAAGGGGATTTTGTCCGCCTTAGTAATTATATGGAGGGGATTTTGTCCGCCCTATTAATTCTATCGAGGGGATTTTGTCCGCCTATGCCAAAAATGACCGAGGGGATTTAGTCCTAAGGGGGTTTTGTCCGGTTACTCCACAAAATACACTGCTCTTGTTTTTGGCCTTTAGTCCATTTTTTCTATAACAAAGTGTAATATGGCAACACAGATAACATGCCTCTTCCAACTACTATTGTCATATTGCAGAAGCTGGAGCACCTAAACATGGATTCCTGGTATTTCTCTCATCAACATACCACAACAACCAAACCTAGCCTCCAGCTTCTCACAAAGATGATTGACTTATATCAAATGTCTTAATGGATATTGAATGAGTCTAGGTTCAAACTCACGACCCTGAATTTACAGGCTCCGACACTATCAACTGAGCTATGGTGGCTCAGTTAACAACCTTTTCTCCATTTGCTTCAATATTTTCTATCTAATATTAAGCACAAATCTTATTTTCAATCACATTCATTTTACTGTATTTTCCCACTTTCATCTTGAACTACCTTACCATTTCGTTGTTTGGGTAAGGGTTATAATTAACCAAATCCCAAACCAGACATGGGGTCAACTACTTGAAAAAGTAATTGATTAAATTAATGATTAATGCACCCTTGATTATTAATCGATTAAATTACTTTCACTGAAAAATACCTCAGTAATTGATTATTAATCATTAATTTGGGGGTAAGTAATCGATTATTAATCATTAATCACGGATAAAAGCTTTCAGGTAACAAAAAATAAACATTTGAAAGGGGCAAATAGCATTTCACTATCTTCAAATACATAATCTGAACAGAATCACAAAATTTGAAATATCTTTACTATTGAAATCACTTTTATTTTTAAATGTCTTGAAACACACCAGTACCGTTATAGATGTTTGATATTTATAAACAGACTACTTCAATCAAGATAAATGGCATGCTAAAAAAGGTCTTAACCAGATGTTGTGGTAAGGAGAATTGAAGAGTTCCATTTGATAAAGTTGGATGAAAATAGGATGTATAGACATGTTGGATATTTAAGTTATGAATTTATCTTAGTTATCTTTCCTGAATGCTCTAGATAGTAAATTATCACAAATGATGATGAAAATGGAGTTCATGTACCCGGTAAATCGGACTATGTTGAAGTTATTGGACCAATGATTGGACCATGGTGACTATTTTTTTTTTAGAAAAATGCTTGATAAAAGCATTTTCTCCTTTTGCCTTAATGTTATCTGAAGCCTTTTATATTAATTAAGAATTATAAATTTACAAAATTATAAAGGAAAGGGTTAAGTAAAGAGAGAAGATACTAGTTATCAAATCCATGTATACTCTGGTTATAATTATCAGAATCTTATCATTCAAATCACCAAGTTTGATTCCTTTTTTTGCCCAAAGTTAGTACTTTACATTATTTCAAATAAATCATGCCTATAGATGATTAAAAAAATCAACACATGCATTTTCTTAATAATGAATCATTATATTATCATATGTACAATTGTTATTGAGTTTTACATACTTGTTCATAGTATGATTGCATTTTAAGGAAAAAATTAAAAGCGGAATAAAATTTTGGGTTTCAGCATTTTCAAACTAATATAAGTTTTCAGTTTCAACTCCCCAAAATGTGTGAAATTTCAATGACAGGTGTAAGAATAACACTAGTTGGCATTTGGGCATAGACTGCTTTGTATAGGTGTGAACAGGTACATGTAAAAGGTGTGACTTACAGGTGCAACTTATTTTGTTTTAGATCATTTATATATCCAAAATAATCAAAAAGTAATCATAAAATAATCATGATTAATGCCATTTTTTCACCAGTAATTGATTAAATTATTAATCAAATAATCAGAAAAAGTTAATTTATCGATTAATTCATAATTATTGACATTTGTTAATCGATTAATAATCAATTAAATTACTGATTATGATTACCCCATGTCTGTCCCAAACAGTGACACTCTTTGATTCCCATCAAGAAAAATGCTTGTGAAAACACTGTGGAAAATGAAGAAAATTGTGACAAGCAATTTCTTCATTCAAAACAATGTTTTCTAACCCAAAATGCAATGATTTTCAAAATTTCATCCACCTGACATTGTAATCTGCACCTTTCAATTTGGGCCAGTCCAAATTTTGCAGTTGGGTAAAAGGTTAATTGTATCTCACCTGGCGTGTTACCCGGAGCAGGTGTTTTAATTAATCTCACAACCACTCTCGTATGATCTAATACTTGTGGTGTCATCATTTCTCGCACTGTTCCAACTATACCAGCATCCTTCGAGTTCAGACATTGGGCAAAACAAGCGATGGCTCTAGCTCGCACACTGAAATATTCATTTATACTTTCAAAAACGACAATATTTTTTAAATTTGTCGAAAATCGAAAGATTTCAAGACAATACAAGCAAATTCGTTGAATTGTTATCCCCCGCCGAACATATTTTCATTGTCAATGGAGTAGCGCGGAAACGAATATCACTCTGTATGCATATGGCTTCAATAGAAGGAATATCACTCTGTATGTATATGGCTTCAACAGTCAAAGGCTGTAACTCTGAATTCATTGGGCAAACCCCAACGATATGCGCATGTCCTCTTTGTAGTGAAGCTGCACATAAAGTTTTATTGAAATCCGGTCTATACTTTTCAAGAAATAGCGCGGAAACGAATATCAATCTGAATGTATATGGCTTCAACAGTCAGGGGCAGTAACTCTAAATTCAATGGTCGCCTAGGTAACCCGACGATATGCGCATGTCCTCTTTGTAGTGGAGCTGTGCACAAAGTTTCATTGAAATCCGGTCTATAGTTTTCAAGAAATAGCGCCGAAACGAATATCACTCTGTATGTACATGGCTTCAACAGTCAGGGGCAGTAACGCTGAATTCATTGGTCGAACCTGGTAACCCCAACGACATGCGCATGTCCTCTTTGTAGTGAAGCTGTGCACAAAGTTTCATTGAAATCCAGTCTATAATTTTCAAGAAATAGCGCGGAAACGAATATCACTGCATGTATATGGCTTAAACAGTCAGGGGCAGTAACTCTAAATTCAATGGTCAAACTGGGTAACACCGACGGCATGCACATGTCCTCTTTGTAGTGGAGCTGTGCACAAAGTTTCATTGAAATCCGGTCTATAATTTTCAAGAAACAGCGCAAAAACGAATATCACTCTGTATGTATATGGCTTCAACAGTCAGGGGCAGTAACTCTAAATTTGACGGTCGAGCCGGGTAACCCCAACGATATGCACATGTCCTCTTTGTAGTGAAGCTGTGAGCCAAGTTTCATTAAAATCCGGTCTACAGTTTTCAAGAAATAGCGCGGAAACGAATCTCGGACAGACGGAACGAATATCACTCTGTATGTATAAGTCTTCAACAGTCGGGGGCAGTAACACTAAATTCAATGGTCAAACCGGGTAACCCCGACAATATGCGCATGTCCTCTTTGTAGTGAAGCTGTGAGCCAAGTTTCATTGAAATCCAGTCTACATTTTTCAAGAAATAGCGCGGAAACAAATATCACTCTGTATGTGTATGGCTTCAACAGTCGGGGGCAGTAACACTAAATTCAATGGTCAAACCGGGTAACCCCGACAATATGCGCATGTCCTCATTGTACTGAAGCTGTGAGCCAAGTTTCATTGAAATCCGGTCTACAGTTTTCAAGAAATAGCGCGGAAATGAATCTCGGACAGACGGAACAAATGTCACTCTGTAGGTATATGTCTTCAACAGTCAGGGGCAGTAACTCTAAATTCAATGGTCAAACCCGGTAACCCCGATGATATGCGCATGTCCTCTTTGTAGTGCAGCTGTGTGCCAAGTTTCATTGAAATCCAGTCTACATTTTACAAGAAATAGCGCGGAAACAAATATCACTCTGTATCACTCTGTATGTATATCCCCCCCCCCCCCTGCGGGGATAATAAGCAAGACAGACTCATGTACAAATTCTTCAAATTCAGAAACGACTATATAATAATTGGTCATAGGGGATAATCACTCATTAACAAACCAAGCCCCCATCCTCCCTGATTTTCATAGCATTTGTCTTTTACAATTCTCCAGAGCTACAGATAAGACGCGATATAGTCATTCTGAAGTGCAAAATTCTATTAGAGCAACGTCGGGTTATTTCGACCATCGGGAATTATTGACCATTTACTGTTTTGATTACCATTTCCTTCATATGATCTCATTAGATTTCGTTATAACTTGAAAATTCGACACAATGCATCTTTACCAAGTATTATGTCTACATTCTACCCAAAATCAGGCTTTTTTAAAGAAATTTTAACCATTCACTGCAAGAGGCACATGAACGTAATTTACAAAATGGCCGTCTTACCGGGTGAGTTAAGAGCTATGTTCATTGAAAAATGGATTTTTATGATATAGCGCTTTGTATTTTTCCATTTCATTTATCAAAACAAGTGCCAAATTGAATTTCTCACCTCTCTAACTTTGTCTGATGACTATATAAGCTGTCTGACCTTAGATACATGGGTGGTCGGTAACTGCCACTAACATTTACGGAGTGCGGGTGTTACCGACCAAAGAAGTGCCCTTCTTCCTGTAACTACGTTCAGAGGTCGGTAACACACACAATTGAAAGGCATTTTTTTAATATGGATGACAGTCTACGATGTTAGAACAAAAGTCAACCCATTTCATCTTCAAAGTGGTTTGAACCTCCAATGGTCGATAATACCCCACACTCTTCCGATCAGTCATTGATGTTCAGTTTATTACTAAACAAACTCCCTAGAAGTAATCAATCATTTGTAAAAGCGATGATCTCTGCATAGAGATGACGGATCTTACACCCATATGTCAACTTTTAAACTATAAATAACATTTTGGGTAAGTGGTCGATAACTGCCACACTGGTCGATAACAGACTACTCAAGGTCATCTTATAAAAACGTTGGTACTTTATTACATTTCAAAGATATATGGTCGGTAACACACGCATTCGAAAGCCAATATTTGAATCTCGGTGACAGTCAACGATGTTAGGAGGACAGTCAGCCGGTTTCACCCGTAACATGATTTGAACCATAAGTGGTCGATAATACCCGTCGTTGCTCTAACCCATTACCAGAAGACAAAACTTTAGACTTGTCCAAATTCAAAGATATTGCAGACGACAATTTCAAGGAAATCAAATTGGGTAGAAAACATTGTGGGAAACAAAGAAATTGCTTATTAAAGCAATTTCTTCTTTATCCACGATGTTTTCCAAAGCCTTTATCTTAAAGGGCTTTTTCAAAAAGCTTCAATGTTTGGGAATGGGTTTATTGTTCATCACACCCTATATTGTGGGTATTCAGACAAATTGCATATTCTGTTGCCTACAACTTACGTTGGTGCTTTATCAGAACACCTGTCTATTACAATGCCCAACAGTGATCTGTGAGATAAATAAGGCAGTAGTTCAAGCTCAATTACTTCTTGTAACTGTCATTCTGGGTGACTAAGAAAATTCATCAAAAGAAAAGAGATAGCCTTGATTGTCCACAAAAAATTATTTTATGGGAACTCATTTGAATTGTCTCATCAAATGAGTATCCACAACTGGGTTTTGGTCATCTTTTTCTATGCTCTAAAAGAATGATACAATTACATGTACTTCATGTTTTTCTTTTAACCCTTTCCCAAACAAGACCTGGTTTTGACATCCCTGACCTAAATAGTTTGGGAAAACATTGAGGCAAAAGAAGAAAATGCTGAAAATAAGTATTTTCTCCTTTTGTCTCCATATTTTCTGTGTTGTATTCTAAACAGATTCTCTCTTTATCAACACCCATTTAGTCATCTGCAGCAGCTTTCCAATTAATTGGGAATGGATTAAATAAGGCTTCAGTTTGCTACACAATACTTACGTTGGCGCTTTATCTGAACACCTATCAATTACAATGCCTAGCAGAGATCTGTGAGATAGGTAGGGGAGTAGTTCTGGCTCAATTACTTCTTGTAATTGTCGCTCTGGTGAACTCAGAACTGCTGACACAATGTCAATAGAATAGGCTCGGTTGTTCACCTAAAACACAAATAAATATTTTGTATACTTGATTAATAAATATTTACATTTAAATCAATACATACATATTTGTAAAAGGGGGGGTTTCCATAAGGCCATTTTCCTGGGACCTAAATTTTCCAATGATATTTTTAGTACAAATAGATACATAAAGGGGACTTGTTTTGCCGAAAAGTCTGAATCGAACGGACCTTTGGTTTGGTGTATATTGCATATTGAAAGTGGGTGGGGTAATTCTATTCAGGCGCTACCCAAGGTTCTTATTCATCAATTTTCTATCTAGATGTAAATAATTGGCGAATTTTTTCAAGACGTTATGTTTTGTATATAAACCCGTGTTAAGATGACATGAAATTAATTGGCTTGCTTATTATAGATATTAAAATATTTGGCATTTTATGTAATTTTTCAATTTTTTGTATTTTTCCATCTCCCAACTTTGGGCAAAACATCAACACGTTTTTATAAAGCGACATATTGAAATAATATTTTACGTGAGAACTAGTTGATAATTAGTGATGTCAAAATTATGAGGGATTTTTGATTGCTAGTCAGGAAAATGAGTTACGGGCCCTTGAATGCACGAAAACCCATGACAAATTGTGGAATAAATAACAAAATACATTTTTTCTGGCTTTTCTTCACACAGAAAGGCAGAAATGATTAGTCATCTTAAATTATAGCTGTACTCAGCAAAAAGTACTACAAATAAGCTATTGTGGTCAGTTTCGTCTGTTGTCCGTCCGTCTGTCTGTCTGCCCGTCCATAATATCAGGTTTACACTCTAGAATCCACAAATATTATCCGATCTTCACCAAACTTTAACAAAATGTGTATGGTCATAAGCCATTTTGTAAGATTGAGTTTGGACGGAATTGCTGCAGAAAGTGCTGAGTTATCTGCCCTTGAATATCAAAAAACGCTATTTTTGACAAATTTTGCATTATAAAATTTACAAATATAGCCTAATCAAATGCAAAACCAAATGCAAATGTTTGCATTGATAATGTCTTGGGTGAGTGTGAATTTCAGTAAAATCGAAATTGCAAATTTTGAGTTATCTGCCCTTGAATTTGGCAAAATTGCTATTTTTCGGCTTTTTTCCCATGTAACATCCACAAATAAGGAGCAATTAAAACGAAAAGAGGAAAAAATATTTCCGTCTATAAAATATCCCACATGTAACGATTTCAGCTGGATTGAAAATGTATTTTCTGAATAATCCGCCCTTGAAATTGCCGTATTAGCCATGGATTTACACGAAAACCCACAATTTTGTCTAATACAAGGGCAGATAACTTGGAATGAGCAATTCTAATGATGCCAAAAGTTTAAACGATAAAAGATCTTATGGACATCAAAAACGTGTTCAGGTTTTGCTTTAATTTTCAAATATTTGTGGATGCTAAAGAGAAAAACAAGAGGCCCAGAGGGCCTTATCGGTCACCTGAATCAAATGAGCAGACACAGTTAAGGAAAATGTTAAAAGTTAACTAATAGCGCACCCCCCAGCACCACCATTTCTTGACAGTTTTTTTTTCTCTTGTACAAACTTATTTAAAGACTCAAATACCAAATGTGAATTCAATCCAACAATAGAACATTTCTTAATATGTACCCTATTTACCCCCTTTTGGCCCCTTTTGGGGCCTCAAAGGGAGATAACTCCATGATTTGTATAAATCTGAAGCGGCTTCCCAATGGGATCCTTCCTGCCAAGTTTGGTAGAAATCTGTCTCCAAAAAATGTAGAAAATGTTCAAAGTTTAGTAATAATGCGAACCCCTCCCATCCCCGATCCCCAGCACGACCATTTATTGACAGATTTTTTCTCTTGTACAAACTTTGTAGTCCTTGCCCTAAAGACTTTAACTTCCAAATGTGTATTCAATGCAACAGCCGGTTCATGAGAAGAAGATTTTTTAAGATGTACCCTATTAACCCCCTTTTTGGCCCTTTATAGGACCTCAAAGGGAGATAACTCCATGATTTGTACAAAATCTGAAGCGGCTTTCTATTTTAGGATGCTTCCTGCCAAGTTTGGTTGAAATCCGTCCAATGGTTCTTAATAAGAAGTCGAAAATGTTAAGTTAACTAATAACGCGACCCCCCTCACATCCCCCATCCCCAGCACGGCCATTTCTGGACGGATTTTTTTCTCTTGTACAAACTTTGTTGTCCTTACCCTAAAGACTCTAAATACCAAATGTGAATCCAATCCAACAGCCGGTTCATGAGAAGAAGATTTTTTAAGATGTACCCTATTTAACCTCTTTTAGGCCCCTTATGGGGCCCCAAAGGGAGATAACTCCACGATTTGTACAAATCTGAAGCGGCTTCCCATGGGGATGCTCCCTGCCAAGTTTGGTTGTAATCCGTCCAATGGTTCTCAAGAAGAAGTAAAAAATGTTAAGTTAACTAATAACGCGACCCCCCCTCACATCCCCCATCCCCAGCACGGCCATTTCTAGACAGATTTTTTTCTCTTGTACAAACTTTGTTGTCCTTGCCCTAAAGACTCTAAATTCCAAATGTGAATCCAATCCAACAGCCGGTTCATGAGAAGAAGATTTTTTAAGATGTACCCTATTTAACCCCTTTTAGGCCCCTTATGGGGCCCCAAAGGGAGATAACTCCATGATTCATACAAATCTGAAGCGGCTTCCCATGGGGATGCTCCCTGCCAAATTTGGTTGTAATCCGTCCAGTGGTTCTCAAGAAGAAGTCGAAAATGTTGAAAGTTAACGCACGACGGACGACGCACGACGCACGACGCACGACGACAGACAAAACACGGTCGCAATAGGTCACCATGACCTTCGGTCAGGTGACCTAATAAAGTCAAAAATAGCAATTTTGCCAAATTCAAGGGCAGATAACTCAAAATTTGCAATTTCGATTTTACTGAAATTCACACTCACCCAAGACATTATCAATGCAAACATTTGCATTTGGTTTTGCATTTGATTAGGCTATATTTGTAAATTTTATAATGCAAAATTTGTCAAAAATAGCATTTTTTGATATTCAAGGGCAGATAACTCAGCACTTTCTGCAGCATTTCCGTCCAAACTCGATCTTACAAAACGGCTTATGACCATACACATTTTGTTAAAGTTTGGTGAAGATCGGATAATATTTGTGGATTCTAGAGTGTAAACCTGATATTATGGACGGGCAGACAGACAGACGGACGGACAACAGACGAAACTGACCACAATAGCTTATTTGAAGTACTTTTTGCTGAGTACAGCTATAATTTAAGATAACTAATCATTTCTGCCTTTCTGTGTGAAGAAAAGCCAGAAAAAATGTATTTTGTTATTTATTCCACAATTTGTCATGGGTTTTCGTGCATTCAAGGGCCCGTAACTCATTTTCCCGAATAGCAATCAAAAATCCCTCATAATTTAAGGAATGAATGCAATTTCATTTTTTTCATGCAGGTATGAAAAATAAAATCTAATCACACTGTATGAATCCGCGAAGCGGTTCATACAAAAGTGTGATTAGATTTTATTTTTCATACCTGCATGAAAAAAATAAAATTGCATTCATTCCTTATAATTTAATATTCAGGTATTTAACAAAACACGATTTTTAAGCCCATTTTGAGGTAAAAAACAAAAAAATCCTTCTTATTTCCCATCTGATCTTAGCCTTTACATCGCGTATGAATACACGTTCTTTGGGCATTTAGAACAAAAGGCCGCCATATTGTTTAAAATTTTGAAGCCAGCACAAAATCAGGCATAAAACTGGGCTTTGAAGCGTCAAACGAGACCATGATAGAGGATTTAACGAAGTGAATACAATATATACTGAGCAAAAATGAAAACTTTACACCTACATTGCTTGTCATATTTCTTCTAAATACAACAAGTAAATAAATCAAATGAATGTGCTTCGCATTGTTCATTGACTTGGTTTGCCAAACACTAAACGTTTTGTTGATCTTAATCACAGGGATGAAAAACGGATCCTTTAACTGTGACAGGGTTCCGTTTTTTCAGGTGTACAATTTTAACAGAATTTTACAAAATTTAAACCCTCAAAAATCCGAGCAGAAGAACTCAAACCATGTCAGACTTTACGGAATGGTAGTCTGACTAGTTATCAGTCAGAAAATGTAAAGAGGCTTGCATAACATTGTTTGAGCTTTTAAAAAATGATGTTTGAAAAGCAGAATTTTCATTACGTTGCAAAAGCTTGAAAATTTTACAATGCAATCTCTATAGGAAATTGAAATCGCTATTGCATGAACATCTGGGAAAAAATCCTAGTCGAAAAAAGGGTTCAAAAATCCCCTGTAAAGTCTGCATGATGTTTTAAAAAATCAATCGAAAACCGTGATAAATTTGTGAATATCAAACATTTTAAATTCCCTATTTGTTTATGTAAAAGGGAGGTAATTCACAAAATTGACAGATTAGACCTTTATTTTAGAGCTTGCTACTAGTGATAAGAAAGATTTTTTGTGTTTTTTTGGCAACCCAGATACGGCAAATTCCGAAAAAATAATGAATCGTTTCCTGCGCATGCGCATATGTGACACTAGATGTAATTAGGTCTAAACGCATTAAGGGACGTAACTCTGACATTAAAGGACACAAGGCAATGAGATTTCGATAAAACGATTGCTGACAGCCCGGGAAATAACGTCAAAATATATTTCAGGCTTTTTGTTCTATAGTTTTCCAGGAACAAGAAATATTGAAGTGTAAAGTTTTCATTTTTGTTCAGTATAAAATGTTCTAGTCTATGATCATTCCTAATAGCCAGTCTAACAAGGGAGATTACTGCAAATAAGTAAGACAACTTCTGACAGAGAGAAAACAAAACAATAAAGTAAAAAACAGGAACAAACAGAGGAAACTAAACAATTGCATGTGTTTTAGGCATGGAGGATAATCGCCATAGATCGGATCGCATCTTTATCGTATTCTGTGATGTGTCTTTGGGTTGCTTTGACCAGACGGGAAAAATACAGTCTGTGTCGAGTGACTTGAATATGTCTCTAAATACAATTTCAACGTCTTCAGCATTCACATCTCATGCTCCCGTCAATGGATAATGGACGAAAAACATGAAAGGATAAGGTTAGTTCTCTGTTGATTGTTCATGTTTATCTATTTTTTTACAGATAGATCTAGGTATGTTCCAGCAGCGAGTGCAACTGTTCAAGTGTATCCCATGAATGTGCATGATTCATTCATGTTTTGTTGGTTCATTGGTTTTTGTTGTTGTTTTTTTTTCTATTTGTTATTTTTCAAATTCTCATATTTGTGTATTTCTCTATAGCTGTTACATGAAGTAAAATCTGATTCAGATGCAGGGTTTCACTTCTAGACTTTAGGTAAGGTAGGTGGTGTGTTTTACACAAAAAATAGTCCCGTCAATTTTTTTTTCATGGAGTTATGAAAAAAAAATTTCAACCAATCAGAACGCTCGGATTTCAATGAAATCAACTAGTATTAAATTATTTTGCAATCACTAATTATCAACTAGTTCTCACGTAAAATATTATTTCAATATGTCGCTTTATAAAAACGTGTTGATGTTTTGCCCAAAGTTGGGAGATGGAAATATACAAACAAGAGTGCCATGGTCACAATATACGCCGCCACTTATAAAACTAGAGACAAAAAAAATGACATTGACAAGGATTTATAAATATTCACCCAAAAACCTGTTAAAAGTTGTGTTCACAAACAGGTTTTTATAAATATCCAGTCAAAAACCTGGAAGGCATTGCGTTCACGAGGCTGAAATATCATTAAGCCCCAGAGACCAAGATTGAAGGGGGCATAACTCAGGCAAAAATCAATGAACCATAAAATCCTTACTTCATGCACATGTACCAATTAAGGTTATAACATCTACCAAGTTTTATTAGAATCCAGTCTGAATCTTAGGAGGAGTTGCGTTGACAAGGCTGCAATTTAATAAGCCCCATGGACTAAGTTTTAAAGGGGCATAACTCTGGCAAAAATCAATGAACCATAAAATCCTTCCTTCATGCACATCTACCAATTGAGGTAATTACATTGACCAAGTTTCATTAAGATCCAGGCAGAAACTTAGGAGGAGTTGCGTTGACAAGCCTGCAATTTCAATAAGCCCCAGAGACTAAGTTTTTAAGGGGCATAACTCTGGCAAAAATCAACGAACCATAAAATCCTTCCTTCATGCACATCTACCAATTGAGGTGATAACATTGACCAAGTTTCAAGAAGATCCAGCCAGAAACTTAGGAGGAGTTGCGTTGACAAGGCTGCAATTTCAATAAGCCCCAGAGACTAAGTTTTTAAGGGGCATAACTCAGGCAAAAATCAACGAACCATAAAATCATTCCTTCATGCACATCTACCAATTAAGATGATAACATTGACCAAGTTTCAAGAAGATCCAGCCAGAAACTTAGGAGGAGTTGCGTTGACAAGCCTGCAATTTCAATAAGCCCCATGGGCTAAGTTTTTAAGGGGCATAACTCAAGCAAAAGTCAACGAACCATAAAATCCTTCCTTCATGCACATCTACCAATTGAGGTGATAACATTGACCAAGTTTCAAGAAGATCCAGCCAGAAACTTAGGAGGAGTTGCGTTGACAAGGCTGCAATTTCATTAAGCCCCAGAGACTAAGTTTTTAAGGGGCATAACTCAGGCAAAAATCAACGAACCATAAAATCCTTCCTTCATGCACATCTACCAATTGAGGTGATAACATTGACCAAGTTTCAAGAAGATCCAGCCAGAAACTTAGGAGGAGTTGCGTTGACAAGAAAAGTGGACGTACGTACGGACGGACGGATGGACGGATGGACGGATGGACGGACGGATGGACGGACGGACGGACAGACGGAGAAGATGTCGCCAATATACGTCCGCCTCCGGCGGCGTATAATGAACCATGAAATCCTTCCTTCATGCACATCTACCAATTGAGGTGATAACATCCACCAAGTTTCATTAAGATCCAGCCAGAAACTTAGGAGGAGTTGTGTTGACAAGGCTGCAATTTCAATAAGCCCCAGAGACTAAGTTTTTAAGGGGCATAACTCAGGCAAAAATCAACGAACCATAAAATCCTTCCTTCATGCACATCTACCAATTGAGGTGATAACATTGACCAAGTTTCATTAAGATCCAGTCAGAAACTTGGGAGGAGTTGTGTTGACAAGCCTGCAATTTCAATAAGCCCCAGAGACTAAGTTTTTAAGGGGCGTAACTCAGGCAAAAATCGACGAACCATAAAATCCTTCCTTCATGCACATCTACCAATTGAGGTGATAACATTGACCAAGTTTCAAGAAGATCCAGCCAGAAACTTAGGAGGAGTTGCGTTGACAAGCCTGCAATTTCAATAAGCCCCAGAGACTAAGTTTTTAAGGGGCGTAACTCAGGCAAAAATCGACGAACCATAAAATCCTTCCTTCATGCACATCTACCAATTGAGGTGATAACATTGACCAAGTTTCAAGAAGATCCAGCCAGAAACTTAGGAGGAGTTGCGTTGACAAGGCTGCAATTTCAATAAGCTCCAGAGACTAAGTTTTTAAGGGGCATAACTCAGGCAAAAATCGACGAACCATAAAATCCTTCCTTCATGCACATCTACCAATTGAGGTGATAACATTGACCAAGTTTCAAGAAGATCCAGCCAGAAACTTAGGAGGAGTTGCGTTGACAAGAAAAGTGGACGTACGTACGGACGGACGGACGGATGGACGGATGGACGGATGGACGGACGGACGGACAGACGGAGAAGATGACGCCAATATACGTCCGCCTCCGGCGGCGTATAAAAATTGAAAAATTACATAAAATGACAAATATTTTAATATCTATAATAAGCAAGCCAATTAATTTCATGTCATCTTAACACAGGTTTATATACAAGACATAACGTCTTGAAAAAATTCGCCAATTATTTACATCTAGATAGAAAATTGATGAATAAGAACCTTGGGTAGCGCCTGAATAGAATTACCCCACCCACTTTCAACATGCAATATACACCAAACCAAAGGTCCGTTCGATTCAGACTTTTCGGCAAAACAAGTCCCCTTTATGTATCTATTTGTACTAAAAATATCATTGGAAAATTTAGGTCCCAGGAAAATGGCCTTATGGAAACCCCCCCCTTTATGACCTTTGTTCTTACAATTAAGGTATTCCATCCCTCCTAGACACAAAACATTTTGTGCAACTTCAGGCGTCATCCATGGCAGCAGAAATTGACGAGGGTATCCCTCGTTAATTTCAATTGCAACAAATGATGCCTGAATATTGGCAAGGGTATACCATTGTCAATTCCCATTGCAACAGATGAAGCCCAAAGTTATGGTATCTAATGAAGAATGGAATACCTTAACAATCTCTAACACATCAGTATCACTTTATCTTGCTTTAACAAAATTGTTAGTCTCTATTGTACAGTTTTGCAAGATACCGTATAGCACTTTATTTCTGGGGGTTCCAAATTCTGCGTTTTTTCCAGAAATCAGGCGGATTAAATTTCTGCGGAACATATTTCTGTGGTCTCTAATTTCGCAAAATCAAAGATTTTATTTCTGCGCCATAAAATCAGTTTTAGTCAGTATCAGACATAGTTTGAAAGACGATGCTTACCAAATATTCTAATTACTCTGTTAGGGTAAAGGGATAATTCCACTAATTTACCAGGATCTATAAAGTCGTTATGGGAAACAATGCCGTATACAGATAGGTGTGAAAAGAAAGACGCGTCAAACTATTACCATTCAGTCAAACTTGTTAATTCATTGTTTATTGATGAACTAAAATGTCTTATCTACACCTATGTCAATGCCGTAATTACACTATTTTTGAATAGAAAAGCACTCCATTGTTATGATATTGTTCTTTCCATCGAGTGGTAACAGTTTAACTTGTCCATGTACTGACTAAACTTACAGAATGACAACAACCACTACATTCAGGATTAATATTCTGCGGATTTTATTTCTGCGGTGCCGTCCGAGACCGCAGAAATAGCAGAAACTAGAATATCACTGAAAGTGATCATACCCCCCAAAAGCGCAGTTTTTGTGCATTTTGAGAAGTTGATTTCATTTGAACTGGGAGCTGTTCAATTGGAAAAATAGAGCTAACAAAAAATCAACAGACCAAACAACACGTCTAAATGTTGCAAAAATACCAATTTTCAACAAAAGGACATAGCTCATTTAAATAACAATCCCCAAGGCCAGCCCTGCCATGCTGATATTTTTCAATAAACCTAAAATATACAACCATGTATTGAAGACAGTCAATAAAGGTAGGCCTACATTCCTGTAAGATTAGGTTCAAATTTACAGTATAATTGATTTTAAAAGAATTTTCTCTCATGATTTTGTTAAGTCTGATAAGCCCTGCCCTGCCATTACCACATTTTTTGCAAATTAAAAATCCACGAACAAATTTTGAAATAAGTCACCAATTGAACATTCCTGCCAATTATGGTAACAAAACACTCAAACAAAATTTCACGAACCAGTTTTGAAAAGAGTCACCCAAGGAACATTCCTGCCAAGTTTGGTAAGAATTTGCTCATTGGTTAAGGAGGAGAAGATTTTTGAAGAATTATCTGACAATTTCTCGAAGTCAGATAAGCCCCGCCCTGCCACACCCACATTTTTTGACGAATCAAAAATTCATGAACATACATTGCATACAATCGATCAAGGGACATTAGTGCCAACTTTAGTTCAAAATGGTCTAATAATTGATTTATAAAGAATTTTCACATCATTTCTCTAAGTCCAATAAGCCCCGCCCTGCCACACCCACAATTTTTGACAAATCAAAAATTCACGAACAATTTTTGAAAAGGGTCACCCAAGGAACATTCCTGCCAAGTTTAGTAAGAATTGGCAGAGTGGTTAAGGAGAAGATTTTTTTTGAAGAATTATCTAACGATTTCTCGACGTCAGATAAGCCCCGCCCTGCCACGCCAACATTTTTTGGCGAATGAAAAATTCATGAATATGCATTGAATACAATCACTCAAGGGTCATTCCTGTCAAGTTTGCTTCAAATTGGCCAAATAATTGATTTTTAAAGATTTTTCACATGATTTCTCAAAGTCCGATACGCCCTGCCCTGCCACGCCCACAATTTTTAATAAATCAAAAATTCACGAACAAATTTTGAAAAGGGTCACCCAAGGAACATTCCTGCCAAGTTTGGTAAGAATTGGCCCAGTGGTTAAGGAGGAGAAGATTTTTGAAGAATTATCTAATGATTTCTCGAAGTCGGATAAGCCCCGCCCTGCCACGCCCACATTTTGGGCAAATGAAAAAATCATGAGCATACATTGGATACAATCACCTATGGGTCAGTCCTGCCAAGTTTGGTTCAAATTGGCCAAATAATTGATTTTTAAAGATTTTTCACATGATTTCTCAAAGTCCGATACGCCCTGCCCTGCCACGCCCACAATTTTTAATAAATCAAAAATTCACGAACAAATTTTGAAAAGGGTCACCCAAGGAACATTCCTGCCAAGTTTGGTAAGAATTGGCCCAGTGGTTAAGGAGGAGAAGATTTTTGAAGAATTATCTAATGATTTCTCGAAGTCGGATAAGCCCCGCCCTGCCACGCCCACATTTTGGGCAAATGAAAAAATCATGAGCATACATTGGATACAATCACCTATGGGTCAGTCCTGCCAAGTTTGGTTCAAATTGGCCAAATAATTGATTTTTAAATATTTTTCACATGATTTCTCAAAGTCCGACAAGCCCCACCCTGCCACACCCACATTTTTTGACAAATCAAAAATTCACGAACAAGTTATGAAAAGGGTCACCCAAGGAACATTCCTGCCAAGTTTAGTAAGAATTGGCCCAAAGGTTAAGGAGAAGAAGATTTTTGATGAATTATCTAACGATTTCTCGAAGTCCGATAAGCCCCGCCCTGCCACGCCAACAATTTTTGACGAATCAAAATTTCACTAACAAATTTTGAAAAGGGTCACTAAAGGAACATTCCTGCCAAGTTTGGTAAGAATTGGCCCAGTGGTTGAGGAGGAGAAGATTTTTGAAGAATTATCTAACGATTTCTTGAAGTCGGATAAGCCCCGCCCTGCCACGCCCACATTTTTTGGCGAATGAAAAAATCATGAGCATACATTGAATATAATCACTCAAGGGTCATTCCTGCCAAGCTTTGTTCAAATTGGCCTGATAATTGATTTTTAAAGATTTTTCACATGATTTCTCTAAGTCCGATAAGACCCGCCCTGCCACGCCCACAATTTTTGACGAATCAAAATTTCACGAACAAGTTTTGAAAAGGGTCACCCAAGGAACATTCCTGCCAAGTTTGGTAAGAATTGGCCCAGTGGTTGAGGAGGAGAAGTTTTTTGAAGAATTATCTAACGATTTCTCGAAGTCGGATAAGCCCCGCCCTGCCACGCCCACATTTTTTGGCGAATGAAAAATCATGAGCATACATTGAATATAATCACTCAAGGGTCATTCCTGCCAAGCTTGGTTCAAATTGGCCTGATAATTGATTTTTAAAGATTTTTCACATGATTTCTCTAAGTCCGATAAGCCCCGCCCTGCCACGCCCACAATTTTTGACGAATCAAAATTTCAGGAACAAGTTTTGAAAAGGGTCACCCGAGGAACATTCCTGCCAAGTTTGATAAGAATTGGCCCAGTGGTTGAGGAGGAGAAGTTTTTTGAAGAATTGTCTAACGATTTCTCGAAGTCGGATAAGCCCCGCCCTGCCACGCCCACATTTTTTGGGGAATGAAAAAATCATGAGCATACATTGAATATAATCACTCAAGGGTCATTCCTGTCAAGTTTTGTTCAAATTGGCCAAATAATTGATTTTTAAAGATTTTTCACATGATTTCTCTAAGTCCGATAAGCCCCGCCCTGCCACGCCCACAATTTTTGACGAATCGGTATTTCACGAACAAGTTTTGAAAAGGGTCACCCAAGGAACATTCCTGCCAAGTTTGGTAAGAATTGGCCCAGTGGTTGAGGAGGAGAAGTTTTTTGAAGAATTATCTAACGATTTCTCGAAGTCGGATAAGCCCCGCCCTGCCACGCCCACATTTTTTGGCGAATGAAAAAATCATGAGCATACATTGAATATAATCACTCAAGGGTCATTCCTGCCAAGTTTGGTTCAAATTGGCTTGATAATTGATTTTTAAAGATTTTTCACATGATTTCTCAAAGTCCGATAAGCCCGGCCCTGCCACGCCCACAATTTTTGACGAATCAAAATTTCAGGAACAAGTTTTAAAAAGGGTCACCCAAGGAACATTCCTGCCAAGTTTGGTAAGAATTGGCCCAGTGGTTGAGGAGGAGAAGTTTTTTGAAGAATTATCTAACGATTTCTCGAAGTCGGATAAGCCCCGCCCTGCCACGCCCACATTTTTTGGCGAATGAAAAAATCATGAGCATACATTGAATATAATCACTCAAGGGTCATTCCTGCCCAGTTTGGTTCAAATTGGCTTGATAATTGATTTTTAAAGATTTTTCACATGATTTCTCAAAGTCCGATAAGCCCCGCCCTGCCACGCCCACAATTTTTGACGAATCAAAATTTCACGAACAAGTTTTGAAAAGGGTCACCCAAGGAACATTCCTGCCAAGTTTGGTAAGAATCAGCTGAGTGGTTGAGGAGGAGAAGATTTTTAAAGAAAAAACCAACAGACGGACCAACAGACAGACCAACAGACAGACAGACAGACAGACCGACAACCTGACTCCTATATACCCCCCAAATTGAATTTGGGGGGTATAATAAAGTCCCCGCAGAAATAAAGTGCTATACGGTAACCTACAATACTCGAATCTTTATTTGTTTCACCAAGACAAAGATTTAAGTTTTGAAGGTTGAACAAAATCCATAATTAAACTAGAACTGTCGCAAAGCTGACAAATACCCCCCACTAGCGCGTTGTCAATGAAAAAGTGCTAAAGTTCAAAGTGGCATAACTCTGAAACTACTGCCTGGATCAAGATGAAAATTGCAGGTGCACAACTTCATATGATAGGAAACAACCTGCTAACAAGAGCTGTCACTGTAAGATGACAATGCCCCCGACACCGCTTTGATTTTAAATTATGGCCAATCTATGTTCAAGGTCAAGGTCATCCAGGGGTCAAGGTCACCAAAGTATGTGCCTACAGAAAGGGAATGTACCAAGGAATGTTGTGGTAAAGTATGAAGCGAATATGTTTAGTAATAAGGAAGTTATGGCCAATGTTAAAGTTTTTGGACGGAATGACGGACAGACGGACGGACAGACAGACGGACGGACAGACGGACGGACGTACAAGTCAAATTTTTGATGCCTCCCTATCGGGGGCATAAAAATTCAGCAAAATCAGTCAAAAACTGTGGGAGGAGAAGAGGACACAAAATTATGTCCATGGACAAACGGACGGACGGACAGACGGACGGACGGACAACCTGAATCCAGTATACCCCCCATAACTTTGTTGTGGGGGATATAATAAGCTCTTTTTATTCTTCAATGGATGCTTTATTCGACATCAGTGATTGGTTTTGTCATATGTATTTATTTGTTGTGACCAAAGGCAATCAACTTTGCCAAATTTTGCCAATAGATAAAGTTCAAAGTCAAGGTATATAAACCCCTACCTCATCATGTTTGGAGAGCTTATAGAACCACTGTATAAGTTTGCAGTATCTCTCGTCCGACAGCTGTTTAACAAGGGAGACAATCGTCTGTGCCACCTTGGTTCGATACTCAGCTCTGTCCGTCACTTTTGTACACATGTGTTGTAGCAGCGTGTACGCACTCTCGTGGGCCTTGCTCCCACAATGCTTCAGTATATACCTGTATCAAAGAATTGTAGGTATAGAAATATTCATGGGCTTCTAATTTTCATATATTCACAGAAGACCTTTGACATGCAAATTCATGTTTGTGCAAATATTTGTACTCCTAATTTTTCATTAATACAAGAGCCGTCAGAGACGGACAATGCTCCCCGAATAAGGCATTGTCACAATAAATATATGACAAGTTCCACGAAAAGTGAATCAAATTCTGTCCAGAAATATATTGGTCTGATATTTTTAGTAAATACAAATTAGGAACATAATTTTATCTTGCTATATTTTCTTTAACACTATGCAATCATCAAAATCAACTGAAATGATTTTGATGAAAAAATACGTACAAAATAGAAAAAAATAATATCAAAAATTGTAAAAACTGACGATCGCACTTGACAGCGCTTACGGCGGTATAGGCTTCAGGAGTGTTTTATGACAATATTTCTTGTTTTGGTGAAAGGAAAAAAAGTATTACTGTTACAATTATATTTTTGTTTATGGGATGTCCACTTATATTTTTCCTGTTCAGCAAAAAAGAACGGAAAAAATAAAAAATGAAAGTAAGAAAGCATTGTTTTTCTTTCTGTCCAGTTTTCTGACGATATCAACTTCGATCGGTTGAGCGATCGGAAAAGAATTGGGACACAGTCAACAACCACGTTTATGCAAATTAACAAATACATGCGACAAACGCCTGTTTCCAATTAGCCAATCAGAATTCATAATTTCTATGTTGAAGAAATTTATTCCCAAAAACTGCGAATGTCAATTCTGTCTGTTTCGGCGAATGACGTTCGAAAAAATCAAACAAACCAGCCTGATTACCTCCCTTGTTGCTACAGCCGCTACCGCCTGGAGGCGCTTCGAAATCTATTTCCGTTTCCCCTAAGATGGCGGTTGTTTGAAAATAAATAAATAAACAGTGGACAAAAAGGGAATTTTAGGTGTCTGTCAATTGTTAATGACGTTATATACCCATGACGTTCGAAACTACACATTCTGTTTTCTTTGTTCTAACACGCCATTTTATTGCTTACAATGTTTGAAACACTACGATGAAACATTTAATACATCATGGATAGTTTACACAACACGATTTTTCTGCATTTTTAGGTCACCGTGTGTCTATCGTCAGATGCTTGACAGAAAATTTTGTGTCTTCCGTCAGATCATTGCTGGAAAATTTGGTCTGGTCAGCTTTTATGACATGAGCTGGTGTGAAACTAACAATTCTCACAAATAAATGCATTTTGAGATGCTTAACAAGAAAATGTACCTTTTAAACATTTAAGATCTTATTTACATAGAAAAATTATAAAAATGCTGTTGCTAAATGTCATGATTTTCTGTCCAATTTTTCCGTCCAATTTTTGACATTAGCTACGAAAAATTAAAAGTTGAATAAAATCATTATTTTGATATGCTGTGTTAAAGTTTCATCTGTTTTGCCTTTACTTGAGTAAGAGTAATCAAATGAAACACTAACTTTCCCAAAATAAAGCACTTTAAATTTTGGTCTCAGAGTTGAGTTTTGATGTGCTGTTATGTGGACACTGTCATATGCCATGCAGAGCTAATATAAAGCTAACAAATGTTAAGTCCCCTTTTTGCATGACATATTTTGTATACAAATTTTAAATAGTTTATTGTCAAGGGCATCTGATTTGCTACTCAAATATGAAATTTCATCAAATTCTGACCATTAGTCTAGGAGAAATTAGAGAAAAACTGTATTTAACCTTAAGTCCCCTTTTCCCATGACGAGGCCTCAAATCCCAAAACCGGGAAAAGTACATCGGCATTTTGTCATAGGGAGTTCACATAGTAAGTTTCATTTGATTTGGCCCAAGGGTTATGGAGAAATCGCTTCGGATGGACGGACGGACGGACGGACAGAATGACGGACGGACAGGACGGACGGACGGACAGACAAAGCGGTGACTATATGCTCTCCCTTCGGGGAGCATAATAAAAAAATTCATGAAAGTGGACAGTGTATCTTCATAATTAACATTACCTGAATGTACTGATATTTGCCAACATTAAGTTTGAAAACAATTTAACATGGAACATTTACATTTTAGTATAATATATAAATTTGGGAGTTTATCAATCCTGGAGGCTCATACCCAGCTCGGCCAATATCCTATCTGAACCAGCGGCTATTGTCATGGCGGTGTGTCCGTAGTGCGTGCGTCTGTCCATGCTTCCGTCCGTCCGTAAACTTTTTCTTTAAAAATCTTCTTCTCAGAAACTACTGGATTGCCTTTCAGCCATATTGTTGTGGCTGGATTACCTAACTATTCCTGAATTCCTGCATCTCTCACCAGAGGCTCGTTTTTTAGAGCGAGATTGTTTAAAGATTTCCTAAGATGTTAAAGTGATGAGTTTTTAATACCTAGATTCTGGACGAGATGTTCCAAATGCTCCATACTTAATACAAATGATGTCATAATGACATCATTTGTATGAAGCATGAAGCATTACCATGTTACCATGGAGCATTCGGAAAAAACTTCGTCAATTCGATCTTACATTGTTTCTACAGAGTTTACCGAGGGGTTCTGCACAAAGTATAGGGTAATGGCACCTCCCATTGAGCGTCTTAAAAATCTTGCTCTAAAGAACTCTTTATCCTAAAACATCTAAAGAAATCTCAAGAAATCTCGCTCTAAGGAACGCGCCTCAGCTCTACCACAAGCTTCTGGCAGCCCATCACGAGACAAATGATTTTTGTCAAATGTCAGAATGGATATCAGCCGAGATTGGTTTGAACCCATGCCCGCTGGATAAATTAGACTCCAGAGTTACCAACTGAGTTATCCTGGCTCAGATGTATTAAAAGAGAATTAACATAAAAATATGGAAATATGGAATCTTACCCAATAAAGCTAGCAACATGATCAGATATAAGCTGTAAGTGTTTAGTTATATGTTGTACTGGGTGGTTGTCTACCAGGAACAACAAAATGGGCAGAAAACCTTTAAATGTCTGAAAATTAATGTTTGCTTGTTAACCAATTACCAGATGGCATATTTTTTACACTGTGAAAAGTGAAATTGACAATGTCAGTTGAAAGAAATTTTACATATTTTTGTCTTTTGTGGTAAAAAAAAAAACGTAGTGGGAAATGAAGAAATTTCTTATTTCAAGCAATTTCTTCATTTTCCACTATGTTTTTGAAAGTCTTTATCTGACGGGGCTTCAAAAAGTGTAATCATGTGGGAATGGTTTAAAGTGTTGTATCCTGATCGATTAACATCTCTTCTTTTTTAAAAATGTATCTTTCATAGAGTTTAACCCATTCCCACTAAGAGATGGTTTCTGACGCCTTCAAGAAATAGGCTTGGGAAAACATTATGGAAAATAATGAAATTGCTTGAGAAGCAATTTCTTCATGATTCACAATGCATTCTAACCTATAATACAATTTGATATATTGAGGACAAGGTTTAAAGCAGTTTTCAACTGATATGGTCATATATCCATGGCTGTAGCAGCTAGCCATGGATTCCTGTCATTTCTCATACCAGTACTACCACAACACCCTTACAGAGCCTCCAGCTGCTCACCCACAAATATAGGTTAACAAGAGATGTTTGTAAAACATATATGCCCCCTCAAAGGCATACATTTGATGTAGGCCAAAGTCCAAGGTCAAGGTCACAAGGTCCAAGGTCATGGTCAAATATGAAATGTCTTGGTAGGAGGTGTCCATGTGTGAAATATCAAGGCTGTATATGTAAAAGTAAAATGAAATATAGGCCAGATTAAAGTTTTTAAAAGTAGGCCAAATGCAAAGGTCAATGTCAAATGTGAAAGGTCTTGGTTGGAGGTGTCCATGTGTGAAATATCAAGGCTGTAGGTGTAAAAGGACATGATATATATGCCTGGTTTAAGGTTTTTCTTTAAAGTAGGTCAAACTCCAAGGTCAAGGTTGCAATATTCAAAGTCATGGTCAAATGTGAAAGGTCTTGGTAGGAGGTGTCTATGTGTGAAATATCAAGGCTGTAGGTGTAATAGGACATAAGATAGAGGCCAGGTTAAATATTTCTAAAAGTATGTAAAAATCCAAGGTCAAGGTCACACAAGTCAAGGTCATGGTCAAATGTGAAAGGTCTTGGTAGGAGGTGTCCATTTGTAAAATATCGAGACTGTATAGGTAACAGGACATGAGATATAGGCCTAGTTTAAGTTTTTTAAAAGTAGGTCAAACTCCAAGGTCAAGGTCCAAGGTCATGGTCAAAAGTGAAATGTCTTGGTTGGAAGTGACCATGTGTGATTTATCAAGGCTGTATGTGTAAAATGACATGAAATATAGGCCAGGTAATGTATTATAAAAGTAGGTCAAACACCAAGGTCAAGGTACAAGGTCCAAGGTAATGGTCAAATGTGAAAGGTCTTGGTCGTAGGTGTCCATGTGTCAAATATCAAGGCTGTATGTGTAAAAGGACATGATATATTTGCTAGGTTAAAGTTTTTTTAAAAGTAGGTCAAAGTCCAAGGTCAAGGTCACAAGGTCCAAGGCCATGTTCAAATGTGAAAGGTCTTTGTAGGATGTGTCCATGTGTGAAATATCTCGAGGCTGTATGTGTAATAGCACATGAGATATAGGCCCAGTTTAAAATTTTTAAAAGTAGGTCAAACTCCAAGGTCAGGGTCACAAGGTCCAAGGTCATAGTCATATGTGATAGGTATTGGTCTAAGGTTTCCATGTGTCAAATATCAAGGCTGTATGTGTTAAAGGACATGGTATATCGGCCAGGTTGAAGTTTTTTAACAGTAGGTCAAACTCCAAGGTCAAGGTCACAAAGTCCAAGGTCATGGTCAATTGTGAAAGGTCTTGGTAGGAGGGGTCCATGTGTGAAATATCAAGGCTGTATGTGAATTATGTCATGAGATATATGCCCGGTTTAATTTTTTTCAAAGTAGGTCAAACTCCAAGGTCAAGGTCACAAGGTCCAAAGTCATGGTCAATTGTGAACAATGTTGATAGGAGGTATCTATGTGTGAGATATCAAGGCTGTATGTGTAAAAGGACATGAGATATGGGCAAGGTTAAGAATTAAGTGTAAAAATCAACAAAGGGCAATAACTCCAAATATTTGATCGGCAGAGTTATGGTTCTTGTGCACTGCACCTTTCCATAATGAAATCTATCCACCTGTAAAGTTTCATGATTCTGCCTTACATACTTTTTGAGTTGTGCTCTGGACAAGAATCAAGTTATAAAATCAACAAAGGGCAATAACTCCAAAAATTTGATCGGCAGAGTTACAGTTCTTGCGCACTGCACCTCTCCACAATGAGAGCTATCCACCTGTAAAGTTTCATGATTCTACCTTACATACTTTTTGAGTTATGCTCCGGACAAGAATCAAGTTTGACAATCAACAAAGGGCAATAACTCAAAAAATTTGATCGGCAGAGTTACGGTTCTTATGCACTGCACCTCTCCATAATGAGATCTATCAACCTATGAAGTTTCATGATTCTACCTTACATACTTTTTGAGTTATGCTCCAGACAAGATTCAAGTTATAAAATCAACAAAGGGCAATAACTCAAAAAATTTGGTCGACTGAGTTACGGTTCTTGTGCACTGCACCTCTCCATAATGATTTCTATCCACCTATGAAGTTTCATGATTCTACCTTTAATACTTTTCGAGTTATGCTCCGGACAAGGTTTGGTCTACAGACAGACCGACCTACCAACCGACCAACACTTGCAAAACAATATACCCCCATTTTCTTCGAAAGGGGGCATAACAATATCAAACCAGTGGTGGGAGACAATTTTGTCTGAAAGGATATTTGTCACGACTGGGAAACGAACCCCGAACCTCACAAATGAGAGTCTAATGGCCACGGCTACTTGACAAGAGAAACACCTCCATGGCTCAGCACAAAACAGTTGTAACTGCCTATAAACATATAGGCAGTTACAACTGTTTTGCACTGAGCCATCGACCTACCTGGTTCAGCATCACTCTATGTTGTTGTGAACACAGGAAAAACAAACCCTGAAATGATATGAAATTATTAACCCATTGACAGACAGCAAAATTATAGACTGGTCTAAATTGAAAAGTGATTAATATGAATGTCAATTTCAAGTATATGAAATTCTTTTATCTTTTGCAGTAGAAAACATTGTGGAAAATGAAGAAATTGCTTGTCACAAGCAATTTCTTCATTTTCAACAATGTATTCAAAAGCCTTTATCTTGAGGAGCGTCAAAAAGTGTCAATGTGAGGGAATAGGTTAAAATGATTAAACATGGCAGGCATTTGGACTGTTCCAATTGGATAGGTGCTGTAGAAATCATACACGGAAGTTGATGAAAAAATAATTTGTGTACAACAATATAGCGCAGTTAATATTTAGACGAAAGGAAAAAATGTTAACAGCATTTTCTTCTTTTGGCCAGTAAAAGGTTTTCTTAAGGTTTACAGACCCTGATAAATCTACACTTTCTAGCTATACAAAATGCATCAATTTTCACACATTTGTAAATACACTTCACATAAGTTGATTCACCATGCCGGATTTCAAAATTATGTCTCAAGAAGAAAGTAATTTACAAATACTATTTTACTCTATAGCCATATGCAAGGGAGGTAATTTTTAACCTTTTTGTCAAATATTTTCATAAGTTTGCATTAATTCAAAATTCTAAACCGTGAAAAATGATTATGTTTGTATCTGGAATGGAAAGGCAACACAGTTTAGGAATAATATGCACGTTACAAATTTCGCCTCTGGCTCTTTGGTGTGTTTGAGGGGTCGGATACCTTAATTGGGGATGTCAAAACCAGGTCATTTAGCTGAAAGGGTTAATATACTACATGAATTTAAATTAAATGGTGAAGGGTATAAAAAAAGATGTATTTGTTCAATAAATTAGTGACAGTCAATGCATGGTATTGTCAAATAAGAAATCTTTATAAATTCAAATTGATCAATAAAATTTCGATAATGGAATAATTCACTTCAACTCTACACCAACAGAAAAGTTTGGTAAATATTGAGAGGTAAAATTATCTTAAACATTTATAGTGATGGAAATGAATTGTTGTTTTAAATAGTTGTAAAATTTATTTGTGAAGATGACGATCAGTTTCAACCAATGTAATTTTAAAAATTGATCGATTAATTTTCAATAATGGATTAATTCACTTTATCGTTACACCAATAGAAAAGTTTGGAAAATATGGAGAGGTAAAATTGTCTAGTCTTTCTAAAAAAAGATCTGATTTTAATGTTCCTATCAGAAAATGCTGGGGAAAATATTGAAAGAAGCATTTTCTACTTTTGCCTCAATATTTTCTATACAAATCCAATCTTTATACATGTATATATCCATTTTGCAGTCTGCAGCAGGTTTTTCATTAGACCACCTTGAAAATTTGCTGTTGGGAAAGGATTAACACCTTTTTGTCATGGAAAATATTGTCTTTTCCAACTGTTGAAAATATTGAGGCAAAAGAAGTGATTTCTTCATTTTCCACATTGTTCTTCAAAGCCTTTATCTAGTAGGGCATGAAAATGAATCATTATGTGAGAACAGGTTTGGATTACTTTCAACCTTTCTCAGACTAGAAACTATACAATAATTCAGAGCAACAGATAAGAAGGGGTAACAATGTTCTATTTAACCCTTTCCAAAACAGCCAAAATATAGACTTTTCCAATTTGAAAGCTGCTTCAGAGGTCTAAATTGGTTTAAAATCACATGGAAATTGTGTATATTATGGCTCAGAAAATATTGAGGCAAAAGGAGAAAATGCTGAATATCAGCATTTTCTTCTTTTGTCTCAATGTTTTCCAAAGTCATTTCTAATGGGGACGTCAAAACCAGGTCTTGTTTGGGAAAGGGTTAACCAGACAGCAAAATTTTTAACTGTCCCAATATGAAAGGTGTTGAAGACAACAATTCCAAGTTGATGAGATTTCAAAAATCTTTCCAATTTGGGTCAGAAAACATTGTGGTAAGTGAAGAAATTGCTTGTCACAAGCAATTTCTTCATTTTCCACAATGTTTTCCTAAGTCTTTCCTTGTTAGGGAGTCAAAAGGTGTCATTGCACAGTAATGGGTTAAGAACTATTGAAACCATTGCTAAAATGACAACTATTGCATTACTATTGGTATTACCAGTTGCATATTGCAATAGTTGTACTATTGAAATTAGTATATCAATAGTCTGATGTATTGGTATATCCCTACAAAAAAATTATTTCAACTGAAAATTTGGTGGCTTACAAAAATTGTATTATAACAGCTTAAAAGGTTAGAGAAACAAACATTTTCAGTGCAAAGAATATTTAACAGAAAATCCAATATTAGACAAGAGTGTCAATATTTGACACTTGTTATTGTAAACCCACTTAACCCATTACCACACAATGACTCTTTTTGACTCCTTACAAGATTATGGCTTTGGAAAACATCGGGGAAAATGAAGAAATTGCTTGTCACAAGCATTCACTTGATATAGTCATCTGCAGAATCTGTCAATTTGGACCGCCCTAAAATTTTGTCGTTTGGGAAAGGGTTAAAGGAAATCCTTTCGCAAACAAGACCTGATTTTGACATCCCTTTTAGATAATACTTGGGAAAACATTGAGGCAAGAGAAGAAAATGCTGATAACCAGAATTTTCTCCTTTTGTTTCAATATTTTGTTTCAATAAGTTATTCCTTTCACATATTCTTTCTATACCAACATTCATTTTGTAGTCTGCATAAGCTCCCAGATTCATGATTGGGAAAGTCCAGATTTCCCTGTTTTGGAAAAGTGTTGGCTCTCCCAGAAAACAAAATTTTGAGAAGATTCAAATTCACAGGAGTTGCCAAACAAAGACTAATGTAAACAAGGACTTTAAGGAGACATCACATTCCCATTTCATTTTAAAAGTAAGTCATGATGGCAAAATTGGTTATTCTAAGGTATTTTAATGTAATTGGGTTTCTTTAAATTGTTGCTGATAAGCCAAAAATACTCCTTTAAAGTTGAGATGAAAATGTGCCTTAAAAGTTGAGAAGAAAATGACAAATTCCATTTACATCTGACAAATACATTCCTCATAAACAACGCGAAACTTTGGCTCCAAATTATCAGAATTTTCATAAGAGAATATGCTCTCTAAGATAAAAAAAATGCCGAGCCCGGATAGCTCAGTCGGTTACGTCGGAGTCTGTCAATCCAGGGGTCTCGAGTTCGAACCCCGGCTCGGCCAGTATCCATTCTGACATTTGACAAAAGTCATTTGTCTCTCACCAATGGGTGTGAATCATCTATGTGAGAGAGCAGCTGGAGGCTCGGCTTGGATATTGTGGTTGTACTGGTGCGAGAAATACCAGGAACCCACGGTTAGGTGCTCCAGCCGCCGCGATATGACCCTGGTAGTTGAAAACGGCGTAAAACCCCAATAAACTCAAACTAAGATAAAAATAAAGTAGAATTTATGTAAAAATACATAATATGAAATGTCTCTTTAAATTCGAATTCGATAGGGTAAAAATACTGAGAGAAAATGAGATAATACTGGTTATCACCATCATCTTCTTATCGCTTTACAGTTCCTAAATTATCTTGTATCAGAATGCCTAAACTACACTCTGTGTCAGAAAGGAATAACTGGTTAATGTCTACTGCTGATAATCAGCATTTTCTGCTTTTCTCTCAATATCAATATAAATGTATAATATAAATGTGTAATACTATCGCATTGAAGTTACTTTTGTGATGCCGTTTCTGTTGAATCTTTTCACAATACTGTGCATGTATATCAAATCCGTTTATATTGATGGGTATCCTGGTAGATGTAAGATATCCTAGTTGTTGCATCCTTGTTCGTGCACTGATCAGGCTATATGTCCGTTTAGACTTGAGTATAAATAGTCACCGCAAAGATACAAGGGGAGAGACGAGGATTTGAGATCTTGATGAACTTGTCACATTCAATATGTAATTAAACTGACATAACCGAAGCCCCTGTGTTGTTCTTCACCCCTTCAAGCCGAGCCACTATTGCTGCACATGTAGATTGTGCTACATGTAGCCTTTTTGGTACCGTGACACTAGGATCTGGGTTGGAGCTATACCTTACAGCTGAAAATCGTAAGTCAATTTATATTACTTTTTGCTACAGCATGGCAGAACTTTTAGACTTATGTAGATCAGTTGAAGGTCACATTAAAAATCTTACAACAACAGTTTCGGCCGAGGGGGTCAAAGATATTGTGCAGACGTTTGACGGATCAGACATAAGACAATTTAAGGGGTGGATTAAAAGTATTGAAAAATATGTAACTTTATTTGGCGTGACAGAGGACACAATTAAAATTGTCGCATATCAGGCTAGCACTGGTCCAGTTAGCAATTTCCTTAAAAGATATTTAGATGAAAATCCCACGCATACTTGGGCTCAAATCAAAGCAGAATTAAGACTGCGATTTGGAGAAATCGTAGACCAGCAATTTGCATTATTGCTGCTTCGAAGAGTCAAGCAAAAGTCAAATGAGACTGTGCAAGTGTATGCTGAACATTTACTTGCTATTGCCGAGGATGCTTTTGACGGACCTGACCAACTGCAACGCCACCTTATAGATTATTTTATAGATGGCCTTTTTGAAGACTTTATAAAAATGAAAATTATGAGAGAAAATCCTGACAGTTTTGATGAAGCTTTGAAAATTGCAACAGGTGAACAGAACCTGAGAAAAAGTTATGCACTTAGGTTAGGAACTTTAGATTACGATTTTTAGGAAAGAAATTTCTATGGAGAGATGTCATTTGAGACAAAATTCAAATGCCTTTATTATTTATTTTAAGATTGTCGTTTGAGATAGACAAGTATAAATACAGACGGAAAATTTTAAGTGCATAGTAGTAAGTCATTAAGTGTTTTGCGTGTTATAAATTAGTTCACATTGCTGAAATTGTCCATATGAAGGAAATAACAAATAGAGAAGTAAAACTTTTGACAATTTGCGCCACAAGAAAAGGTGTATGTTTTTAGTAAAAATAAATAGGAAAATATAAGTTAGACTTAATTATTGTTAAGAAAATTACCTTGCATATTGATGTGTTGGCTGATATAAGTTTAGTCTTGGAGGATTAAACATGAGTCACATTTTAATGTAGAATATAATAAGACATGTAACCGTAGTATAATCATACATTGCGTAAATCATGACCTTGGCTGTATAAAGAGTCGATGATACATATATTCCGCTTGTAGAAGACATAATTATATTCGTAAATAGGTATATTGAATTTATAGATATAAGTTTCGCATAGAGCGAAAAGATTCGAATGAAGAATCTGAGGCCGACTAAAGGCGTAGAATAAGGAATAAGGTCACGGAAGAAACGTGATGGCGATTCAGACTAATTACAGGATAGCGTCCTGTGAAAAGGTATGTTGGACAAAACTACCTTTTGTAGATAATTATCTTTTGTGGATATTTTGCTAGATGTTAAAACAAAATATTGTGCAGATAATAGGAGTAAAGATGGCGAAATGAACCTTTATACTTAGCATCTTGACAGCAATACTCTTTATCTGTCGTATAGACTGACGACCGTGCATGCAGCTCGTCGCAAAGGCTATATTGGTTAGAGATAATGTTGTCGTATATTCTAAGGCAATTGAAGTATAAACTAAATACAAGAGCAATATGGTTAGTAACAGTCTTTATTGAGTTTGATAAATTTGATATATATTATGCTATGTACAATTGACAAAGTTAAGTACCTTTTGTAGGTGACACGTTTTTGAAAAATATACGAGGTCAAGTGTCATTCCTTTCCTTTATAATCAAAAGAAGATAGAATATGTTGTCAAACAGAGTCTTAACTTTTGTCAACGTGTCGCGAACGTTGATAAGAGATTATAGACAATCAAAGATCGAAATTATCAGGAGCAATTTTGAAAGCAAGACTAAGCATCATTTTCTTATTGATTTCACAAGTTCACGTGAGGTCATGAAAGTACTTTTAACGTAGTGTCAAGGGTAAGTTTGTATGTTGCTTTTGTATGGAGTGCCGTCATACTGAGGTTCATACAGGCTCACTCATTGACAAAGTGATGTTAGAATATGTACTTTATCCTTTTTGAACATTTTGTATGTGTACGTGGTTGATCCTTTATTACCAATTACAAATACTAGTGTTTCAAATTGGAAGTAAACGTTTTGCAAATACGATTATTTGACAACTGTTAAACGGATCAATTTTCAATTGCTTCGAATATCAACATCTTTGTTGACGGATACAAAACACATGTCATAAGACTTGAGTACACTGACTGACTACGACATAGAAAAAGGGGTTAACGTTTGGTACTTTATTAGATCTGGGCTGTTACTGTTGTTTGCTGCAAAATACAGAATTTGATTTGAGTTATTGTTTTTGCCTTAAGTCTTAAGTTCTGCTAAGTTGCTTGTGTAAAAGGTGTATAAAGAGACAGCTATCTGGGCGACAGCATTCGGATTTGACGGATGTCGAGCTTCAAACTATGAGGACAGAGGGGACCAACCTTCTACCGATGCCGCGTCGCACGAGTTGGAGAGACAATTTATTGTAAACATTGTCTTGACACCAACAACATATAGTGACAAGGAAGTTTATGAAAATCTCAAGTGTCATATGGAGAAGAACACTTGTAAACAATCGATTGAAATAAAGTAACGTAAATGCTGAACTTGACACACTATTCTAAATTAACATTTTAGTTCATTGCAGTTAAACTGAAAGGGGCGATGGAAGCTACTTGCGACGAAAATTACCTTGATCATAGAAATTGTGGAAACATGAGATTCGACGAAGCTTTCCACGTTATGCTGAATCGAATTATTGGACATTTGGCAGCAGAAATTGGGCATATAGCTTTCAGTGCTCAATTATTGTAAACAAGGGTGAACCAGACGAGACATAACAACATGGGCTAGTCACGAGAAAACGGGAACCAACCAGGAAGAACCTGACTCGATGTCAACTAACGAAACAGAGATACTACGTGCGCAGACTGAGGGACATAACGATATCGGGGCGAGACAGACGAGCGAGGGAACAAACGAAACATTGACTCTTTATCTGAAGATTTATCTTAATATTTAAGTGTAGATTTAGGACTTTGAAACAATGTGTTTTATTTGTCAAATCTTTACTTTTGACTTTTAATTATGCATGCATATGATATAGTGAATTCAAAAATTCTTTTTGTTAAACTAGTTTAGAATTTTCTACTGGAAGTGGGAAATTTTGTAGAATGTGGGTTATCTTTGGAATTTTCTACAAGTAGAAAATTTTGAACAAGGGAAGGGTGGCACTAAACACCACAAACCACCACAAACTACCACAAACCACCACAAACTACCACAAACCACCACAAACTACCACAAACCACCACAAACCAATACCACAAACCAACTTAAAGTAGAAATTTGTCATTATTAGTATAAAAAGTTCAAAAGAAATTTAAATCAATTGATAGAGAAAAAATTTTAGGATATGTGAAACATTTGCTTTTCTCTTTTTCAATGTGTAATTGTAAAAAAAAGTTTTAAGCTTGCTGACAGTAATGGTGCACATTCAAGTTTTATTTGCTATCCCAGCACAAATAATTGTTCTTCCTAATCCTATTTCAGTCTTGTTGTATAATTTAAAGAAGGAACTTAAATAACATGTATTATTCTATATAATATGGTACTTTTGTTAATTTTCTTTACACTCCATGAGCCAGTGTAAGACATGCTGAGAAAACTAATTAATTAATTAGCACTGCATGATAACAAGACTATAGATAAATCTGCCTCTGTATCTGATTAAGCAATGACAATAATTGTCACTTAAAGCTTTAATAGAATGGAAAAAGGGAAAATATAGATAATGATTGTCTATCCATAAATTTCATTTATACTGGAAAAAATTGAAGTAAGAACAACATGTCCAGGAATGGTTACAATTAAATTTAAATTCCAAAACCCAGACCATGAGGCGCCAAGCAGGAAAGAGAAGGACACAACAAGACATACAGAAAAGTTAACAGTTTGAACTTTTTATACTATAAATGATTATTTTTGTCTAAGTTGTGTTTTGGACAGGTTTGTGGTGTGTTTTGTGGTGTTTTGTGGTAGTTTGTGGTGTGGTTTGTGGTAGTTTGTGGTGGTTTGTGGTAGTTTGTGGTGGTTTGTGGTAGTTTGTGGTGTTTAGTGCCACCCCAAGGGAAGGTATGTAATACTATCGCATTGAAGTTACTTTTGTGATGCCGTTTCTGTTGAATCTTTTCACAATACTGTGCATGTATATCAAATCCGTTTATATTGATGGGTATCCTGGTAGATGTAAGATATCCTAGTTGTTGCATCCTTGTTCGTGCACTGATCAGGCTATATGTCCGTTTAGACTTGAGTATAAATAGTCACCGCAAAGATACAAGGGGAGAGACGAGGATTTGAGATCTTGATGAACTTGTCACATTCAATATGTAATTAAACTGACATAACCGAAGCCCCTGTGTTGTTCTTCACCCCTTCGAGCCGAGCCACTATTGCTGCACATGTAGATTGTGCTACAAAATGGATGTTATTAGAGATGGGATTTGTGTAAAATATGACATAGAAAATATTAAGACAAAAGGAGAAACTGCTGGTTATCAGCAGTTTCTTCTCATGTCTAAATGTTTTCCTAAGCCTTTTCTACTAGGGACGTCAAAACCATGTTTTGTTTGGGAAAGGCTTAAATATATATCACAATTACCAGTAATAGAAGTGAAAAGGTTTAACACTATTCCACTTGGTTGTCAAGCTCTCTGATGCAGCTTTTAGTATGGACCAGTCAAAAATTTTGTTTGGGAAAGGCTTTAAGATTTTTCAGCATAGACGCTATAGACAGCTCAATGACAAAAGATAGCCATCCATGAAAGCGCACTAGCTGAAGAGGATTCTCTCATTTTTGCTCAATTATTTTCATTGCTGGATAGTGTTAATTTCATCATGTGTAATTTTGTTATTTCTATACCCTTTGTATTTACTAGTTGCATTTGGGAAAAAATAATAACCCAGCCCTTTTCCAAAAAAAGACCTGTTCTGATATCTCTTACAAATGGAGTCTTTGAAAACATTGAAGGAAAAGAAAATTAAGAGCTGTATCAGGACAGCCAAGCGCAATTAATAAGTGCACATTTTCTCCTTGTGTCTCAAAATTTGCTGTATTTGTACACAAATCATGTCTTAGGGTCCGAGAAATCCACTCGTCTGCTCGTATTTACGAGTGAAAATTGGTAAGGACGAGTAAAAAATTTAGTCACGGTCATCCTGCCGGACGAGTGAAATTTTCAACAAAAAATAATTAATTTTCCATATAAAATTGTAACTGAAAATAATAAAATCATTTGATCATCCATTGAGGAAAAAATCTTCATGCGAAAATACCCTTTGTCAGTAAATTTCGTCTGCCTTGAATACAACTATCCATTAGAACTTTATTCTTCATTCTATTATTTTCTTCGATCATGCCGGAAGTGCTGTTACCTTAGATGGCGTGATATAATCCGGTATCGCAAATTTAGTTGTCAACTTTTAAATAACAGCTTCAGAATCTAAATAACGCCGATTTTTTTTATTAACGGCAAATTATAATGTATTTGTCCCCAGACTATACTAAATCACTTGTTTATCTGTTATATTTTTTGCATATTAATGAAAAACAAAGTCTGATAAAACGGTGCCGGACTTTGTCACCGGCATTAATCATTCCTTTTCGATGACGTCAATTTAAATCTCGTCTTGTTAGCTGTCAAAAATCATGTCAGGAAAAGATATTTGTTCCTTGTTTCAAGGCGGGGGCGATGCACAGCGTCATGAAATATTTGGAATGTTTGGGAAAGGGACCAGATTAGAGTAAACCCGGCGAATCCTTTGTAGGACGAGTAAAGGCATGGGCAGGACGAGTGTTTTTTGTAAGTTACTCGTCCTGCAGGACGTGTGAAAAATTTGACATTTCTTGGACCCTGTCTTAATCAAACAATATATTGAAGGAAAAGGTGAAATGCTGAATATCAGCATTTTCTTCTATGCTGATGTGACATCAAATTTAGGTCATAAGTGGGAAGGCTCTAAAGATTTTTCATAATTTATTTTCAGCTTTTTCACGAAAATATGACCATCCAAAATAATTAAACACAGACAATGTCAGCTCAGCTGCTGAATGACTCTTTCATCAAGAATCTAGGACAACAGCTTGGGCCTCAGTGGAGACAAACTGCCATCAATTTGAAAATGAACCAATCAGAAATCAAACAAATAATGAAGGAAAAGGACATCAAAATGGCAGCCGTTGAATTCCTGACAACCTGGACTCGGAAATATGACCTCGGAGATGAACATAAACTCTCGCTACTCAAGACAGCTCTGCAAAAGGCAAAACGTCAGGATTTAGTGATGGTGCTAAATGATCATGAGAAAAGGAGTTTGAATTTTGTGTAAAAGAAGTGCTGTAAATGTATTGTTACCACCAAAACCAAGTTCAAAGTATTCAATCCATCATTAAAATATGTGCATCTTAGGTTGTCACCTGCTGATGGCATTCATAAATTGGTGATAGTGTTCCTCATTAATTTCCATTTCCACAGATGGCACCCAAAAATGCATGAAGTGTTTTATAGATAATGATGAGTTGTAATCCTAAACCTTGAATACAAGACAGTTTAACCCTTTCCCAAACTGCCAAAATTTGGACTTTTCCTACTTGAAAGTTGCTGAAAACGACAAAATAGATGTTGTTAAAATGATATTTGTGTATAATATAGCACAGAAAATATTGAGGCAAAAGGAGAAAACTGCTGCTTGTCAGCAGTTTCTTCTTTTGTCTCAATGTTTTCCCAAGCCATTTCTTTTAGGGACGTCAAAACCAGGTCTTGTTTGGGAAAGGCTTAACAAAAGGTAAAGCATCAGGATTCAGTGTTTATCAATCAATAACCAGACTGACAATTTTTTAGAAGAGTACGAATACGAAGATGTTGCAGACAGTTATTTCAAGTGAATGAAATGGTAATGAATTTTGTGCTAAAGATAGACTTGGTTTAATTATCGTCTGTGTTGTTATAAAATCTCGTAATTACAGCTTCAATTAAGCTATAGTTTCAAAGTTTTAGATTTACATCAACGAAATACTGTTTGTCCAAAACTAGAACTGTCGCAAATCGGGCAAATACCCCCCACTAGCGCCTTGTCACTGAAAAAGTGATACAGGTAAAAAGGTTCTTTAGTTGGAGCACAGAAACAGAATTTTAAACAAAGTCCAATTGTGACATTGACCTTTTACCTTCATGACCCCCAAAACAATAGGGCACCTCCTTGGGTCATGGACAACAACTGTGTAAAGTTTCATGATCCTAGGTCAACCGGTTCTTGACTTAGAGCACGGAAACGGATTTAAAACAAATTCTAATCGTGACCTTGACCTTTGACCTTCGGGACCCAAAAACAATAGGGCACATCCTTGGGTCATGTGCAACAACTGTGTAAAGTTTCATGATCCTAGGTCAAATGGTTCTCGAGTTAGAGCATGGAAACGAAAAAGTATACGGACGGACGGATGGAAGAATTGGACAGAGAGACATGGTGAAACCAATAAACCCCCCTCTATTTCGTAGGTGTGTGTGTGTGTGTGTGTGGGGGGGGGGGTTATAATTATATCATTGTATACTTGATAATATTGATGACCATTTCAAATTTTTTGTCTTTCTAGGTACAAAGCACTGTGGAAAATGAAGAAATTGCTGAATCAGTTTAATATTTTGTTGCACAGGAAAATATCATTGTTGCAGAGGAAAGTTTTAATTTAAAGGCTACCAAGCTAGGCAGTTGATTTCACCGTATATTGGAAGAAAATCATTAAATTAACATGTTTTAAAAAAGATCCCCCAAACTGGGTTGTTTTTTAAAAGTTTTGTTTGCTTTTTCTTGATTAAGAAAAACTGATTTTCGAGAAAATAAAGATCAGCAATTTCCGTAAAATTGCCACGGAGTGATTTCATACAATGGCTTGACTCCGCCCCCAAATCTAGAGCATGAGGTTTCTGACAAAGATAAAGTGTGTGACTTTTCTGTCATAAAGCAAAGTTTCAGTTTTTATCCATTTCTCGATCGTCAAAGTAATACAGACAAACTTAAACTGTTCTTTGGCACATTCCTCCACTCAGTAACGACATATTCTTTGACTGTTTAAAGATACACATTTACTGTTACTTACTTATTTTCTGGATAATTTGCTGTAAAAATAACTGTACATAAATGAAATATGGCCTTTATTTTTCCTCTGTGCCAAATGTCAGCTCTGTCTGATCTGTATTGGCTTAGATTACGACGGATTTAAAACCCAATATCACATCATTTCGTAAACACTATCTGGCAGTATCTGCCCACTTTGAATATTTTACATATATTTACACTGCTGCATGATTATCGATTTATGTCATTTGCTGTATGAATCTTGTATTCTGTCTTATAAAGTCTATAAACGGTGCGACAACATGCTAAAAGCCAACTTCTGTGGATCATAAGGGATTTTGGCCTACGGATACTAATGTCACTTTAAACATTTTTCTAACATTTACTAAGGATGAATTCCTTGTTTTGAGTATCGATTGGGGAAGTCGCTTTATGACAGAAAAGACCGACATTTAACTTTGTCAGAAATCTCAGGCTTTCCAAGATGACTCATGACTTGCCGATTCTTCCCGCTTCTTCCCGCCATAACATCATTATTTGGCCGGTATGACGTCATAAGTTCAAATCGGAAGTTTAGCATTTTTTCTTCGGTAAAGATCGGAAAAGACCAAAATACCCAATTTAAAAGACAAAATAGAAACACTTCTAATGTTTGAAAATTGTAGAAACTTTGATATTTGGTTATTAGAAAGGTGTTTTTTCGACACAAGAGCTTAATTTTGCCAATCAGCGGACACTTTAACCCATTACCAGACAGCAAATTGTTGGACAGTTCCAATTTCAAAGGTAATGCAGACAACGATTTCAAGTTGGCGACTTTTTAAAAATCTTTTCATTTCGGGGTAGAAAAGATAGTGGAAAATGAAGAAATAGCTTGTTATAAGCAAGTTCTACATTTTCCACAATGTTTTCCCAAGCCTTTTTGTGAGGGAGTCAAAAGGCGTCACTGTGCAGTAATTGGTTAAGACATTACCTTGAATCCTAGAGCTGATACACATCTCATTCTATTTGGTACCCTGAAATAAATGTAAGCTCAAAATCAGATGTCAATTTTTTTTTTTAACAAGACATTGAGCAGAAACTTATTCTTTTTAAAACCCTTTCACAAACCGGTTTGATTTACTGGGGTTTTACGCCGTTTTCAACTGCTATGGTCATATTGCGGCAGTTTCACAAACCTAGCCTGGTTTTGGCATTCTTTTTTACAAAATTCTCATCTGTCATGAAAACATTTTGGCAAAAGAAGAAAAAGATTTCAGAACCCAAGCAGACATACTATTTTGAATTTTTTCCGTCATGTATTAACTAGGGATGGTAACGAGTACCAATTTTACTAATCGAGTACTCGGTCATCCATCCGATCGAGTACTCGAGTACTCGGATAGAAACGTCGTCTTTTGGTTATAGTCTCGGCGTTTTCCAACATGTTCATATGCGATTTATGCAGCATATCATCGGCCAAAATGACTCTTTAGATGACATTTCATCAGTACTTGATTTGAGAAAAAAGGGACAATTGTTAGATATGTGATAAGAATTGCAGAAAGTTTCAAATTCCATGGTTAAACTCATGAAAAAAATCGCAAAGTTGTTGTTATTTACTTCCAAATGCGTCCGTAATATTTACGCATGTTGTGAGATATTCACACGTCACTATAGACTTAGCGGGAGGTATTTTGTTAGACTTTCAAGAATTTATTTGGGTGTATTCGAGAATTAGATGACTCTCCTTCTGTTAACAAATAACAATAAAATGAAATCTTAACATCAATCCAGTAGTCGGCTGAGTGCATATTGGATTAACCAATCAACTCAAAGGTTAATCTTACGTTCGTCCAATTAAAATGCACCGCCCGAAATCAGAGTAAAGACCGGCGAAGGTGCGAAAATTTATGGCATTGTTTGACAGCGAAAACAATAGCTGTTGGCACTTGATTGCAAATTAGGACAATATCGAAGGATTAGATAATTGACAGACGACCAGGTGTTACATAATCTACCCTTTGCACGGTACATTGATGGAAAAGAGCGATCGATATTTTGAGTTTGGAAACGATTTTCATTTTTTCTGCTGATATCATTTTTTCTTTCCGATTACTCGATTAGCGAAATTGGTAATGGATACTCGGACGTTCGATCGAGTACTCGATTACTCGAGTACACGTTCCCATCCCTAGTATTAACCCATATATTGACGCCTACAAAATAAGGGCTTTGGAAAACATTGCGGAAAGTGAAGAAATTGCTTGTGACAAGCAATTTCTTAATTTCCCACAATGTTTTCTATACATAAAGACCAAAATTGCAAAATTTCGTTCATTTAAAATTGTCGTCTCGGACAAAATTGAATTTAGACAAGTCTAAATTTTTGCAGCTGACTTACTACTGACAGAAAATTGCAGAATAATGTAACCCCATTTTCTTTGAAGGGGGTGGGGGGATTAAAATACTGATCATCATCATCTTCCTCTTTTGTCTCAATGTTTCCCCAGGTTACAAACATCAAAATTAAGTCTTGTTTGGGGAAGGGAAGATTTACTCTGTATAAAAAATCTGATATTCTAAGAAAAATTATGTAGGTAATAAGTTGAACAAGAACTATCGCGAAGCGGACTGATAACGCCCGCCAGTGTGGGACACAAATTCAATTTTTCTCCTTTGGTTCACCTTGGAGAGCGAAGAAATTTCTTCATCAATGCCAATGTCAATGTCATGTTGATCATTCCTGTGAATCAGGGCTTGAATTTCAACTAGCATACTGGCAATTTGCTGGTTAAAATCTAAAATTGCTGGTGATTCTATCTGGCACTAGATTTTTTTGGCAAGTGGAAATATATTCCCCACCAACAAAAAAGGCTTACAAACAACTTCCAAATATTGACTAACTGTACTAGTTTTTTTACACATGTCTTTTAAATTATGCACCATATTATGCTTTATTTTCATAAAATGAAACTTTTATAATATACAAAACCAGATTGCGAGTAAATTTGCCTTTTTGCTAGTGGTTTCAAAAGCCACTAGAGAAATATTGCGAGTCATTTTTGTAGGGAAATTCTAGCCCTGGTGAATTGTCATGAAAATCCGTCCAGCTCTTTGGGATCAGTTGCGCCGACGAAAAATTGGCCCGGGTTAAAAAATTAAGCCAAATTATCACCCTTGGTTGACTTTCAAGATTGCAGAAATTTCTTCAAGCAAATGTTCATGTCAAGTTGATAGTTCCTATGAATTTTCATGAAAACCCATTCAGCAGTTTGGGCAGAGTTGTGCTGACGAAAAATCTGGACAAACAGATGGACAGGGTGATTCCTATATATTCCCTAAACTTTGTCTGCATGGGGTATAATTATGAATTCTTACCTGCTTTCAAAGTTCCCATCAAATCTATCTAGGTCCACTCTGCAGAGATTTATGAAGATTTTCACTGTATGGGTCGCTGAGAGTACTGAGTGTTTTAAGGAGTATTTCTCTAGCAATGTGACCACATCCTGCAAGATATCATACACATGATATACATGAAGTAGATTTTAAAACTTGTTTTGTTAGCAGTTTCAGTCAACTTCTCCTCCATTTAACTCATTACCAAACGACAAAATTTTGGGGAGCTTCAAATTGAAAGATGTTGCAGACGACAATTTCAAGTGAATGAAATTTAATATTTTTGGTCTTTTTACATAGAAAAAATTGTGGAAAATGAAGAAATTGCTTGTCACAAGCAATTTCTTCATTTCCCACAACGTTTTCCAAAGTCATTATCTAAAAGGGTGTCAAAAGCCTCAATGTGTGGGAATGGGATAAAAGCATGGGATTTTTTTTTCAGCATAAAATTTGAAATTTGACAAGCACATTTATAAGGTATACTACATTCAAACTAGGTGAAAGTTTCACATTTGGTCACATTAAAAGGGACCTTATGGGAAGTGTGAAAGTATTGATCCTAGTAATCTGCGCAGGCTCTTGGGTTATTTTCTGAATCTGAATATTATGAGGTTATTTAACATGTCTTTGTACAATACTGAATTCTATTGGATGAGTACTTTGCAGAACGAGGCTATATTTGGACGAGCCGATAGGCGAGTCTAAATATAGACTGGTTCTGCAAAGTATGAATGCAATAGAATTCGGTATTGTACAAAGACATGTTAAATGACCTCTTTATTTCACATCATGTTTTTCCCACACAAAACATGACAAAGGTTGATTTTGTTTAGAAAATTTTAAAAAGAATTCCGAAGACGCGAAATAAAAAAAAACAAAAAAAACAAAACACCTGTGTCACGAAAAAAATGTAGGCTACATGTACATTTCTAACACTGTGAAATATACATGGCATTTGACATTAAATCTATATTTATCAATTCATGTTTGTCTCAAAAGATTGAATAGACAGTCATATGATAATATGAAATGTACATGAAATTTGCCATATAGACTATTTATCACGTCATGCGAAAATCAACAATGAAAATATTGACATAAAAGGAGAAATTGCTGATAAACGGCAAATCTCCTTTTCTCTTAGAACTTTTTTCTCAAGCCTTTTAAGGAATATCAAATCCAGGTCTTGTTTGGGAAAAGGTTAAGTGTGATTTTATATCATTGCTGCAAATTAAATGCGCTACAATTCAGAAATATTTTGAAATGAAAATAATCTCTTTGATTATGTTGAAAAATCATTTTCTCCTTTTGCCTTAATGTATTCACAAGGTTTTGTTTTTCTTTTCAATCACAGAATTAAATCTAGGTCTTGTTTAGGACAGTGATTTCGAAATATCATGTTGAAACAAGCATTAAACCTCAATGCACATTTGCATTTGCAGACGACTCTTCGATGCAAATATCGATATTTGTATCGCAGCCTCGATTTGGTAAAAAATCCATATTTGTACGGTTCAATCGATATTTGTAGGGTTCAAATGAGTGCAATGCATATTTGGACGGTTCAACCGGTGCATCGTACAATATCGATCTGGCCGCATTGGAGTATCGAGAATCCCGTGCGTTCACGCAATTATCACGTGCATACAATACGGCTCTAGGTATTGTATACTCACGTGGTACGAATTGGGCGATTTGATTGGTTTACTAGTTTCGGGTGTGAAATAATTTCCTATATCTTACTATTATTTACATTTTCAAAATATGACAACCGGTTCATCTTAGCCGAGTCTGGTCCATATATCAAAATTTGATTTCATGGACTGTAAGTTCATTTTGCTGTGACGGGTCACAAATATATAAGTTTGGCAACTAGGTTTTTGCTGAAATGCACTGATATGTGACCCGCCACGCTAAAAGGGACCTTATCCGAACTCAAAAAATTTAAATTTTGACAGACTTAACAGACCCAGCACAGGTCTACCAGATCCCGTATGTGAAAAATGAACACATGGTAAAAAAGAGGAAACATTCTGGATTTAGAAAATTACATAGAAGTGGAAAGTGTCGGCCCTAGTCTGGCTGCGCGGACTGTGCAGACTGACTAGGGTCAATATTTTTCATACGTCCGATAAGGTCCCTTTTAGCGTGATGGGTCACATATATCTAAGTTTGTCAACTTACTGATAGTAGTTCTCGTAAACAGGCTCTATACTGCATACTGTCACCACCGCGGCCACCAGCGTCATCGTCGTCATCCAGGTTAACATTCTCCAGGCTACCAGATAAACTCTCATCCTGGTTGTGAAACATAAAGGACCTTTATTAGCTCTTTCCTAATCTATAGTATAGAAATTAAGGCTGTGTAGGCGCAAAGAGAAGTGTTTGTGAAACATCAATTCAATGCCCCCTTAATCCTTTCTCTCACATAGATGCCTATTGATGCCCTACAAGAAAAAGGCTTTGGAAATCATTGTAGAAAATAAAGAAATTACTTGTGACAAGCAATTTCTTCATTTCCTAAAATGCTTTCTAACCAGAGAGACCAAAGAATCCACAGTCCTTCTCCTGAGTGTGTCTTCTTAGAAATCTATAGAGGCTCTATGCATATTGCCACCACCGCCACCAGTGTCATCCTCGTCATCCATAATGTAGGAGGGAGGTCAAAACCACAAAACTCCAGCTTTTTTAAGATGTAATCACAAGGTTTTAACTTACCACTGACATTAAATTTATCAACCAAGAGCTACAAATAACAGGACAGACGTACAGGCATTCTATCTTTTTCTTTTCAACCAAACCCTATGTTGTGGGTACTCATTTGACTCGTCTCAGACAATGAGTAACCCAAACAAGAGGTTTGATGAGCAAAAACTGAATTTATTGATTAAGGGTATTCATGTCCATTATTTGATTTATTCGAGTTTAAGGTAGAATACCCATAATGTCACCATTTTGAGATTCATAAAACATTGGATTTTTTCGAGCGCCGTCGTTAGGTATCCAAACCTATTCGGGCGCGGTCGTAAACATTCGGCCATGGAGAGTTCCACCACAGAATGTTTTTGATCCCGCCCGAAAAATTTGACGTTGTTCGAATCTCATTGGGGTAGACTACCTTAACGCAGTTTTAATCTGCTATGGTCATACTGCAGAGGCTGAGGCACCTCTGGCATCTCTCTCACCAGCACTACCACAATTTCTAATCCTAGCCTCTAGCTGTTCTCTCTCTTAGGTCTTTTAGATGATTCACATCCATTGCCTAGAGACAAAGGACTTGCCAAATAGCTTGAATTATCTTATGAGTTCTGAATTATGACCTACCAGTAATTATATACAGATTCATTGAATTGGGTTTAACACAATTTTTAAATAGTATTTCATATTAATAATCTTGGCAACTGGAGCACCTATGTGTTAATAAAACATCAATGTCCCCTTAACCCATTCTCTTACAGATGGCTTTTGACATCATACAATAAGGCTTTGGCAAACAATGTGGAAAATGAAGAAATTGCAGGAGACAAGTAATTTCTTCATTGTACATATTTTTTTCTGCCATAAATGACCCAAGAATTCATTTCATTCAACTGAAACGGCCGCCTGCGACATCTTCGAATTTGGACCAGACTGAAATTTTGCTATCTGGTAATAGGGTAATAATACCTCATCAACAGAATGCTTTCTTTTCCTTTTCTTCTGATTATTTTTTCTTGGTGTTTCTCTTCTCTCTGTAAGAATAATGACACATAGCAAATTAATGGTAGGGAAAGGCTTGAATACAGAATCTGAAAACAATGCAAACACCTCCGTCTGACATAAGCTGACAAGAAACAAACATGTGATTAAGTGATTAAGATACTTCACTGATTTCTTGTAGAATTTTTGAGTTCCAAGTTCTAAAGATAATCAGTCTGACAGATTCATTGGTTGTTTAAGTTTGCGTCCAAGGCTAAAAACCTAAACAAACATGTGTTTAAGATCAATTTCTAATAGATCTTCAAGTTACGAAATCTAAAGATGATCAGTCTGACCGACTCTTTGTTTGTTTAAGTTAGTGTCTAATGCTAAAGACTTACCAGAAACAAACATGTGTTTAAGATAGTCCACTGATTTCTCATATATCTCTGGATGAAACACCTTGAATGCGTTACTACCGGGTGTGAGCAGCAACTTGGTGTAGACTTGAGCTGCTGTACAGCCCAGTACTTTCTTTGTGGCATCTCTGGTCGTCTGTAAAACATACAACTAAAATCAATTAACCCTTTCCCAAACGACACAATTTTAGGGTGATCTACTTCAAGAACTGCCACAAATGACAAAATGGATGTTATTAAAGATAAGATTTGTGTAAAATATGGCACAGAAAATATTGAAACAAAAGGAGAAACTGCCGGTTATCAGCAGTTTCTTCTTTTGTTTCAATGTTTTCCCAAGCCTTTTCTATTAGGGACGTCAAATCCAGGTCTTGTTTGGGAAAGGATTAAACACTTTCCAAAACAAGATATGGCCCTAACAGAAAAGAATTGGGAAAACATTGAGGCAAAAGATGATCAGCATTTTCTTCTTTTTATGGACAATTATATGCACATAGATTCTTTATCCATTCATATCAATTTTGTAGTCTAGTCTATATCCACTTCCAAATTGGACCATCCAAAAATTGTGTTGTTTAGGAGTTTTGAGTTTTATTGGGGTTTTACGCCGTTTTCAACTACCAGGGTCATATCGCGGCGGCTGGAGCACCTAACCGTGGGTTCCTGGTATTTCTCGCACCAGTACAACCACAATATCCAAACCGAGCCTCCAGCTGCTCTCTCACATAGATGATTCACACCCATTGGTGAGAGACAAATGACTTGTCAAATGTCAGAATGGATACTGACCGAGCCGGGGTTCAAACTCGAGACCCCTGGATTGACAGACTCCGCCGTAACCGACTGAGCTATCCGGGCTCGGCGTGTTGTTTAGGAAAGGGTCTACCTAGTAGGCATTACTGCTAGGTGTAAGCAATAACACAACTGCTGTACTTTCTTTGGGTCTTCTGTAAAACAGACAGCTAAGATCAATTTAATCCATTACCCATTGACAAAATTTTGGACTCATCCAAATTCACAGAACTGATGTTGCAGACAACAATTTCAATTGAATGAAATTTTTCATTTCTTGGTGTTCTCGGGTAGAAAACATTGTGGAAAATGAAGGAATTGCCTGTGCCAAGCGATCTCTTCATTTCCCACCATGTTTTTTCCAAGCCTTTAATTTTCTTCTTGAGCATGAAAAGGCGTCAATGTGTGGGAATGAGTTAACCCTTTCCAATAAAAGGCCAGTTTTTGATGGCTCTAATAGAACAAACTTGGAAAAACATTTAGGCAAAAGAAGACAATGCTGATTTCGGGTATAAAATGTACACAGGTTCTTTATCCATTGGCATTCATATCAAATTTGTAGTCTGCAGCCATTTTCAAAAAGGACCACCAAAAATTTTGTTGTTCGGGAAAGGGTCAACACTTTTCAAAACAAAACTGGGTTTTGACAGCCCTTGTAATACACAAGAGCTGTCTGAGGACAGCAAAGCGCCACTATTACGTGCTGGATATTGAAAAAAATTAAGTGCGAAAAGGTTAAAATCCCCATGAATTAACATTTCTGAGTAATGAAACTTTGCCTATACTGCAACACAAACATTGTGCAATGTTTGAAAGCAATAGCAGCGCAGGCAATAGTTCTAGCAGAAACAAACTTTTAACAGATATATAATAGTTACAGTCGACACTCTTTATGTCGACATCGGATAAGTCAAATTTCCGCTCAAGTCGAAGTGGAAGTTTGGTCCCGTCCTCCCCAATGGATATAAAAATGTTTAAACAAAGTAATTTCGAAATGAATATGGCCATTGAAATTTAGTAGGAAAAGGATGGAAATTGCTCGTTTCGAGCAATTTCTTTCCTTTTCCTACTATATTTCAATTTTAAATGCACTTGATTAGCAACAAATAGGTCAAATGATGTTCATACAAAAACAGGTCAAAATCGATTAACTCGAACTCCGGATATCAGCATGCCCATTCACATACTACAGTACGTAATTCACGTAGAAATAAATTAATTCACATACAGATTTATAGGCCAGCCGTGCAAGCACGTATAGAATAATGGATGAACGTAAAAAGATTATGTCCATTACCTGAATGTTTTGAATGAAAGAGTATATGGTTTGCATGCCTGATTATCAGTAGTAAATCCTATAATTAAGTGGTCACAGTCATTTACTGTATCCATTGAAGAAGCTTTGAGGCTTATCAATCATCGGGTAATTCTGGGGTCGTAAACATTGACAGCAATGAAACTCTAATTAATAATGTCTGTGTGTTATCAAAAGATTTCTAAAGATTCTTCAGTAGACTGGTTCAACTGGCTCCTGTTATTTATTATGATATTTTATGTTTTAACTGGTTTCGGCTGTTGAAGGTTCTGAAAGCTACTTGGTTTAAATGTAAAGAAACTAATTTCTTCAATTTTATGATAACTTACAAGAATTGTAGAAGGTAGCAATTGCGACCAGAGTAGTTGTTAATAGCAAGTTCTGTAGCAGGTGCATTTACTTCTAAAAGTACTTTTTGAATAGTTGTCGGATTATTGAACCCAGTTAAGATGCTTTTTACAGCAAAACAGTTGTAAATCCTTAAATTAGCTTGGCACTATTAGTAGTTAAAAATTATTAAGATTTACATATGGTGTACCCTTAACTTTGAAAGTAAAGGGTTCACTGTACCCCCAGATTTTTCTTTGTACCCCAAATTTTAAAGTTAGAGGGTGCATGTACCCCCAAAATGAAAACCCAGTGGGCATGCTGGATATGTCAAGGTATTTTGACGGCCCCTCTGACTTCGACACAACGAGTGTCGACTGTATATATGTAAACTGGTTTAGTGTCCAACTTACCTTTAGTCCAGTGACTATAAGACTGGCAATGTATGCTACTAAAGCCTTCACAGATAGACCCTTCTCCATCAACTGGGTCCACAAATCTACAACATACAAAACAATAGGGAACAATTTTATCCACTTAACCCTTTTCCAAACGACAAAATTTTAGGGTGGTCCAATTCAAAAGCAGGGGTTGAAAAATCCACTCGCCCGCTCGCATTGGCGAGTTGAAAATGCCGTAGGACGAGTAGATTTGGGGACGAACTAGTCCGACGGGGCGAGTGCAAATTTAGGACTTGAATCACGCTGATTGAGGGGAAAAAATAAAAGATCGAAAAGAAAGTATTTATTTCAAACTTCATATCTGAAACAATAATATTCGCTGTAAAATAAGACCTTTCCCTGTTTATGTCGATCAATCCCGAAAGTAAAACTAAACAAAGAAACTAGAGTAAATCTGTGTTACTCATATGCAATGAATTGAGCGAGATCAAAGACGCCGCAAACACAGTCAATTGATGACGTAGTCATTCCAGTTTCAATATAATCACGTGATTTTTCCGCAACCAAATAAGGTTACGTTTTACTATGATTTGTTTACAAAAGTCACACGTGCCAAAAAGCGCGGGAAAATGGGATGAAGCAATGAAAACAAAACGCTATCTACGTTGTAAATACACCGACGTTAAATGGTTTTAACACATACGCGTTGTCTCTTTCTGTTATGCCGCCTCGCGATTACACAAAGAAATTCTTTCACATTTACCGGGTACATTGTAGTTGTACATATTAAACTGACCACGTGTGCTTCCTCGACCATTTTGACAGCTAATCTATCTTTCGAATTAAATAAAAAGTAAGTGTTTATGTACAGTAATGTTTAATCGGCGATTGATTTATGGTAAAAGATGGAGTCAAGTCTTCAGGAGCCACATTCGATTTATTGACCATCTTTTTTAATAAAATTGTTGCCTTATAATATTCGCCTATGACTTTTGAAGTGGCGATCGCCAGCGCGAGCCCTATCTGTCATTTATACCGAAGAAACTTTATTTGTAGAGTCAAAGAGTTAGATCTATGTTATTTGCATAATAATGCATCCGTAAGAGCCAACAGTCTAAAATTTTCTTCATCTTTAAGGGCGAGTTGGGTTGCCTTAAGGGCGAGTAGAAATTCAGAGCTACTAGTCCTACAGGACTAGTAGGTTTGAAGAAATTTTTCAACCCCTGAAAAGCTGTTGCAGAAGACGTAATGGATATTAATAAAGATTGGAATTGTATGTGATATATTCTGGAAAATATTGAGACAAAAGGAGAAACTGCTGGTTATCAGCAGTTTCTTCTTTCGTTTCAATGTTTTCCCAAGCCTTTTCTATTAGGGACGTCAAAACCAGGTATTGTTTGGGAAAGGGTTAACCCAGTGACTGGCAATGTATGCTACTAAAGCCTTCACAGATAGACCCTTCTCCATCAGCTGTGTCCACAAATCTACAACATACAAAACAATAGGGAACGATTTTATCCACATAATCGTGACATATTTTCCAACAAACAATAGTATTTAGTAGGTGGTTCAACGGCTGATCCTGCATTTCTGTTAGTGGGGGGGTCGAATATTCAAAAAGGGGGGTTTGTTTTCCTAGTATTACACAAATTTGGCTGAATTTCTGCATGAAAATTAAATATTTTGGCTACAGACTGGGGGTTCCTTTAAACCCCCTGAACCCCCTCTGAATCCGCCGCTGGTGGTTACAAAATCTCTTAACAACGGTTTGATTCAAGCCATCGTAACGAGATTTATAACAACACAGACAATACATATTTAAAATGGTAAACCTAGTCTATCTTTTTCTCTATTACACGGTGGATAATCATGTGATGCAACAATTTCAGAAAATCTTCAATAATAACTTTGTTAATACGGGACCGATTTGAATTCAGTTTGGAGCAGAGAAGGCGGACAGACGTCACGCATTAGATGAAAGTGTTGGATTTGTGAAAAATCAACTGATAAAAAGGTTATTGAAGATAAACCAAAATTTTGGTTTATCTTCAAATAACTTTTTAATCAGTTGATTTTTTTAAAAATCCTTCACGTCAAGGTTATTCTTGACATTTTTCTACCTTCTCTGCCTCAAACCGAATTCAAATTGGTCAAGTATTGACAAAGTTATTGAAGATTATCGGAAATTCTAAGTCATGTGATTATACACCGTGTATTAGGAATCCCTAATAGAGCAACATATAACTTCTAGGAGGAGGTAATAAATTTAAAACTATTTCACTAATTCTTACATTTCCATAGAAAGGGACTCAAAAATCTTTCCTAAGCAACCCATTTTAACCTAGACAATAAATTGGATGATGATGCAAATGGAAATTGTGTACATCATAGTGTGAAAGATATATATTAAGGGAGAAGGAGAAAATGCTGATCATCACCATTTTCTTCTTTTCCCTGTATGTATTCCATGCCATAATTATCAGCATTTTCTTCTTAAACCTTAATGTTTAAACTTTTCATTTAAAGGCTGTCTAAACCAAGTACTATTTTTAGAAGAATAGTTTTGATTACCTTCTTTTGTGTTTTCTGAAGAACACCTAGCCAATTCAGCGCGTATACGCTGCAGACTTTGAACCAGTCTTTCTTCATCTTGGTCAAGATCAGAACCTTCCTGTTGATCAAACTCTGTAAATTCTGAATCCCACACAGACTTAACCCAGTCTGAAAGTCAAGTTACAAAAAATATATCAAGAAGGCATTCCAAAAAAGCAAAATTCTTTTTTTAAGTCTTTTTTGTTAAAAGTGACATTTCAGAATTTTTTGTCATAGATTTTACTTTAATTTTTATCTGAAAGAGCATATTTCCTTATGAAAATTCTGAAAATTTCAAGCCAAAATATTGCGCAGTTAACGAGAATTTTATATTTTTGTGGTAAAATTGAACAAATTGTTGTGGACAACAGTTCGGATTTATATGCAATTTATCGATTATGTCTCAACTTTAAATGCGTGTTTCTCCCTTATTGGCAACAACTTCAAAAAACTAATAGTAGTTATACTCATTAGAATAACCAATCTTGGCATCAAGACATACTTTAAAAAATTGAAATTGGAATGAAAAGTCCCTTTAAAGCATTCAGGGGTTCAGGGGTCTCATTTGCCAAAATTTGGGGCCTTTATTGGGCCCCATTCCTAATGGCAACAAGAGCTTCGCAGAGCGGCGCATATACGCCCGAGAGGGGCTTGTTAGTAAAATTGGCCATTTTTTCGATTCAAGGGCAGATAATTCAAACATGAAAAGTTATCAAAATTTTGTTTGCACAACAAGACACCATAGAGATTCATTGTGGCTAGTTTGATTAAATTCTGGTTGAAACTGTAAGAGTTGCACACAGGAGAAAATGGACATTTTTGAGAAAATGGGCATTTTTTCTTAAATTCAAGGGCAGATAATTCAAGAAATAAAACAGCTATCTAAATTCCGTAAGCGTTGTGCACAACAAGACACCATGGAGATTCATTGTGACAAGTTTGATGAAATTCTGATAAAAACTGTAGGAGTTGCGCACACAAGAAAATGGGCATTTTTTAAATTCAAGGGCAGATAATTCAAGAACGAAAAGAGTTAATTAAATTCCGTAAGCGGGATGCACAACTAGACACCATGGAGATTCATTGTGGCAAGTTTGATTGAATTCCAATCAAAACTGTAGGAGGAGTTGCGCACACAAGAAATTGCTAACGGACGGACAGACGGACGGACAGACGGACGGACAGACAGACAGACAAGCGGGGCCATATCATAATACGACCCTTCAGACGTATAAAGTGTCTTTTTTCCCAATTCTTGGGTGAAAATTCCCAATGAGGACCCAGAATGCCCCTGTTAAGATCTCATCTTCATTTATAAACATTTTTACAGACAGCTTTAGAGTAGATTCTTAAACAAGAGTATGTACAAATGCATTTTACATCACTATAGTCTAATTAGCAGCTGAAACTGAGTGACAGTATGAAGAAAAACTTGTTTTAGTTTTTCCCAATTTAGGTAAAAACATCGCTATTTTTCCCAATTTCACTGGCCCCTGACCCCAAACAACAATTGGTAGCAAGACCCCCGGGGTTGTTCTTTATGGTTAGGGGAAGGGGCCCAGGGCCCTTAATTAGGGGAAAAAAGCGTCAAATCAGCTGTCATAGGGGAAAAGTTTTCAAGCAAGTTTTTTGCATGAAAACTGAAAATGCTTCAAAATATATTACAGAACACAGAGAAAATAGATTTTAAAAGCAAACTTTAGGCTGATATTAAAACTGAAGATCTTTGATTGTTTACATAAATGTGACCCATCACGCTAAAAAGGGACCTTATTGGAAGTGTGAAAAATATTGACCCTAGTCAGTCTGCGCAGTCCGCGCAGCCAGACTAGGGCCGACACTTTTCACTTTTATGTAATTTTCTAAATATGGAATGTTTGCCCTATCTTACTTTATATTCATTCATGGCATACGGGATCTGTTTACCTGTGCTGAGTCTGACAAGTTTGTCAAAATTTGGATTTTTGGAGTTCGGATAAGGTCCCTTTAGCATGACGGGTCACAAATACTCCCATGGGAGAACATTGTAAAGGTTGAAACATTGATTTATGAGGGGAAAATTACAATTTAGGGGGAAAATTCCCAGAGGGGAAAGGGACGATATTCGGCCCCAATTTCTTAGTAAACAAGAGGCCCAGAGGGCCTTATCGGTCACCTGAATCAAATGAGCAGAAACATTTAAGGAAAATGTTAAGTTAACAAAAAGCGCACCCCCCCCCCCCCAGCACCACCATTTCTTGACAGTCTTTTTTTCTCTTGTACAAACTTATTTAAAGACTCAAATACCAAAATGTGAATTCAATCCAACAATAGAACATTTCTTAATATGTACCCTATTTACCCCCTTTTGGCACCTTTTGGGGCCCCAAAGGAAGATAACTCCAGGATTTGTAAAAATCTGAAGCGGCTTCCCATTGGAATGCTTCCTGCCAAGTCTGGTAGAAATCTGTCCAATGGTTCTCAAAAAGAAGAAGAAAATGTTCAAAGTTAAGTAATTGCGCGAACCCCTCCCATCCTCCATCCACAGCACGGCCATTTATTGACGAGTTTTTTTCTCTTGTACAAATTTTGTAGCCCTTGCCCTAAACACTTTAACTTCCAAATGTGTATCCAATGCAACAGCCGGTTCATGAGTAGAAGATATTTTAAGATGTACCCAATTTACCCCCTTTTTGGCCCTTTATGGGACCCCAAAGGGAGATAACTCTATGATTTGTACAAAGTCTGAAGCGGCTTCCTATTAGGATGCTTTCTGCCAAGTTTGGTTGAAATCCAACCAATGGTTCTTAATAAGTCGAAAATGTTAAGTTAACTAATACCGCAACCCCCTTCCCATCCCCCATCCCCAGCACGGCCATTTCTGGGCGGATTTTTTTCTCTTGTACAAACTTTGTTGTACTTGCCCTAAAGACTCTAAATACCAAATGTGAATCAAATCCAACAGCCGGTTCATGAGAAGAAGATTTTTTAAGATGTACCCTATTTAACCCCTTTTTGGCCCCTTATGGGGCCCCAAAGGGAGATTACTCCATGATTCGTACAAATCTGAAGCGGCTTCCCATGGGGATGCTCCCTGCCAAGTTTGGTTGTAATCCGTCCAATGGTTCTCAAGAAGAAGTCGAAAATGTTAAGTTAACTAATAACGCGACCCCCCCTCCCATCCCCCATCCCCAGCACGGCCATTTCTGGGCGGATTTTTTTCTCTTGTACAAACTTTGTTGTCCTTGCCCTAAAGACTCTAAATACCAAATGTAAATCAAATCCAATAGCTTGTTCATGAGAAGAAGATTTTTTAAGATGTACCCTATTTAACCCCTTTTTGGCCCTTTATGGGGCCCCAAAGGGAGAAAACTCCATGATTCGTACAAATCTGAAGTGGCTTCCCATGGGGATGCTCCCTGCCAAGTTTGGTTGTAATCCGTCCAATGGTTCTCAAGAAGAAGTCGAAAATGTTAAGTTAAGTAATAACGCGACCCCCCCTCCCATCCCCCATCCCCAGCACGGCCATTTCAGGGCGGATTTTTTTCTCTTGTACAAACTTTGTTGTCCTTGCCCTAAAGACTCTAAATACCAAATGTAAATCAAATCCAATAGCTGGTTCATGAGAAGAAGATTTTTTAAGATGTACCCTATTTAACCCCTTTTTGGCCCCTTATGGGGCCCCAAAGGGAGATAACTCGATGATTCGTACAAATCTGAAGCGGCTTCCCATGGGGATGCTCCCTGTTAAGTTTGGTTGTAATCCGTCCAATGGTTCTTAAGAAGAAGTCGAAAATGTTAAGTTAACTAATAACGCGACCCCCCCCCATCCCCCATCCCCAGCACGGCCATTTCTGGGCGGATTTTTTTCTCTTGTACAAACTTTGTTGTCCTTGCCCTAAAGACTCTAAATACCAAATGTAAATCAAATCCAACAGCCGGTTCATGAGAAGAAGATTTTTTAAGATGTACCCTATTTAACCCCTTTTTGGCCCTTTATGGGGCCCCAAAGGGAGATAACTCCATGATTCGTACAAATCTGAAGCGGCTTCCCATGGGGATGCTCCCTGCCAAGTTTGGTTGTAATCCGTCCAATGGTTCTCAAGAAGAAGTCGAAAATGTTAAAAGTTAACGCACGACGGACGACGCACGACGCACGACGCACGACGACAGACGAAACACGGTCGCAATAGGTCACCATGACCTTCGGTCAGGTGACCTAAAAAAAACCATGGCATTACCAACTTTCTGCATTAATATCTTGACAGCTGCCGCTATGTCTGATTATTACAAATGTGTTGGTTGCTAGGAAGTTTAAATAACATTCTTTTAAGAAAGAGTTTTGTTTTTGAATTTTAAAGATGGATTTTTGAAATATTCTGCCTCAAAAACAGACTTCCCGAAACTCCGTCGGACCTACGAACCTGACCGGCAAAAATTGGCTAGGTCTGATTGAATTTCTTACCTCGTCGGCCCAAAATGTCCGGCATAAAATACAGAGAACAAGGTCCGATTGAAAATCGTAATTCGTAGGCCCATAAATTTCCTCTAAATATGATAAGTTTCACATGGTTATAAGTGCAGATGTGTTTTCCCATCACTAATATCAAGCGTATTTATAGCACAGTATGCAGTCTAAATTGTTCTTCTACATTTCTTGTAATTCAAGGCCCACCAAAGCGAGCGAAATATGCAAAATAATCACTTAATTCCAAAGATTTCGCCTAACTTGTTCAACAAGTTCTTGATCAAAGCGAAGTCTAGGTAGCCTGGAAAATCGCCGTGGAAAAAGCCAAAATTTGGGACCTTATGAAGAGAAGAGTAAAACATATCTTACTTTTAAAAATAATCCGATAATCAGCAACTGCTAATTGTTTATAAGTACGGTTACATCCCAGTTGGTCTAATCCCATTTCGTCTAATATATAAAAATATTGGATTAGACGAAAAATTCCCATTTTGTCTAATACTTTTTCAGACCTTGTTTCATGTCCTAAAATGTTAAATAAAAAGACATTATTAGACAATATAGATCTATAGGCTTAATACATGCATAAATAAATATATATATTAGACAAACTGAGAAAATATTTTAGAAGAAAAGCAAATTTCTTTAAATAAGGGTTTTAGACAAAATGGGAAATTTGAATTTTAGACCAAATGGGATTAGACCAACTGGGATGTCCCCATAAGTACATCAATTTAAACCTTCCAGGCAGACATCATAAAACACGCGACCTGTGTAATCTTTCAGCATAACAATCTGACTTTACAATGTCGGTGTTAAAACCCTCTAACGTAATTATATTTGCTATGTAGATAAGGCTGTTTTACAAACTGGCATTATTGATTTTCTCAGTCTCGCAGGGTTACATAACGGTTCAGCGCCTTTGCATTGTTTAACCTTTTTTACCCTTTACTAATATTATACAACAGTTCTTTCTTTTTGTTCTCACAATATATTTAGAGTTGATTTGTTTTTACCAGTCCAAATTTAACAGATTTCACTCTGAAGAAAAGATGCAATTCTATATGTTTGATAGCTAAGCTAACATGAAAATGGATGTTATGGATGAGTTTTATAAAACAATAATTTATCCTTTTTCAATTAGATCTATGTAGCTTTCCGAGCTAGAATTGGGAAATTGTGAAACTGAAAGTAGGATTTAGAACCTAGACCTGCTTTACTCCACAATTTCATATTATGGAACAGTCTAATTTTAAATATTATCTATTAATAGGATGATATTATAAGGTTAAAGACTTTAATTCTCTCCCAAATGCAAATAATTAAATAATCAAATAGTAAATTAAAAAAAATCACGAAAAATCTTTGGTCTGCAGCATGCCCATTCACGTACTACAGTACGTAATTCACGTAGAAATAAATTAATTCACGTACAGATTTATAGGCCAGCCGTGCAAGAACGTATAGAATAATGGATGAATGTAAAAAGATTTTGACCATTACGTGAATGTTTTGAATGAAAGAGTATCTGGTTTGCATGCCTGATTATCAGTAGTAAATCCTATAATTTTAAGTGGTCACAGTCATTTACTGTATCCATTGAAGAAGCTTTGAGGCTTATCAATCAACAGGTAATTTTGGGGTCGTAAACATTGACAGCGATGAAACTCTAATTAGTTATGTCTGTGTGTTATCAAAAGATTTCTATAGATTCTCCAGTAGACTGGTTCAACTGGCTCGTGTTATTTATATGATATTTAATGTTTTAACTGGTTTCGGCTGTTGAAGGTTCTGAAAGCTACTTGGTTTAAATGTAAAGAAACTAATTTCTTCAATTTCATAATAACTTAATACAAGAGGACCATGATGGTCCTATATCGCTCACCTGAACCAAAATGATATGAGCAACACTTACGTTCAATTCAATTGATATTTATGACTTTAAGACTGAATATGAACTTATGTTCAATAATGTTGTTTCAAGGGCACATAACTCTGGTCTTTCTGATCAGATCAGACTGAAAATCGAACTTATCCAAGATCTTATGGTCCCCAACATTGTGTCCAAGTTTTGTCTTAATAATTATAAATTCTAGAGTGTAAACAAGGTCGAAAACAGCCGAAAATGGCAATTTTGTCAAATTCAAGGGCACATAACTCTGGTCTTTCTGATCAGATCAGACTGAAAATCGAACTCATCCAAGATCTTATAGTCCCCAACATTGTGTCCACTTTTTCTCTTGATTAATTAATAATTGTAGATTCTAGAGTGTAAACAACGAAAACAGCCGAAAATGGCAATTTTGTCAAATTCAAGAGCACATAACTCTGGTCTTTTTTATCAGATCAGACTGAAAATCAAACTCATCCAAGATCTTATGGTCCCCAACATTGTGTCCAAGTTTTGTCTTGATTAATTAATAATTGTAATTTCTAGAGTGTAAACAAGGTCGAAAACAGCCGAAAATGGCAATTTTGTCAAATTCAAGGGCACATAACTCTGGTCTTTCTGATCAGATCAGACTGAAAAACGAACTCATCCAATATCTTATAGTCACCAACATTGTGTCCAAGTTTTGTCTTGATTAATTAATAATTGTAGATTCTAGAGAGTATTAAACAAGGTTGAAAACAGCCGAAAATGGCAATTTTGTCAATTTCAAGGGCACATAACTCTGGTCTTTCTGATCAGATCAGACTGAAAATTAAAATCATCCAAGATCCTATGGTCCCCAACATTGTGTCCACGTTTTGTCTTGATTAATTAATAATTGTAAATTCTAGAGTGTAAACAAAGTCGAAAACAGCCGAAAATGGCAATTTTGTCAAATTCAAGGGCACATAACTCTGGTCTTTCTGATCAGATCAGACTGAAAATCAAACTCATGCAAGATCTTATGGTCCCCAACATTGTGTCCAAGTTTTGTCTTGATTAATGAATAATTGTAAATTCTAGAGTGTAAACAAGGTTAAAAACAGCCGAAAATGGCAATTTTGTCAAATTCAAGGGCACATAACTCTCGTCTTTCTGGTCAAATCAGACTGAAAATCGAACTCACCCGAGATCTTGTGGTCTGCAACGTTATGTCCAAGTTTTGTCTTGATTGATAGATGATTGTAGATGCTCGAGTGTAAACAATGTCAAAACTAGGTATTTTTCGCATTCAAGGGCAAATAACTCCTGAGTTTCTAGGTCGATCTGACCCATAATCAAACTCATCCGAGATCTTATGGCCATACATGTTTTGACCAAGTTTGGTCAAGATTGGCTTATATTTGTAGATGCTAGAGTGTAAACACGAAATTGTGGACGGACAGACGGATGGACAGACAGACAGACAGACAGACAGACGGACGACGGACAAAATGTGACCACAATAGCTCACCTTGAGCACTTCGTGCTCAGGTGAGCTAACAAGAATTGTAGAATGTAGCAATAGCGACCTGAGAAGATGTTAATAGCAAGTTATGTAGCAGGTTCATTTACTTCTAAGAGTACTTTTTGAATAGTTGTCCCATTATTGAACCCAGTTAAGATGCTTTTTACAGCAAAACAGTTGTAAATCTTTAGGCACTTAAATAAGTTTGGCACTATTAGTAGAAGTGAGGAATTATTAAGATTTATATATATGGTGTACCCTTAACTTTGAAAGTAAAGGGTTCACTGTACCCCCAGATTTTTCTTTGTACCCCCAATTTTAAAGTTAGAGGGTGCATGTACCCCCAAAATGAAAACCCAGTGGGCATGCTGGTCTGACTGAATGACCTGAGGTCTGACAGAAAATTCTGTCCAGTCAGACCAAATGTCTGACAGAAGGGTGTTGAGTTTCGGGAAGTCTGCAAAAAAGGTATCCTAATCCATAATGATAAAGACCGAGGAAGTACCCTCAATGATAAAATGAAATTGAAAGTGAGGCTATGACGACATGCCGACTGATCTAATATCAGGCCGAAATTCGGTGGCTTCCCAATTCGAAAAGGGCTCCTTTTATCCAAATTTCAGAGCAAGAATTTCCCAATTTTCAGAGTTAAAATCCCTAAAATTTGGAAAAATTATTTAAATAAAGATCATTTACCAACTGGCAATTCAAGTCACACTGACAAAGTGTGTCTTCAATAATTCAGTTATTCTGTTTTAACTTTAAAAAGTGTTGTCTAATTTGAACTAAATTTATCCTCAATTATTATTTTTTCCCAATTAGACCAAAATCCGCACTAAAAATTCCCAAAATGACTGACTAGGGCCCCTTCCCAATTTCTGGAAGAAAAGCGAGGGGAGTTCGAATCTACAGAGAGGAGGGTTTGTTTTTCTTGTAGTACACAAATTTCACTTCTGTTTCACAAATTTCTGTATGCAAATGAAATTATTTGGCTACAGAGAGGGAGTTCGTTTAAATTAGCTATAGTAGTCCGCTTCGGTACCGCGTCTTTTACGGTAACGCGGTATTGAAAACAGTGTTCATTTGCGAACGAAGTATCACCTACCAACTGCGTGCATTAGCAAAATCAGAAGCAAAATCATTTACTCTGATCATTGGTGATTACTTTTAATAAAATTTCGGTTGCATTTGTTTTACTTTAGAAAGAGAAATCATGGAATGTTTTCATGTCCCCATTTATTTATTGATTATTCTGGACGCCATTAAGCACCGTGGTACCCAAGAGGACCATCCTACATTCATTTAATTTAATAATATTTTATTCACAAATTCAAATACAATGACAATAGAATGATTATATAACAATACATTGGTGAATAGGATCAGAACGAAAGCTTAAAGCTTATATAGTTCCTCTCCTGTAGTGTTTTGACTCAAGGACCTCATCAATATAGCAATATTCTATACTTTCAAAAATATACTTGATTAATCCTAATTGTATATTTAGATGCATTGATTTTGAAAGTGTAAAGAAGTTCTAACGTGAATTTGAAGAATAATGTTATCATAAACATGAGATGTGATAAAGAAAATTTGTTTTGTAATGGAGTGGCAAATAAAATTGACTTCTATATTGAAGTGGACAAGAAAGGACATATAGATTGACGCCTTGCAAATATGCTTAAGCACACATTACAAGTAATTACTATAAAAATAAATGAAAATCAGAATCGTTTGCTCTGTCTTATAAATCGGTGCACTTCATCAAAGATCAGTTTATTTGCTTGAAAAGGAAGGTTATTGTCACCGTATAATAGGATATCAATTGACATTGTATTAGATATTCTGTTAATGTTATTTAAAAGTTCTGGTCTAATATGCCGATACATATTGCACTCAAAGAAAAAATGTTCGCTCGTTTCAACTAGACCACATTCACAAAGAGGAGATTGTAAAATGTTTTTTAAAAACAAATGTTGTTTAAGAGAACTACACCTATTACATATTTTTGAATGTATCACTTGAATCTTTCTATCCCCATAGAAAAATAATTTGTTTGGTAGAGGTTTATCTCGATTTAATTTGGTTTTAAAACTATATAGAGATTCTGAGTTCCTTGTTTCTAGAGGCAAATCGTTCCATTCACGAATAGACGTAGGTAAAAAAGAATTTCCATAGAGACTAGTTCTATATGCAACATTGTGTTGATTTTGAGAATTTCTTAAGTTATATGCGTTAGCATTCCCTACAATAGGTGGTAAAATATCACATAAATAATTTGGTGCTAGACCATTTTTCATTTTGAACATTAAAATCATTCTGTGTTTCATTCTTCTTTCAGACAAAGTTTCCCAACCACTTTCATTATTGAGGTCAACAATTGAAACTAATCTACTGCATCCAGTTACTATACGAGCAGCCTCGTTTTGTATCTTATCCAATTGGTCTTTTTGGTTCTGATTAAGATTACACCAGATAACGTCTCCGTATTCTAGAATTGGCCGTATAAAAGAGAAATAAAGAATTTGCAGAGCTTGTCTGTCTAAAGTAAGTTTTAGTCTGCGCATTATATTAATACGTTTCCAAGCTTTTTCTTCTATTTGGTCAATATGATTCTTCCAGGATCCATCCTCAGTTAAAATAATACCAAGATGTTTATGTGAATGTACTTTTGGTATCTCAGAATTAAACATAGTTAAATCAGGATGGACAGGTTTATTTCGTTTACGTGAAAATACAAGGGACTCTGATTTGCGCGGATTGAAGGAAACAAGCCACTGGTTGGCCCATGCTGAGATTTTGTCAATATCAGATTGAAGAAGTGCACTTTCAGTATCAGGATCGTTTATAATAATAGATAAACACGTGTCATCTGCAAACAAGTTAATGCAAGATCCTATGTCTTTCACGATGTCGTTTATATACACCAAAAATAGCAGTGGACCTAATATCGACCCTTGAGGAACACCTGCTTAGACATTTTCCAAATCTGATGAACCTCCTGGAAGTACGACCCTTTGATACCTGTCAGATAGATAATTCTCAAACCAAGCCAGAAGCTGACCCTGAATTCCTGCATGCTTTAATTTGAATAATAACCCTTTATGCCAAACCTTGTCAAAAGCCTTGCTGATGTCAAAGAAGACAACTCTGATTTCGAGGCCATCGTCGAGAGCTTTACAAATTCGGTTGTATAGAAATGTAACTTGATTAACAGTAGAATCGCCTGGTAAGAAGCCTGACTGTGAAGGAGTGAAAAACTCGGAATGTCTAAGATGGTTAAAAACATGTTTAAATATAACACGTTCAAAAACCTTTTCAATTCCATTTAGAAGAGACACAGGCCTGTAATTAGATGGAAGAGATTTGTCACCTGATTTGAAAATAGGACATACATTCGATATCTTCCACGACAATGGCACTCTGCAAGACATGAGAGATTGATTAAATACATTACAAAGAATTGGGGCTAACTGAACGGCGGCTTCACTGAGAATATGATTGTTGATACCATCAGGGCCTGATGCTTTACCCTGCTTGAGAGTCATAAGAATATCATATACTTCATTTGGTAATATATGGATATTTGAGAGAGGGATCCCATTAAAAATCGGATAGTCTTCAGGGAGAGTGTTTGAGGAATCATCAATCGAAGATTGTCTAGCAAAGAAACTGTTCAGAACACTAGCTTTATCAATATCACCGATGACCAGATTATCGGTTTCGCTATCATAGAGAGGAGGGATTACTGATTTGGAAGACGGTGAAATGAATGCTCGAATTGTTTTCCACCAGTCACGAGAGGAAAGGTGATCAGACCGTAACCTGTTTGAAAGAAGTTCAAATGATGCTTGTTTTACTCTTCTAATCATTGAAATTGCCTCGTTTCTTAATTTCTTGAATTTTTGCCATGCTTGAGGATTGTTTGATCTTTTCGCTTTTCTATATTGTCTCTTTCTTTTACGAATTATACGTTTTATTTCAAGTGTCATCCAACTGGGTTCTTGTGGCTTGACTGTAACAGTTTTATTGGGAATACAATGATTGGTTGTTTCCTTTATCAGGTTAGTTATATTGTCTGACGATTTGTCAACGTTTTCATCATGAAGGTTGTTCCAATTAGTAAGGGATAAAGTGTGTCTGAGTTGATCATAATTACCTGACTCATATTTCCAAATCGTACGTTTGAAACATTTATACTTAGGTTTTAGATAGTTAAGAACACCATAGACAGGGCAGTGGTATCGAACATTTTGCTCTAAACAAGGTTCGCCAACACCGGTAGTAAGGATCGAGCTTGTGTTGCTTACAAAAAGAAGATCAATCGTTGATACAGAGTTTTCGGTAAAATGCGTAGGCTCGTTAATACACTGTGTTAGACCAAACTGTCTACAAAAAGCTTCTATTTTGCGGGACTGTAAACAACTATTTGCGTCAAGGTTAAAATCACCAGTTATAATGATATCAGAAATATCAACGCTATCTCTAGCCAAACCAACGGATTCCTCAATTAATGAAAAGTATGCCGCATTTGCATTTGGGGGTCTATAAAAGGTACCATACAAGATATTTCTATTATTTGGAAGCTTGATTTGAACCCAGATACACTCCAAAGAATTTAATTCCAAATCGAAACGTCGGATATAGGAAAGAGAATCCTTAACATACACTATTACACCGCCATAACGATTTTGATTCCTGTCTTTTCGTTCTGGCGAACTGAATGAAGGAAAAAGAATATCGCTGTCTAGAGTATCGCCGTTTAACCAGGTTTCACTGAACGAAATTATATCGAAGTATGAAAATTCAGCAATTAGCGTATCGATCTTTTGTCCAATACTTTGAACATTATAATGAACTGTAGACAAATGATTTGGAAGGTTAAGAAAGTTATAGACGTCATTTGTACAAACAGAGCTTACTGAAGAAATTGTAGATGCAGGCCCTGGATTTGGATGTATATCTCCCGACATCGTCAAAGACAGAGTGATGACCCAGACAAAATAGCCGAGACACGCAATAAGAATGAAGATACACATTTTTTTAGAAAACTGAATGTTATGAAAGTGTTTTTCACTTATCAGAATGCGTCTACAAGGACGGTGTCTGGCGATAATTGATAGCTTCTTTGAATCATTTGTGTTTCTCAAGATTGCAATTTTGTAGACAACTTGTGTGCTAAATATAAGCAAAAATAGAGCAGTGGTAGTCAGTCCGAGTCGAAACCTCGGTGCGGGCGTTGTTTGATGATATTGAGAAATCATCTTATCATACTAATAAGTACTAAAAAGATCAAATATAACAACATGCCCGCGACGAGATAACCGTCGGTGATGACAGGACTGCCGTTACATGTAATCATCAAAAACAATGTCGATTCTTTGTCCACTCCATATACAAGATTGAAAGTAATTGTTAGAAAATGAAAAAGGTAAAGTGAGTGAATGCATATGAACTTCATGAATATATACAATGTTAACAATCAGTGATCGATAGGGAACTACTTGAGAGCAATATTATACAAGAAACGATGTGACAGGAAAATGAACAATTAAAACAATTAATTGGGAAAACACGAAGACGACAGTTCAATTGATAAGCTAAATTGTCAGTGTTACACAAAGCTTTAGAACGATAACGTTTATTGAAAAAGGACTGCTGCATAAGCACCATACCTTTCCCGCTAACGCAATGAAACAATGAAAACCGATACATCCTCAATGTATATTTCAATTTTCTGTATTAACCCATTACCAGACGTCAAAAATTTTAGACTTGTCCAAATTCAAAGGTGTTGCAGACGACAATTTCAAGTTGATGAAGTTTTAAAAGTCTTTGCTTTTGGGGTTAGAAAACATTGTGGAAAATGATGAAATCGCTTGTGACAAGCAATTTCTTCATTTTCCACGATGTTTACCCAAATCTTTTCCTGTGAGGGAGTCAAAAGGCGTCACTGAGCAGTAATGGGTTAAAAAAGCAAAGAACATTGGTATAGCTCAAAATACATGACCCGACAGAGCATCTCTAGCTAATAAATAGATCTGCTCTGCCAGTTCATTCAATGTGAGCTATAAGCACAAATGCTAATCCTTTCAAATTGTACATGGATTGAATAGGACCATTTGAGATAGGGTTGGAAATGAATTGCCTAACAATGGCAAACCTATTTAATAAATATTGTACCTACAGCGTTATCAACTGATACATAACTACGAATATACGGACTATAATTGTCCCCTCCAACAATGAGCACAACGACACTAACAGAAATGAAGAAAACGATTTTGTTGTCATTTTCTACAATTCCATCTATGCAAAAATGAACATTTAAAGTGACATTTCACGAATATTTTTACATAAATTCTACTTTTATTCTATCTGAAAGACCATGTTTTCTTATGAAAATTCTGAAAATTTCAAGACAAAATATTGAACCGTTTACGAGAAATGTATATTTTTGTGCTAAAATTAAACAAATTGTTGTGGACAACAGTTCAGATTTATATAGAGTTTGTCATTTCTGTCTCAACTTTGAAGGCATATTTTTCGCTTATAGATAACAACTTCTAAAACTTGATAGCGTTTCTACCTATTAGAATAAACAATCTTTGCATCAAGACATACTTTTAAGAAATGAAAAAAATGTGAAATGTCACTTTAAAGTAAATATTACAATATTGTCCTTTAATCACACAGTCCAACCCTATCCCAAACGACAAAAATAGGATTATCCAATTCAAAAGCTACTGCAGGTGCCAAAATAGATTTTGAATAAAGTTAAATTTGTGTACAAAATTTCCTAGAAAATAGTGAGGCAAAAAGAGAAAATGCTGTTTTTCAGCATTTTCTATTTCTGTCTCAACACTTTCTCACGCCTTTCTAAATAGGGACGTGAAAAACCAGATCTTGTTTGGGAAAGGGTTAATAACTTTGAATGGCAGCAGACATTATTGAATTGTAATTGTAATTGAATTGTATCCTACATTCATTTCAATTCTAACAGGGCGATAAATTAAAGGGCCGAATCGGCTAACAACTGTCAATTATAAACAGGCATCAATGACGTAATCTGTGTCTACAAATGATACATTGCATGCTTCTTTTCTGTTTTTCACGGTTGGTTCTTTCATACCATCGCTTAAACCCTGTAGAGAAAGGTTTTCGACGGAGCGGAGAAATTCTTGAATTGCCGCCATTTCTGAAATTGTTGTTGTTGTAGACTGGAATATCATTTGATTATGTAGACTGGATGAATACTCAACATGTCAGAATTCGAATAATATTATTCTCTGACCTTATCGTTTCTCAAGATCGCTCAAACATCACACGGAAATATTGAGGCAAAAGGAAAAATGCTGATTATTAGCATTTTCTTCTTTTGTCTCAGTGTTTTTCCAAGACTTTTTCTTATGTGGACGTCAAAATCGAGTCTTCTTTGGGAAAGGGTTAATAAGCCCTAGACTGGGTTCCAGACTGATCATTTTTCCCTCCTTTAATTTCTCCGGTCTAAATATCAACGTGAAAAACGGGTGCCGCAACATCTAACGGGTAGGCCTAAATGATTTTTTATGCGTTATCTTATTGACCAAATTGTAGGCTATAGGCATACTGACGACTGTACCCAGGCTAAATAAGCCCTAGCAACGATACGAAAATTGCCAATCGCGACCCTCGAGACTGTTTGCAACCTTTTGCCGCGTTGGAACGTGGTTGCAACATGATCTCGAGCGTAACACACTGACCGCCATATTGAACGTGAAAGTAGACGCGCGTAAATGACGTCACCAAAACAATTCAATCCTTTAGCTAACGTTATAATTCAAGTGTAATATTCTGTCAATGATCGGTAAATCACATCAATTATTTTATCTGGTAAAATTTTGTGACATTTACGAGGATACAATCGACTTTTGAACGCTGTTTGTTTCAAATATTTTTCTGGCGTAGATTTAAATAGTTGTTTGGTCTGCTTCCGTTGTCGTGACCGCACTACCGTTGTTATTCGTGCGGAGTGATATGGGCCGGATCGGCTCATGCCGGCAACTGTAATACATTCGAGGGGATCTTGAGTAACGATAAGATCCGAGAATATTCGAATGGAAAATTGCTAAATGTAGACATTCTTATTTGCAGGGGATTACGAAAAATGTAGGCCTATTTTGATAAAGATAGAATTCAGTGTACGATAGCACGCGCGGATCAAGGCATTTTTCCCAGAGTTGCGTGTTTTCAAGGGGGACTCAACTACGTAGACGCAAGAAGAATTCACAAAAACACTTTGGTAAATTCGAGAGGGCGGGCCCCACCCAAAGGACCCGTGCATGCAATAAGGCCTATACCGAAGATTATAGGCTCATTGAGCGAAATAGTGAAAATACTGGTTATCAACACAATATTAAGGGGGAATGCTCCAGTTTTTTCGGAACACTCGGTCATTTTTGTAGAAAATTAAATATTTCGTACCATAGACTATATGTTTCGATGCCATATTTTCAATAATATAACAAGTCATTACGATATACAATTTTCGACGGTAAAAGTGTGCTTATTGTGCGAAACTGATTTCCTCAAGATGTAAATCGATTATTTAGAGCAAGACAGTCGTAAGTGTGTATACAGTTACCACTGTTTTGCGTCATTTTATTCATGTGTAGCTGATAAAAAATGCTACAGAATTCATTAATTAATAAGTGCGCTGAGTGACCTATACATTTTCTTTTTGAATTATTACCAGGACATGTTGCTTTATACAATGAGGGAGTTTTATCAAACTCTATTAGGCCCTATGTAGGCCTAGAACTTGAAATATTTCCAAAAATATGCAAATTTTGACATAAAACACTTCAGCTTCGTTGATCCAATTGAACACGTGAGCATCCTATTTTATACATTTACGCGTTTATATAAGCGCATATTTTGGGGTTTCTGTTTTCATTAAATGTAAGACGTTAGTTTAAATCCGTTTTCGGGACTAAACGATGATTATACAGCATTTTATTAGCATTTTAGTGACATTGGACAAGTGCAAAAAATTGTGCATTTTTCCGATGTAGGGGTATGTGATACGAATGCCTATGAAATTCAAACAAGATCGATGACCATCCATTTCTATTTCATTTTTCGGTTCGTAATAACATATTATTTCAACATACAAAATATAAATAAATTCTATTATTGGGAAAAAATTAGGAAACTGGATCATTCCCCCTTAATATTGTTATTTTGTCCCAGTGGCCTCGCAAGCCTTATCTTTTGTAATGGCGGCAAAACCAGGGGTTGTTTGGAACTGTTAAAAAGTGTCGTTTGTTTATAAATAGACAATTCAGAAGTAAATTTATGCACAAAAAAAAATAATACTAACAAGACAAAAGTTGCGTGTTCATTTATGCATAATAGGGATGGTGTTCACCAACCAGTATAATACCTAGCACACATGTATTACTATTTTCATTTGACATGGCACATCCTTAGTTTTTATTATCACGCACTAAATTGAATAGGCCTACTTCAGATTTTTCATAAAATAGACCAATAACTATTGTGTCAAAGACCTATTCCAGTTCATGTCCGTGTAGGCCTACTATGATATAAGTCACTTTGTTGTATGTTATGCTATTGGGAAAATATGAACACGTGTTGTATCAAAGACAATGTCATGTCAAATTAAACCAGAAATTCCTCTAAAATTACTCAACGATGAATCCGCTTTTACGAGACATACTTCTCGTCAAATTATACTAAAGGAAAAAAGAAACGCAACAAAAAATTAATTTGGTCATGCGTTTTGTTTTTGTTTTTTCTCAAAATCACCATAATTCGCATATTTTTTTCAATGCATTATAAAACTTAATCTTTTGACTTTCTTGTGTTAAAATTTCATCAATGTCACAGGTTGTACGTGCCATCAATATGCATTTAAACGAGAGCGGTTTGGCGTCAACGTTAAATGAGTTCTTGCACGCAATCCAAACGGATCATAACGATACCTGGCTGAAATTTGATTGCTTTACTGTTCATGAATAGCATCAACAGTTTTTCCCGATAACAGAATTTGTTTCCGTAGGTAAGATAAACGCACGTTATGGTCCTGACGTCATGACGTTAGACGTTGACGACCGCTTTTCGGGAGACCACCAGTTGTTCCGTTAGTTCTGAGACGTTATCTCAAGCAATATTTTGTAAACCGATGTATACCAAAGTCAGCAGCAACTGCGGGTTGAGATGTTCCATTCGTAAACATCACGATTGCTACCGGACGACGTCTTTTGAATAGGTTGCAAAACGATATTAGGGATTTAATCAAAACAAAAATAGTTGCATTTTGTCGAGTCGACGTGCATCTACACAAACTAAAAGAGTTCTATGTAAAGTTTGGATATTTAAAGGTTTGCACATGAGAAACATGTAAACGTCTATTTTGACGTTATTTCATAGGTAAGACAGGTTCAAACGTAAACACAAAGATTGATATCAAGATACAGTACCCTGTAATAATCAGTTACATTTTTGACTCAGTAACATAAAAGAATTAAGAGAAATAACAAAAAATAGTTGTTGCGTTACTTCTTTCCTCTAGTATAGATAGATTGTAATGTAATTTACATTTAGATACATCGGTGAATACGGCCCAAGAGCTATATTATGTAGAATTTGAACACGGCCTATTGAAATTGTAGGGGTAGTTGAACGGACAAAAATTCGCCAACCGACGGATACATTAACCCTTTCCCAAACGACGAAATTTTAGGGTTATCCACTTCAAAAACTGTAAACAATGACAAAATAGATGTTATTAAAGATAGGATTTGTGTAAAATATAGCACTGAAAATATTGAGACAAAAGGAGAAACTGCTGGTTATCAGCAGTTTCTTCTTTTGTTTCAATGTTTTCCCAAGCCTATTCCACCAGGGACGTCAAAACCAGGTCTTGTTTGGGAAAGGGTTAATGGACAGATGGATGGACAACAGAGGCGGTAACACAATACAAGCAATTTTCTAGTGAAAAGAACACTGACTAAAGAATCAAACTTTTATTTTTCAAAAAAGAAAATCACAAAATTTTTACATTTTAGAAAACTATTTTGAGATGAAGCACACATGATAAAAACGTTAGTGTAAACAGCGATGCTGATCAATATTTTTGTCCTTTGCTAGAAGAATCCATGTCCATCTGAAACTACATATTCTATCGGAATTACTGTAACGTGACTACTTGCATTCGCATTTGAATCATGGTTGATTCGCTTAATCAATCCCCCCTCTAATTTGGGATGTAAAGTGTTCTGGATTTGCGTATATTACCAACTCGTGTATTATTTAGATTTACAGATTTGCACCTTGCAAGTCTCCCTGAAGGTGGCTTTCCGGTCACCCTTGTGCACATACTTTCCGTCTTTTCCATAAATTCGTTTCCAGTTATTCGTTGTTCTGTTTTCTTTATTTTGTTTATATTATCCACATCCAGACTCTTGTTTTGCTTCTTAACTAGCGTATCCTCTTCCACTACATTTTTGTATTGTCCATTTCTCAACTGACTGTTTTCCATGCATTCGCCCGCTATATATCGTGTTTTGTCCTGTTTGTGTTCGCCATTCAGGCCATGTCCGTCGATACAGTCCGTATCTGCCATTTCACTAGTCAAGGAACTAGCTGAGGACGATGCTACATAGCCCTCACACATCACTGCATCGTCATCACTCAACATAGAGTCACGGGAACGTGATTTATTCACACTTTTTGTCGGGAGGGTAAATTTAATCGAATTTTTCCTATCTATCTTTGACCCAGTCTCAATTTTGGATCTTATTTGTACTTTGTCCTTTTTGGTAATCACACTACCTTTTGCGGAAGTATTTTTGCCGTTTTTCGATCTGTCCTTTTCAGCATTTCTCATTTGTTTGGGGTGTGTGTCTAATTTCTTCGACACTGTGGATAGTGAGTTTAGTTGTTTGTCATGAACTTTGTCTCCTGCAGACTTTCCATCCGTTTTCGCGACAGAGGATTTCTTTGACCTGTCTTTACCAGTTTGATTCGTCAGTATTGGCGCAGATAATCTCCCCACACCCTTTGATTTAATGTCCTTTCCCGTGTCGCGAACAAACTTGTTCCTATTCTTCTCTCTATTTCCGCATCTATCCGTACCAGGCTTTGTCGTTTTTCTCTGTAACGGGGGATTTCGCTCTTTCTTGTATTCTCTGCAACCTCTCACTACAGATTCACTCTCAAAGCGCATCGTCTGCTTGAGCATTCTCCTTGGCTCAACGTCGGACTGACCTTTCTTCACGTCAATCTTCTTCATTTTGGTTCTTACCTCTGTAGGTATCTTATCCTTAGATTCGTTTCTTGTATTCTTATGATGTAAATCTTTGGTTCCAGATTTGCCGGATTTCGGCTCTGTGCTGCCTTTGGTTTGCTTCTCAAATTTGTTCTCTGATCGCAATTTCTGAAGGACCAGATCTGTTTTGCTGCTCTTTGATGTGTAGGACATGAACGATTCTTCACAGGACGTATCATTCTCGGAGCTGACCTCACTTTTCATCTCTTGGTCACTTCTGCCATGGTACATATCAAACGATTTACTATCATGCCCAGTATCGTCTGTACTGTCAGTGTAGTCAGCAGACATTGAATGGCTGTCCCCGCTAGACCAACTACTTGTACTTCTATCATGGCTTGATGTATAAGTACCATCTGACGTTTCGCTCTCACCGCCGGTTTGTGAAAGGGATTTTCGTACGGTTCGCTGTATTGTTCGCTGTACTCTCGCAGATCTGGGACCAGCGTCACTGGGCGTTTCGGAGGAGAGAGACGTTGATGCGTCCCAAAATGCATTTGATGTTAACGTATCGTGGTCAGAATCTGACGTCAACGTACCAACGTCAGACCCAGACGTCGATGTATCCCAATCGGGATCGGGTGAGTAGCAATATTCAGACTCATTCAGAGATCGAGGCGTATCTGGAACACTGCCACTGTCTTTCTCAACTGATGTACCCGTGCTTCGTTTAGCACTCTGTTTACCTTTTTGATCAGCCGGTGTTTTTGCTCTCTTTCCTGATTTTATACTTGACTTCTCGACTTTGTTGGCATCGGCTGGTTTACTCTTGATTTGTTGAACACTTTGTTTGCCTGTTTGATTTGCTTGTACATTGGCTTTCTTTTCTGACTTTGTGTTTGACTTCTCGACTTTGTTGGCATCAGAGTGATTCCCGAATCTTGTTGGAGACGCGTACTTTTTGCTGTCAGCTTTTTGGAAGCACTTTGATTTCTTCGTGGTCTTTTGACCGTCACCAGATTCTTTTGCTTTTCCTTGTTGGGTCTGTGATCTGTAAACCAAAGTAGTTGTATTTAACCCTTTCCAAAACAGGACATAGTTTTCACACCCCTAGTAGAAATGGTTTCGTACTGCATTGAGAGAAAATGGTTAAATTGCTGATAATCAGCAATTTCTCCTTTTATCTCAATATTTTCTGAGCTATATAGGCTAAAATCCATATTGCGTATGTTTGACGTCAATTGTTTCGTAATTTGCCGCAGCTGCTCCTGTCATATGAAATTGAGACAGCATAAGATAGCACCATTTAGGAAAGGGTTAAATAATTGAAATGATTAGCAATGGTAAGTGGATGTCCACATGATGATGATCTTTTAGCGTGCGACTATCATCTACTTGAGTCAGAACAATAATTTTGTTGTTCATGGCATAGGCCTACAAGTTTTTATATATCCAAATTCGTGCTTTTTGCTGGCGACTCAGTGAGTATAACAGAGAAGCATATGATTTTACGCTTAAATACCAAAGTAAACATGTAAGGAAAAAGGAAAAAAATCTGGTTATCATCGTTTCCTGAATTTGCTTAATTATTTCTCAAGCAGGCACGTCGAAAAATTGTTATTTGTGGAAAGTTATAAACTAATGTAGTCATTGTTGAAATTATATGACCCATCTAGTAAAAACGGTCCATTTTGGAATGAGAAAAGTATCATCAGGTCACCACTCATCAGTATTTTCTTCTTTTGTTTCAATGTTCTACAAAAAATTCATATCAGATACATGTATCATAGGTCTGGTAAAAATAATAACGATATCATCGCTTTTCAACAAAAATCTCGTAACTGCAGCTTATTTCAAGCTGCAGTTACGAACTTTTTATTGAAAAGCAACGATATTGGAAATTGTATCGATTGAACGGAGGCAAAGGTCGATAACCCAGTCAAAACTTACCTATTTGACACTGTTATAAAATACTCAATTCAATATTTCGGCAAAATTTGCCTTTTTCAAGAGTTTGAAAAACTTTATCGCACTACATAATTATTTTGTAAACTAATACAGCCATTTTGTTTTTCTAACTTACCTATTTGTTTTGACTTTCCTCCCTTTGTCATCAGACTGTCCTTTTCTTGGTTTCGTTTCATCGTTTCCATAGTATGGGATTCGACCACCTTCAATGATATTAAATGAACACATGCATGAACAAATTACCCTAGTAGAACTAATTTTGGGAAACATCGACTGAAAAAAAGAAGGAATTAGTTGAATTACTGATGATAAGCAATTTCTCCATTTACGTCAATATTTACTCTGCTAAAGGATATTTCTGCCCTACTGCATAATAATTTATATTGATATCATTTTTTCGTCTCCAATAGCTTTTCGTGTTGGCATGAGAAGCGTATTTTGATGTAAGATGCAATGTTTCACAAATTACCATAATTATCGCGACTATTATATATAAAGAATCATTTGACAAATCAAATTCATATAGACAGCTGGCACCGACACTTCCCCACAATGACACGTTCAACATTATTAATTTCGAGAACAAAATGTGTCTTGATCAATCTGTATGTATAAATGAAGGTTGATATGAATCCATGTTCGCTTCAAATAGAAAAAGCCTTTCCCCCAAATAATAGACCCTGTTTGGCGGTCTTTACTAGTAAAGCCTAGAGAAAACACCGAGAGAAAGAAGAAAATTGCTTATAATCAAGCAATTTATCGCTTTCTTTATTATTTTCTGTGCTGTAACATACATAATTTCTAAATTCGATGCCATTTCTGTAATCTACAACAACACTTGAATTGAAGCAGTTCAATAATTGCCTGTTCGGGAAGGGTACAGCCATTTGTTTTACAGATCCTGGCTAAATCATAATGTAGGCCTAACATCATGTCCGCCCATTGAGGCATTTTGACGTCATACAATATATTTAGCTTCGGAGAACATTGTGGAAAATGAAGAAATTGCTTGCGACAAGCAATTTCTTCATTACCCACATTGTTTTCTACCTAGAAATAAAAGTATATCTAAAAATATATTCCCCTGAAACTGTCGTCTGCAACATCTTTGAATATGGACCAGTCTTAAAGTTTGCCGCCTGCTAATAATTACTCATTTATTCAATCTCATTTAATAATTCTTATTTAATAATACTCACTTATTCGAGCAACGTGACACCGAATACTCTGTGTTGTTCTAGTGCTTGCTCTCTTTTCGGAAATATTATCCCGAGTCTTTCCTGGTGACTTATCCCGTCTATTTCCCGACGATTTTTCTTGTCTCTTGTCGGAAGACTTTTTCGGTCTCGGCGACTTTGTTGGAGTTTGCCGGACCACGGACTTTGGTGCAGAAAGGAAAGTATGGTCTGTAAAAAGTATAGAAATACTTGAAGATAGGCTACCATTGGGTTAGTTTAGTTTATTGTGATTTTACACCGTTTTCAAACTACTAAGGTCATATCGCAGCGGCTGGAGCACCTAACCATGGATTCCTGCCGGTTCTCATACCAGTACTACCACAACACCCTTACCAAGGCTCCAGCTGCTCACCCACATAAGTTCACGATATGGCTACCATTGGAACACACTTTTTTTTCAAATTGATTAAATAGCTGATGTAGACAAGAACAACAAAATATAACCCATAACCAAACGACAACATTTCAGACTGCTCCAAATTCAAAGATGATACAGACGACAATTTCAAGTGAATGAACCTTAAAAAAGATTGGTCATTTTGGGCAGAAAATATTGTGGGAAATGAAGAAATTGCTTGTCACAAGCAATTTCTTCATTTTCCACAATGTTTCCCAAGGCCATTAGCTTGTATGGAGTCAAAAAGAGTCACTGTGTGGTAATGGGATAAGCACTTAGTCCTTTTGTCTCAATATATTATAGATACAGCCTATATTGTACATGAATTCTACCTTTGAAAACTTTCGTCGACTATATCAGCTTAATCAAAATTAAAAAAAAGAATCTTTTTGGGGTTACCTTCTACATCACAGGAGCCAAACAACGTATCGTGGAAAATACTGAAGCAAATGAAGAAAATGCTGGGCATTTTCTTCTTTTGCCTCAATGTTTTCCCATGCCTGTATTTAGGGATGTTAAAAACCAGGTTTTCTTTTGGGAATGGGTTAAGATAAAAAAAACATTTCTTTTGGTTACCTTCTACAACCAAGGAGTCCGTTATCGTCTTCTTTTTATTTCTAGCGCCATCCTCTTTAACACCTCGCTGTTTGGGTGGGACTGGTTTAATATAACCCGTAGTTACTTTTACTGTATATCTTGACAAATGCATATACATAATTTAAACGACTAATACTGCAAAAACGTCGTTAAAATTGGAAATTCCATCGTAAGCTGAAAACGCGTGCCGTTCAATGTAATGAAGTTAACGGCTATTTACCGCCTTGACGTCGCGTCCGTCATAGTAACGCATAAAAATAGTTCCCAGGCGAAAATGCAGATTATTGAATAAATACTTTCCCGAAGTAAAAAGTAGTTATCATAATAACCGAGGACGAATTTGTATGCTTTTATTTTATAATTCTATACATCAGAAACAATCATAATGATTTTGTTAAATTACTGCGCCACTTGACGACCGAACATGACGTCAATGACGTCGTAGACGCAACGTCACGGAAATCGCCGAGCATAACCGAGAATAACGACAATTTTCCTTCTGTGACTAAAATTACGTATTTGTAGCTAGCACATGAGATAGATTATTCAAATGCCGCTTCAGATAGTTTTTCTCCTATTCTTTTCACATAAAACTGATAAATCTTGCCTTGAAATTAAATTTTGCATTGTAGTGAGTTTTTGATTTACTCGTATTTCGCAATGTTTTCATCTCAATTGCATTTGGATAGATGTATTTTATATTGTCATTTGCATCCCTTTTCAAATTCATATATAAAAAACGTAAAATTATGTTACTTATAAAAGGTTTAAGTGATCCATATTTGTGCGATTTGGTACAATTATGTAATTATAACCCACTTACAAATCCCATTGTCTTCCCTCTGACACACGAAACAATTATCACAAATGTCCGTCCTCAAGTGGTAGTTTCAAGAATATCGCTGCTTTTCAACGAAAAACTCGCAACTGCAGCTTAAACAAGCTGCAGTTACGAGGTTTTAGTTGAAAAGCGACAATATGGTCTACGCCTATCATTTCGTCCGGTAGTCTCCATCTTAAATAGAATTTGCTGAAACTTCATTTGGACAAAAGTTCCTACTACATATCGCTGATTTTCTCAAAAAATTCGTATCTATAGCTTTGAACAAGCTGTAGTTACGAGCGTTTTGGAATGAAAAGCTACGGATGGTCTAATTCATTTCACCACCAGGAAATGTTTAACTTGTCGTCCAAAATATCGACAAAGCAATTAAAATATTAAGGAAAAATACCCGTAATGTGACCATTTTGAGATTCATAAAATATCGAGATTTGTTTTCGAGTGGCGTCCTTACGTATCCGAAACTATTCCGTCGCGATCGTAAACATCCGGCGGTGGAAAGTTCCACCGCCGGATGTTTTCGACGTAGTCCAAATAATTCCGACGTCGCGCGAATCTCATTAGATGTGGACTACCTTAAACGGCGTTAAAACAAAAAAATTATACAGTAAAAAAGGACTAAGTGCAAAACTATTGTAACTATCTTTTGTAAGATTTTACAAGAAAGGGAAAAAAATAACGACTTTCTCATAGCTAAAGAGGTAGAATATTTTTAAAATTCTAAATATCTTTTTAAGCATACAGAATTGAACCCCAATATAAGAACACATGATGTAGCCTATTTATTCCTGTTTAAATTCAGAAAATACAAAAAAATAATTTGAATGATATTTAGTTACAACAATTTTGCATAGAGCCCTCGTAACCGTCCTTTTAATATTTGTACTTGGATGATGAGTTGATAACCAACGTATCCATTTACAGACGTTTCCATTAATTTTGTAAGTAATTGATATCAAATTATTGAAAATGTCATTTCGAATCTGTTCCCACACATTGATTCTTTCTCTTTTGACTCTCCGAAAGAGACAGGTTTGGGAAAACATTATGGAAAAGCAATTTCTTAATTTCCCACAGTTCTTTTTAAACAGAATCTCAAAAAATGTAGGCCTATAATTCCACACTCTCGAAATTGTTGTCTGCAACACCATTGAATTTGGAACGGTGAAAAAAAGCTGTTTGGTAATGGGTTAAATGTGTAACGAAAGACGAGAAAACGAGAAAACACAAAAAGATTTATTGAATTCGGAGGATCTTTTAAACATCATATGATAAAAAAGTTATTGAAATTAGGTTTGTTACCAATTACTATTTTATGAGATGCTGTTTAAACGATCTACTTCTCCAAGCGAATCCATGACGTTCTCCTCGTCTGATTCAAGCCGTTTTCATATTGGTCACATACTAACAGAAATATTGAAGAGTTTCTTCAAGTCTTGTGTAACGAGAATCTCCGTCGTGTAATTGGTGACATTCGTATTGGCTGGCGATGCTTCGAGGTTAAACCCTTTCCCAAACGGCAAATTTTCAAAGTTTCCATTTCAAAAGCTGCTGTGGACGACAAATGGACCTTATTTAAGATAGAACTTATGTACAATATAGCAAGGGAAATATTGCGACAAAAGGGGAACCAGTTGGTTATCATCAGTTTCTTCTTTTGTCTCAATGTTTTCCCAAGCCATTTCTATAAGGGACGTCAAAACAACTTCTGATTTGGGAAAAGGTTAGTCATGGAATTTGAATATCATATTGAGAAGAACTTTTTTTTATCTTACTGTCGCCTAATTGGAATTAATTGTCTGAAATAAGTTCAAACTTTTTTTTGATGCCATTTAATTGTATTTCACGTTTCTTTAATATGGAATACTACTTCTAGCTGTCATTCTCTGCACGTAAATGTAGTAAATTTCATCTAAAAATAATTGTTAAAGGGATAGATGAACATCTCCCTCCTTGCAATGAAGTAGTTACACTTGAACCAGAGGATTATCTAAAGATGTCATACAGATTAAATACTTGCCCTTTTTAACTTTCACAACCCCTTCAACGAAACCTTTGTTCGTCCCCTTATTCTTACCCTAACATTGACCCTAGCTTTTTATATCTGATAGGATGTGGAAGAGGGGCTTATATTTCCATGTTCATTTGTGTCCAACATGGATCCTGATCAGTCAGCATTATCACGGTGTATAATCACGTGACTCAGAATTTCCGATAATCTTCAATATCTTTTTTTAATACTTGACCAATTTGAATTCGGTTTGAAGCAGAGAATGTGGGACAGTGCCAGGAATAAGCTGGACGTGTTCGATTTTTGAAAAAATCAATTGATAAAAAAGTTATTAAAGATAAACCAAAATTTTGGTTTATCTTCAATAACTTTTTTATCAGTTGATTTCTTAAAAATCAACCACGCCCATCTAATGCGTGTCGTCTGTCCACATTCTCTGCTTCAAATCGAATTCAAATCGGTCCAATATTCACAAAATTATTGAAGATTTTCTGAAAATATTGTATCATGTGATTGTCCACCGTGATTATACAGGCAGAGAGAGAACAGCGTGGATCATACACAAAGTCGCGTGCTTATCATCAAACGTTGTTGTTTCGAATGATTTAATGATATTTTCAATACCATGGCTCATAAACAAAGCGTGAAACAAAATTGTATCTTTTTTATTAGGCTATAATAAAAAAGAGTGCCATAGTTACAATATACGCCGCTAGACTGCAATTCTAATAAGACCCAGAGATTAAGTGTAAAGGGGGCATAAGTAGTAAAGGAGGCTAGACTGGACACGCCGAAAAGCGTGTCCAGTCTAGCCTCCCAGGCCTTTTGGTAGGCTAGACTGGACACGCGATATGAACTTTGTTCTATCGCGTGTCCAGTCTAGCCTACCAGGCCTTTTTTACGTATATTGGACCTAGTTGGGGGTTTTAAGCTTTGGATATAGTCGTTTTTTGACGAATCAAGGTTTTGAGGGCTCCCTGGACACGCGGAGAATGTGTCCAGAGTGCCCTCCCAGCCCCTTTTTTGAGTTTGGACTTAGTCGTTTTGGGGTTGGATTTATCAACGAGAGCTATTCTCACTCGTGAATTCTACGGAGAATTCGAACCGAGGTTGAAGATGATCTGTGATTGTGAGAATCATTTTTTTTTAATAGCGTAACTCTCATGATGTGGCCAATCATCATGAAAGTTTCGCTTATTCGCAATAGGGGAAGAAATAATGGACAAAAGAGGATATATTTTTTCTGTTATTTTATTGAACTAGAACTATGAACAAGGAACTTTGAACAAGTAACACAAGCTATTTACAACAACTTTAGAAGAGATAATTAAAGTTTTGCGTAAACCACGATGATACTAAACGATCATTTTTGTGAAGGTTCTTTGTGGTAAATGTTTTCTGGAGTAATTTCTGTAGATCGTATCCTTTTGAAACACCATCCAATGCGAATACACAATAGTGACCACACACTTGACTGAGCACACTTTGTAACATCTGATTGTTGAAAGTCCATGATAGTGAATTATTCCGAATGAAACTGATTATTTCCATTTCCAGAGGTGGTAATCCATACGAATCGAAGTATAACGTTTCACCATTTTTGGTGAATATCACTGCTACCCAATGTTCTCCCGACTTATGGGATTTCTCGGTGTTGATGATATATGCATTAACATGTCGTGGTTTTTGTTTTGGTAACTTATCTTTTGCACAAACATTTGCATGAAGGTTTTTTATCCACATGCCATTGTCTACGATATATTGTAATTCGTTTGCGTACATCTTTACTTCCACGACTGTTTCACCTTTTCACACCACTGATTTATCCACGAACTAGTGAATCCATGGAGAATGTTCCTTTTTATACTTTGCCATAATCTGTAGGCCTCTACTGATTCCTGTTCGTTGAGTTTCATTTCTGTCAGCATTGGGTACCATACTTCCATTACTTTGTATGGATTGAGATTCAACATCGCTCGTTCGATAAACAAGTCTGTATGTTCTGCTCTGTCCATGTATAGACAGATAGGGTGTTCAATTTGACTGGGATGATCTATTTGACATCCGTTACAACTGTTATGTACTTCTTCGATGATAAGGTTCTGCAGTTCATTCACCATACAAGTCTGAAAACTTCTGTGAATGTCATATGTGCGATCTGATGGTTCACATGATGAGGAATATTTGACTTTTTCAGCGTCTTCTCTCAATTTAATTGCATACTCGTGACCAAGCATATTTAGTAATCTGTGATGACTTCTCTGAGTCCGTTTATTTCTATTTGATTATCGAATTCTGCAAACACAACCACGTTGATGACTGCTGTGAGGTTGGCTTTGAACTGAAGTTCAATTCTTAAACCACCAGTTTTTATAGGGTGAAGTTGACCTTCTTCACTACCTTGATCTGGTGTAAGATCAAAACCCCACAGAGTGAATCCATCTCCGTATTCATCTTTCGTTATGTCGAATGATTTATCTGCACCGATAGATTTCGTGGCATTAAACAGAGATAGATATGATCTCAACGTGAGACCGTTGGTGAAATCAGGCTCAAACGGTTTGTTGTGGATTCTATGACCGTTGTACGACACATCAATTTTAGAGACATTGAAATGTCTGAAGTCGAATGGGTTTGATGTGTAATTTCCGTTGAAAGCTGTGTTTGTTACCATTCCAATGAAAATACGTTTTGGTAACTGTCCTTGGAATAGATGGTCTTCAACTTTGGACCGTGTCCCATCAGTGATGGAAAATGTTTTGACTTCTACTCTTCGGATTGGAATTTTCATGTTTTGTTGAGCAATCAACTGATTCAAGTTGTTTGCAACCACTGGTGATAGTTCTACATTCCGAACGTGGAAACTGACTGTTTCAAAGTGAATCTTTGCTTTATCTGCACCAGTGTGGGCAGCTAGACAGAAAGTGGTCGGGGCTTTGTTTAATCTCAATCGAATTTCAACTCCATTTGGTAGATATTTTTCTTGGAGAAAAAGATCAAGATGCAATCGTCCAAACAGTTCGACAGTTTTGCTTTCACTGATGATAGCGTTTCTTGCTTTGAAACCTTCATTGGCTGTTGAATCCAAATCATGATCGGACATATGACCTGATGTATCCTTTATCCACATTTCTCCTGCTTTCAAATGAGTTGTCTTACTACCAGAACTGTATGACAGAAGGTTTTCAATGTATGCTCTGTATGGGTATATGTCTGAACCATTTGTTATCAGTTTGTTGTTCAGATACAGATCAATACTGCTGAACATACTGTGGAGGAAATTGTTGACTGGACCAATGTCTTCGTCGTCAGCTAGGTTATTTCCATTCTCTTTCGTGACTTTGAATTTCACGTACAGAAAGGATTGGGATAGATCTGTCCACAACTCTGTTTGTGGTGGGATATTGAATTCGATTGGTGATTCATTTGCAATCGAAGCAATTGGAAAATGTTCAACCCATTGGGATTCCTGCATACTTGTCATTGTTGGTGGTACAGAAAGTACATCTAATTCTGATTTACTGCATTCACAAGATCCACTTTGCATCATGTTGGAATTATTTTTAAATATTTTTATTTGGAGAAAAATATTTTTTAAGATTTTTTCAAAGTGTTAATCAAATATATCTAATGGTCTTGCAGATTTATGATGGATTCGGTGTTTCTTGCTTACGATCTTTCCACGACGAGAGCGTGAATGAGACTGATGCTGTCTGTTGGATTTTTTTCCATTTATATTTGATGTGAATTCTTCACGCAAGTTCTTTAAAGATTGTTTTCCACGTGAAAGAAGAACCTTTTTTGGATTCTTACGATGTAATAGAATATCTTTAGCTATCCCAAGACCTTGTTTAATCCCTTCTTTTTTCAAGGCATTGATTCCTGTTTTAACCATGGGTTTAATCAAAGGTGTAACTGATCTTATTGCTGATTTGAATAAAGATCCCAACCCATATCCATACTGATGTCTTACTCCTCTATAAACTGGAATCATTTTTATTTTTGCTTACGCTTACGGAAATGCAACTTTACAATTGTCTTGCCAATGACGAACTGAACAGGGTGACCTGAATCACCTGTTATATTAATGTGGATACTATCGAAATCCGATTTCGAAACAGGGAAATAGTGAGGAATGGTTATATCATGGTTAATATGTTGGCTTCCATTTTCATTTTCAACTGAGTTGGATGTTTTAAATGGAACAACGCGAAGTAGCGGTGCTAATGTATCCCCAACGATGGAATATTCAACTATGTCTGAATAAACAAACAAGTGATTATATCCTGCATCGATGTTTGGGGTATATTTGAAGAATTCGAAAACGCTACAGTCTTTGAAAAACGTTTTCTTTGAAAGAAGTGGGTCTCCTCCTAGTTTCAGAAACAAGGATTTATTTAACTTTACCCCTGTTTTTATTACATTTGTGAATAAGAACTTTGGTCTTCTGGTTGAAGTCGAATATCCAACTTCAATCAAAGCATTTGTTTTCAGAAGTATTTTTCCAATTTCACTGTCAATACTTTCATTGACAACTTCTAACACATGAGCTGGAGAAATGTATGATCCAGCTGGAAACTTTATTCGAATTCCCCATTTTGTTGGTCTGCCATTCGAGTCATGGGTTAGTTCATTGATTTCTAACGGGGTTTCTTTTCTTTTATTTTCTGTTGCAATATCCTTTTGTAAAGCAATATCAGATGTGATGATGTCGAAATAAGATTCATTCTCACTGATATTAAGAAACTGAGTTGGTGTTACCAATTGTGCTAGAGCTACTTCCCATGTTTCTTTATCAATATGAACAGTTTTTGGAAGTTGTACTTTGAAACAACATTGTGTGTTATTACGATGATAATTCAAAGAACTGTCGCTTGGTAATGTGATGTAAAAGGAATTCATTTTTTACCATCAATGAAATCAAATGTTGGTTGACTGCTTTGTTTCGAGAATTTAAGCCCTGGTGTGGGTAATATATAACCTAATGAACTGCTCAGAAGGATTAACCACAACTCCCGATCTTGACTTTGAAGACTCAAATGAATTATTGAGGTTGCAATTATTGCATAAATGATTATGATCTGTGAAATATAAGTGAACTGGTTCTTAGGCACACGATTCCCAAAACATGTAAATGGTTGAGTATTATTACTAATACTATCACCGCCAGATTCAATGTTGGAATGAGGATGCATTGTTGATGTGCAATGTTTTATATTGTTTTAAACAAGACGTTTAAACAAGATGTTTAAACAAGATGTTTAAACAAGTTATCCAAACAAGATGCTTAAACAAGGTATGATTCAGGAATCCAACTTTGGAATTTCTTTGGATATCCTTTCCAATTAACTTTAATTTCCTTAATGACTTTTTTACCCTCACGTCTTGTTCGTTTGTCGAGAACTGAATCTATTTCATATATTTCACTATCTTTTATAAGTTGTAATTCCTTCTCATAGAATGTTCCAAGGATGGGTTCACCATCTAAGTCTTTTAATTTATAAGTGATTGGAGATGTTGCTGAATTTACATGTGTAATTTCAAACAATTCTTGTGTCCAGTTTGGTAAATAACCTTTTTCGAAAGTGTGTTTCGTTTTATTGATTCGGACACGATCTCCTTTCCTTAGTTGTGGAACAACTTTTGTCTTAACTTTCACCACTTTCTTGTATGATGGATACAAGTTCTCTGAAATTTCTGCTTCATTTGCTGGGACAACATTCGATGGTTTTTCTTGAATGCTTCGATGGAAAGTGTTGTTGTAATTATCAACTAATTTCTGAATTACATTGGTGTATCGTCTTGTTTTCTCATGTGTGAATTGTTTCCACATTCTGGTTTTCAATGTTCTTTGAAACCTCTCAACAATACTTGCTTTTGTTTCTGGATTTTCAGTTGTGAAGAAATGAATATTTTTCTTTTCAAGGAAATTCTGAAAATCTTTATTTCGGAATTCGCTTCCCTTATCTGTTTGCAATGACAATGGTGTTCGCTGTTTCAGAATGGTTTCAAATGCCGTTATCAATGTTTTTCCCATTTTATTCTTGATAGGTATTACCCATGCATACTTTGAGAAAACATCAATAACACAGAGCAAATACTTGAAGTTGTTATTGAACTTTGCAAATGATTGCATGTCAGCCAAATCAGCTTGCCATTGGTGATCTATGCCTCCAACGATTGTTTTTCTTCTTTTGAATTTACGTCGTATCGGTTTATGTAGTGTATACGTGGATTCTCCTTGCAACCATTCCCTAACATCTCTATATTTGACATTTTTCAAAACGGATTTCGCAGAGTGATACAAGTGATATATGCTCGAAAAGGAGCCTTGACTGGATGGATCGTAATATAGTTTTCTTAAAACAGAATCAAGTCTTTGGTCCGACTTGTTTGAGTTCTTTGAACCTTTCTTAACAGATTTCTTAGCAGATTTCTTAACAGATTTCTTAGCAGATTTCCTAGCAGATTTCCTAACTGTTTTCACTCGTATGGTTCCCATGTCTGAAGATTTGGAGATGATAATTCTTTATTTATAGGCTTTCTAAGTTCATCTGTATAGAACCGTTTCAATTTCTCTTTTTCTTTTGGATTCGTATACGGTGACATTTTCCGAAGTTGGGACAGAGATGGTGTGCCCTTTGGAATTTTTCGTGTACGTTTCGGAGTTGATATTTGAGGCGTAGTGAAACTTATTTCACTTTCGCTAGAATCATCTTCATGTTTCTGCATCCATTGCCATCTTGCTAAGTTTCCAATGACCTCTTGTGGAACATGACTTTCATGTAAAGCTTTAGAGAATGTTTGCCAACCTCTTGGTTCTACTCCTTTTCTCTTACGCAATGAATCATTGATTAAATCAATAATATTAGAACCTGGAATAGCTTTGCCTTTATATGTTACCACCCCTTGATTATCCCATGCTATGTTTTCATTATCTTTAAGAATATTTAAAAGGAGCTTCGCTTTTCTTTGCATTGTTGTAGGAACGCTTTCGAGAATACGTTCATGTAAGACAGTCCAAACCCCTTTATTCACTGTTTCATTTAAGAATTCATTTACATATGGAGGAATGTTCTTTGGATTCTTAACTTTATCAAACGATGATTGCAATTTGAATAAAGTTTCTCCATATTTCTGAGCCTTGTCTGTTTCTGAGATATCATATCTATCTAAGGTATTTTTCATATCTGTATGAAGATGTGCAACATTTGCCACCTGAGGATCTTGTGGAAGATGTGGTTTCCTACTTTTTTCTTCTTTCCATTGCTTCATATCTTCCAATACTTGATATGGAACAACAACCATTTTTCTGACAGACATTATTTTAATAATACCCCGAAATCTACAAAGCCTTTAATACTCCTCCGATACCACCAATGACAGCTTTTCCTAATAATGGGAGCAATGCAGGTCCTAACAAAGGAAGAAACCCTCCTCTCTGATTCAGAATACGTTTCTTTTTCTTAACAGAAACTGACTTAGATGCAATATTTCGAAGATGTTGTCGGTTTGGATACAACTTCTTCTTCTGAGCTTCTGTCAAATGAACATTGCCTTTTAAAACATTGTGACAACATTCCGAAATGCATTTAACTACTGGTGGAGATAAATTTCTAATTATCTTTTTCCTTAATTTCGGTGATGATTTCAACATAGCTAGGACCATATGTCCGTGTTTCCTTATCAAAGGGGTTTTCTTTTTTGCTTTTGCCATGTTATCACGTCTTATGTTGAAATGCAAATGAATTAATCGATTGTTTCCATTTTATTTTATCCTTTTGGAATGATTCGTTTCAAAAACATAAAATAAAAAAACTTTTTTTTTATTTTTTCGAGAAATAAAAAAAAATTTTTTTTTTTTGCAAAAAAAAAATAAAAAAATATTTTTATTTTTTATTTTTTATTTATTTTATTTTTTTTGCAAAAATATTTTTTATTTTTTTTTTGCAAAAAAAAAAATTTTTTTTTATTTCTCGAAAAAATAAAAAAAAAGTTTTTTTATTTTAAGTTGTTGAAACATTTCCGACAATCAATCAGGGGATCTGTGATCGTAATGTATTGAGTGCAATTCTAGCAGGAGATGATAATGAACTCGTATCCATACTCAAAAGTGGTGAAAATGGTGCAACAAGGGGTGTTTCTTTGCTCGATTGCTTGTTCGGTTTCTTATTTCGTCTTAATGGACTGTTCGGATGCAAGCCGTCGTAGTATGAAAACAGATCATCGATCAGCATTTGTCTTTCCTTTACACCCTTTTGATATAGTCTTTTCGAGTTAGGAGATAATGATAGTGAAGATATAGGTTGGAAATTTATCTGTCTTTTTCCAGGAGTTAGAAAAGACTTGTACTTTTTCTGAAAGTCGAAAAGGCGTTTGCTTAGAATATATCTCCTAGAGTTCGGTATACGTTGTGCTACATACTGGGGGCTACGCTGTGGGGTACGTTGTGTTGCATATTGAGGGATAGCAAAGTCATCAAGACTTCTGTTTAGACTCCTATTGAGACTCCTATTGAGGCTTTTGTCCGAACTTCTGTTCAGACTTCTGATTGGAGACAAGTTCAGACTGGTGTTCAGGCTTCTATTCAGACTTGTGTTTGGAGTTGAGTTATGAGGAGAGTTATGTACAGAGTTATGAGCAGAGTGCACTGATCTTGGGGATCTTGACCTACGCATTGTAATGAATTCCTCATTGATAACAATAGGAGTACTTTTCTTTGAACTTTTCTTCTTATCAGATTTCTTTGAGCCTTTGTTCTTTGAGCCTTTGTTCTTTGAACCTTTGTTGTTTGAACCTCTGTTATTTTGACGTTTTATTGGAGACCCCTTCTTTTGCTTTTTCTGTGAACGTTTGCTTTCCGTACCGAACTTTCTTACAGTTTTATTACCATCCCAACGTAATAAACTTCTGATAATAACCCCTCCAAGGAATCCACCACCACCGGGTTTCAGAATGATTCTTCGTTTTGTTTGTTCATCGATATTCGGATCTGCTAATTTCACAACATCTTCTTTATGTTTGTTCATATAGCTAACGGTTTGTTTTGGAAGTTTAATCTTATCTTCAATGATATTGCGAGCTGCTAAGGAAAACCATTTCAAGATTTCCTTTAATCCTGCATTCAGTAATGCCTCTCTTTCATATTTGTTGGTTTGATTACTTAAATTCTGCAAAGCATGAAGCACCGAGGATGATGTCCGTGGTAAAGCCATGTTTACTCAATGAGATTCGACGAAGAAATGAATGTATTTTCATCTGAACAATATTTATATTTTGTATTACAAATATTTATACAGGTGAATATACAATTGGACCTTGATCTGCATTTTCTGTATACCACCGATGAAAAATATCAGTCCTTAATCTCAATTCACGTTTGGTTCGTGAATGGAAATCAATGACCAAGTATCCATGATCCATTGAAGTTGCATCGTTGTATGCAGGAATCAAATGTGGGGCTTGCATTTGACTTGCCAGTGTTTTTATTTGATTCTTATCACGTTCATTACGGAAAAGAATCATGTATCGTGAATTCAAACTGATGGTTCTACTGGACTTTGACTGTGAAAACATATTCTGTGTGATATAAATCACACTTGCATTACGATGATGACCCTTTCTTGTAAACCATAACTTTATTTTCTCTTCGTCTTTTTCACCCAACATATCATCGAAAACGACCAAATGTGGAATTGATACATCGCTCACTATTTCATTTTCATCTTCGGGAATTCCATCAATAAATTTGATAAAATCAAATTTCTCTTTCATGATACTGTACGTGTTTTGCCATTCTTTATAACACCAAACAACTTTCTTTGGTGGAATATCAAACAGATCTTCGTTATAATCTAGAAGTTTATGAACGAACTCTGTTTTTCCTGATCCACTTGGACCTGATATGTAGAAATTGCTTGGATGGTGAAATAATAGTGAAAAAACGTCTACATCCATTTTCATTCGTGTTTTTTCTGTTGACGATATTGTCTCTTCAAAGGACAGAAATAAAATGACACAAAGTTATGTTCTAACCTTTATTTAACATTTCCATTAACAATGTTTCATGAACAATATTTCATGAACAATATTTCATCAACATATTTACAAACATTTTATTTACAGAAACATATTTTCTTTTCAGCTATGTTTATATCCATTGCAATAGATCTGACGAGATTCCCACAATCTTTTTATGTCTTTTTCTGATCCATATACTGCATACCCCAATTCGAAATTTCCATATTCATGAGGGTACACTCCTCTCATTCTCCTGACTGACTCGTGATATAATAGATCCGTTACAGGAAAAACAACACATGAAGACACAGTTGAATTAACAACTTTTTCCGATACATCTCTATCGAACGTGATTAGCCCCTCGACTGTATCAACATCTTCGTGAGTTGCAGGAGATGTTGAATAATTGATATGAAAACCTTTACGCTTTCTATGAGCTACATGAAAGTTGAACTGATTAGCCTTCTTATAGAGATTTCTTATGAAACTGTCATACGTTTTACCATGTATCATCTTGGTACGAAATGCCCACTGATATGTGTCCCTGTCACGAAATGTGAATATTCTATGTATTCGCGACTTTAATGTATCCTTTGCGTAACCGTCAAACCCCGAACTTTCAATCATGTCCCAAATGAAAGCATACATTTGAAATAACTCTGTAGAAGGTTGTCCGTTCCTAAACCCTTTTGACATTTTACTCAACCAAATGTTCAAAGCTGTATGTTTCAACATCATTTGCCTTGTCTTACTTAATGTATGTTCACCAACGAATATACGATATATCTTTTCTCGTATCTCAATCGGGAGTGGAAGCTGATATGGTATCATCTTGAAGTTAATAGATGCAATGATAGATACGATAAATGTTAACATTATCACTTCAAGTTCTTCCACAGAATTCTTTCACAATGATATTTCACAATGATATTTTCACAGAATTCTATCACAATGTTTACACAGTTCTTTGACAATGTTTTTCCATGTTGTTCGTCCATAGAAATATTCCATCAGAAACACTGTTATCAATAATATCATTATTGGCTATTATGTACACTGTTCAGCTTGTTCTTAGATACTGATGTTTTTCGTTCACTTTCTTCTTATTTATATACCTTTAGACTTCTATGTCCAAATGGCACCGTGTCTGTACCATTGACAATAACCCTCTTTGTATAAACAGATCTGAATGTTTTCGTTTGAGGCTCACTTGTCACTGTTCTGTCCTTATGTCTTTTTATTCTACAGTCATACGTGATCTTAATTTCTGTAGAAGGGTCTTGCATGCATTTGGTGAATGTGTCAAAGTTGACCAACTGACATGTTTTGTAGTCTAATGTGACCCCTTTCACTTTACATTTGCTTGATATTTTCCCTTTCTCTGATTTTAACTGATATGCATAGTTCTTTGGTCCCAAACCTCTGAACTTTACAATTTTCGAGGTCGGTTCTTCATCAGTCCATTTCCCAAGTCTACTGTTAATGATGGGAGGGTTCCAAAGCTTTGGATCATGGATGTACATACAACTGTCTGTGTCAAAGTAAAGACATCTCTCATTCAACTTCTCAAGCACACTGTATAACTCCAACCTTGCATAGGCTGTTACATAAGACCCTACTATAACGTTAGCTGTAGCGTGAGTCTGAATATGATCAAGCATGTTTTCGTAATTGACCAGAATGAAGGGACACTCTTCACTGAATATTTCCACATGTTTCACTTTGATTGATGGATTATTGATCAATTCAAAGTACTTGGAGGGGGATGCAATGTATTCTGTTTGTGTCTGCACTTCTCTTTGAGCTAGTTTTCCCCAGAGACAATTCAACACGATCTTGGCAAAAGATCTTCTCCCTTTGTTTTTCTTAATCATGGTTGGATCAAGTTTGATACCTTCTTCTCTCTCATAATCCTGAACAAATTGCTCTCTGTCAGATTGAGTAATACACCATGTAGGATAACCACTTGCTTCCTGTTTGATTTTCAGGAAGTTGTCAACATATCCCTTGAAGAATTCGTCAGACAGTGAATCGAAATGCCATATCTCAAAGACATGAAGCACACGATAACCTTTATCCATTGCTTTGAAAAGTTCAAACGTAACCCATGTCCCAATGAGAGCTCTTTCATTTTCATTATGAGTACACATTTCTGAACTGTTCTCTGCACATGTTCTACAAAGAGGGAACATCATTTTGTGGTTGCAATGCACAGGTAGAACGGGGTGGAGGAGATCATCTGGGGGAAGAACTTTACATTTGACCAGTCCTTCATACTGTCTTATGTTCTGAATGTCAATGCTTTCACTTGTCAGGACTTTAGGGTGACCAACAGGATAGGATTTGTATTTGCATACGTATGGGTACAAAGAACAGATATCAATGTACTTGATTTCTGTCTCGCTTGATTCATCTATCTCATGTGAGAGTTTAACTGCGTTACAACGACCTCCATACAACCCTTCCCTGGGATCAATAGGGTCAGAGTATGGGAACAAATCACGAATAATTTGACCATACTCCTTGTTTGTCTTAACCTTTGCATCGAATTCATGCTCCCAAATGAACACAACTTTATAACCTCTTTGTCTCAAATACTCTAATCTTTTTATTGTTCCTTCATACAAGCTCTCCATAGATGAACCATTGATCGGACTTTTTTCTGAACGGTTAGGATAGCAAACAGGACACCCATGATATAGATCACCTAAGAACTCATACACAGTGTTTGACGGGGCATGGAATCCGTCTACACTGTAACCTCCAATTTCATATTCACCCCCATTCCTAGCATGCTGAATATGAATCTGTTTCTCATTTGCTATGCTCTGAATCCAACGAATTGCTTTCATGGAGAACCGACGTTTGGACGAATCCTTGCTTGATATGATTGCAATTTGGTTCTTTGGTAAATAATTTTTTCTCCAAACCTTGTTACAAGCATCAGCTATAGTGATAGCTTCAAGGAAAGGATCAATCCCTCCATGTTCAAGAAAGACCTGCCTGAAATGAACACAACCCCGTCTGAGAATATCAACATCTGAACGACAGTAGGACTCCATTTCCTTTTGAAAGTTGAAATTTTCCTTCTTTTCAACTTTGTCATTATACCATTCCATGAACTCTTGTCTTATATCAGGTTTCATTGAATCAATCATGTAATATGAACTGTCAAGATAAGGACCATTGTATTCCCAAAACTGATCAGTGTTTGCAAGATGTGGGAAAAAACCCTTTTTCATCTCTTCAAGTCCAAATGTGTCAGGAAAACTCCCCAATCTAAAGCTCATGAAGTTATAGGAGTCTATCAATCTAACTCCATTCATGTGGAGTGCTATTATACTGTTCCCATTCATGATAAGTTCTGGAGGTTTATTTCCTATTCTTATGATTTCATTTAGTATGAACTGTCCATCATATCCCTTGAAATTATGTGCAATAGCTGTCATTCCCTTGTGTTTCTTAGAAAAGAGCCATGTGCAGAAGTCATTGAGAGTGTTTTCACCTTGAAATATCACTTCTCGACCTTCGTGAAATTCACTACAGGTTGAACAGTGATATTCAAGTGGTTTGCATATACATTCATTGCAAGCTCTCTGTGCAATACAGTAATTCGGAATATGAACACCAGTATCTTGCTTACATTCAAAATCGTAGAAAATGAACAATGGTTTCTTTTCTCCAGATTTCTCACTTTTCTTCGTCTCATCTTTGTCATTTTTCAACATCTTACTTTCGTAAGGTTGAATATGACAACTATGATCGAAAGATGTTATCTTCTTACAGATATGACACTTCTTTTTACCAGCACAGACATGGTTCTTACGTCTCACGTTGTACATTTCATTGCATTGACTGCAGCGTTTAACCAATTCACAAATAGCTTTCTCTTGTTTGGCACAAACTAATTTGTGATTTGCAAAACAGTCGTCCCCGTAGAAACTTCTGTTACAATCTGAACAATAGATTTCTCCGAACTCTTTGATACATGGTGGCTTACAGAAACAAGCTGAACATATGTGTTTACAAATATGATTCTCACGATTCTGATATGCAATATCACAGAATTCACAGTAATAACTACAACTTAGGAATCCTGTGATACTCGTGATACTGTCAAAATGTCCTTGGTGATAGTACAGATGTATAACTTTACTGTCAGAGTTCACAACTGGATGTTGAAATGTCATTTCTACCGATGAGTGTTGCTGGTGAACTTTGATCACATAGTTCCTTGAATACAAATGTGTTTGTATGATTTTGTATTCATCAACTCCACATGGTTGGTTCGGTGAGATACCGACTTCCTCCAATAAACGTTTAGCTTCTCGTTCTTGACACGGTCTGTACGATTTTGTTATGTGCTTCCATCTTCTTTTCCATTCGTCTGTGGCTTCCTTTTCAGCATAGCACATTGATACCACGATAGATCGGGCAAAACACATGCTATCCTCTGAATTCTTGATTTCAACGACAGATTGTTTCTTTTTTGCAAAGACTTTGGTATCAAGTTCGGAAGACCACAGTTTCACGTTTCCGGATCCATATGGTGGTTGTGTGTGTGTGATGATGAATCTCATTTCTCCGTCGTCTACTTTGAATTCACTGTTAGATTGCATCACTTTCTCAATTTCACCCAATATAACTTCTCCGTTCAGATTAACCACATCGATAAACGGGATATGTATCCCCATATCCAGAGATGGATGAGTAATTGTCAATCTGATCTTATCTGTAGGTTCAGCTTTCAACGTTTCATTGACCTGTTTCGTAATATCATCAAACAATGAAACAAGTTCTTGCGGTGGTAAATCATCGAATTTCTTGAAAATCACATTCATCACATGTGATACCGTTCTGAAGATTCTCGATTTCTTGTTTGTCAAAGAGACAAGTTCATACCTTTGTCTCATAGCTGTTTTCTTCTCATTTTCATCAAGTGATTCTTCATTCGATGGATCTCCATCAAATGTTTCTCCAGAATTCGATTCTTCATTTTCTGAATCACTTTCAATGATTGGTCTCACTGGTTTCTTTTTGTAGCCAATATCATCTTCTGAATCACTGCTTTCATCAACAAGTTTGATTCTTTTCCACTTTCTTTTGTTAGTATCATCGTCTGGTTTCTTTCGTTTAGGCATTGTTGTTCTTTTGCTTTCCAGTGAGAAACTGATATTGAACTGGCAAAAGACAGGGGTTTATATATCATCATCAAGCTCGATCTGGGAAATCTGTATAAATAGGAGCTGATTCTGCTATACTTCATCATTCAGTTGTAAAACTTGAAAGAAAGAAGTCATGAATAGTAAAAACGCATGCAACAATTCTGAAGTTACTTCAACTTCTGTGAACAGAAGACAAATGCAGGTGTTTGTGAACCCACATACACACGAATACGAGATAACAAACATTCCGTATTGTTACAAGATCAGTCATATTGGTAAATATGTTGGGACATTCATATCGGAACAGATGGATAAGGATGAATACCACATTACGAAACGGAGAGTGTTCGACACACTCACAATAGACGAAATGTATGGCAATGACGAATACGGGGTGGCAAAGAAGAGAGTAGGATTCTGCTTCATTTGTCATAAAGCCGATCACTGGGCAACGAAATGTCCAGAGAAAGATAGACAACCGTCACATTTCATCTTTGTCTTCGTGAACCCAACAACTCATGACATTCGGATTTCAAATACAATTGAACGTTCAGAAGACACTGTCGGATTGCAATATGTTGGGGCAATAACATCACACTGTAATGATTACAGTAGGTACAGTTTGAAAACACGACGTGGAATGGAAAGCTTCTATTATGATGAAACCAATGACAAGGTTCCATCAGTCATTGGAAATCCGCAACGTTCAGTCGAGACACAAACTCTCGATTCACCAACTGACAAGATAGCAACACTGGAGACACAAACTCTCCAGGAACGAATAAAGCAGTGGTTGGAAAAACAATCTTCAAAAGAAACTGTCACTTACAATACTGAATCAGTGCAGAAATCCTCGTTGGAAGAAACTGTTGCTGACAATATTGAAGAATCAAATACTGAATCAGTGCAAAGTTCATCGGAGAAAAAAGTTGAGGAAGGAAATAACCAGGAGAAGGATTGCTTCTTCTGTGAAACCAATGATCATGGCAAAAACATTTGTCCAAAAATTGTGAAACCAAAGAGAATCTCCAGAAAGAGGAAAACAAGAAACATTTCGCCGGTTCCAACCAAGAAACAAAAACTTGAATCATAGGACTGTGAAAGTAAAACAAAGCGCAGTGCTGAACATTTCACGTGTTCAATGAAATATTTCAAATATTTAATTTTCTAATGTACATATGTTCAATGTTTGTATTGTTTCCATGCTATGTTTGACTTGTTTTCATTAAAGATTAATAAATTCCAGACTTGTTTCTCTCTATAGGAATGACATTTCGGGGTATCTTGATGGTCCTGAAAAGGACCGTTTTCTCTTATAATCCGTTTCTAACTTCATTGAAACGAAGTTAGACTCGGATATAAGCTGGAAATCATTTGCTTCCACTGTTCATTCTCAGTCGGTGGTGTAAAAAACCGGAGATCAGGGTACAAGCAGCCATTTGAAGATGTCTGGTATGTCAGCGAAGGATAATACTCATCCATTCGTCTTTTCCATCGACTATTTTCTGTCGGTGGAGTAAATGTAGCTAAGTTGGGGTACAACTCCCCCATCTTCACTTCAGACTTTCCACGTCGGAACTCAAAGCCTCTTCTAAGGCAAAACTCGTTTAATGCCTTCTCCCGAGCTTGCTTCTCATTGATGAACTCATCCTGTTTCCCGATATCAGTATCACTCTTCAAAGTCTGTTTCTTTCGAAATAGACGCCTCAACAACTTCGAAATGAATTTCATTTTTTCAGTGTGAAAAAAGAATCACTCCGATGTTTTTATACCCCACTGAAAGTGTTTTCGCGCTGGTCCGCGCTCATATAGAATTAAAGAAGGATTCCTTAAATAATTGAGGAAAGTGTCTTCGCGCTGGTCCGCGCTCATATAGAATTAAAGAAGGATTCCTTAAATATTTGGGGTATAAAAACGCGTTGTCATATTCGCTTGTTCATAAGATATTCAACATGAATACCGAAAACTACGTCCGCTCGTTTACGGTTATTTATATGACACATCCTCCTCCGAACCAACAACAAATAAACTGGGTAAAGGAAAAGTATAAGAAAAGAGAAGGCTGTGGGATGACAGAAGAAATGAGGCTAGACTGGCTCATTAACGAATGGCTAGCTCCGATCGGGAAGCCATTTAAGGAAAGAGTTCATCCCAATTTACCAGGGATTTACAGAGAGGAAGAGTATTGGGATTGAACACCATCTTTAAACCAAGAAAAAACGGTCCTTTTCAGGACCACCAATTCACTAGAAAGTAAACCTTTTTTCGTAAATTGTCAAAAAAACACACACAAAAACAAGTCATTTCTCCACTTTTCCTTTATTATTATTTCTGCCCTCGGTTCTTTCAACAAACGAAATATAAAATTAACTAGTAATTATGTTATTTCATTGTTTCGTAAAGAATATCATAACATTTCTTAAATATATTGTGAGATATTACAAATAAAACGAGTTAGAGAAAACACAAATGAGTGATGAAATCGGCCATTTCCAGAAATCAATGTTAGATGCTTCCGTTCAGGTCCGCGCGATCCCTTTAAAATATTGCAAAGCTTCTGAGTCCAATCATTTCGCAGAAAGATTCCAATCTTAGCGGACCATGGATTTCGATTTAAAAGATCTCCTTCAAACGAATGAAGACTTGTTATCATCGGCAATGAATTCAACACTTGGACCACAGGTCTACACGAATGTTCAGCAGGATAATCAAACACCGATGAATCAGACCTATCACCCGCAAAATGTTCAACTGACAAGTAGTGCTGACACAGTTTCACAGAGCATTTTGAATGAATTGAGAACGATGAATATTCGCCAAGAAGCAGCTATGAAGAGAATGATGTTAGAACTTCACTCGTTTAATCAACATTTAACTACAGTGAAAACGGATGAGAAAGCTTCAAAACAGACGATTCCAGTGACATTTAAACCATCAACACTGAAGGTACCCGTAGAATTCACTTTTGACCAGAAAAACATTGAACAGGTCGTTGAAAGTGTTATTTCTGCGATGAAAAGGAAACATGACAATTCTACACCATCCACGAAACGATCGACATCTACAACGGATAATCATCACCAGACAAAGAAACAATGCATAGAAAGACAACGTCACACTTCGTCAGGTCTAGGTGGTTACGGTAAAAACATGGAGAACTACCAGATTCCAAGCCTCAAGAAAAAGAAAGAAAAAGAATTGAGGAAATGAGATCATCCCTAATGTAACATCCCTAATATAACAACCATAACAACGGTCCTTTTCAGGACCACAAAATATCAAGAAAGATTATTTCCACAGAGTAGAAAAAATGTCAAATTTCACCTTCTTGTGAAAAAATATGTAACATGACACCTGATTGGTCCGTCACATAACCAATGAAAAGTAAGCCATCCTAACCAATGAAAAGTAAGCTACCCCAAAAGTAGGTCAATCCTCCCGAAAAGTATAAAAGGGGTGTGTAGAATCCAGGAATCATTATTCCAGAATTCATTATTCCAGAATTCATCACTCTACAAGATGTCGGAGATTCAGAGAGAACTTGTCGATATAGCTAGTCAGCTATTGATCATCGGTCAACGACTCGGCCGTGTTCATGATATGATAAGAGAAGCGGAAAATGATAACACACCAGATGTTATATATCTTGGGACGGAAAGACGACGGGTGATAAGATTCAATGGTGAATCACTCACCATACAGAGAAGAACAAGACGACCATGTCCGATATGTCGTGCTCGATTCGGTTGCAGTCATGTCTAGGTATTAACACCTAGAACCAAACGGTCCTTTTCAGGACCACCCAATAACTAGAAAGAGTATTTCCTTTTCGAAATTCGACACAAAGTCACACCCCTCGTTATTAAATCCAACCCCAAAACGACTAAGTCCAAACTCAAAAAAGGGGCTGGGAGGGCACTCTGGACACATTCTCCGCGTGTCCAGGGAGCCCTCAAAACCTTGATTCGTCAAAAAACGACTAAGTCCAAAACCCTGGTAAAAAACGACTAAGTCCAAAGCTAAAAAAGACCCACAACTAGGTCCAAAGCTAAAAAAGACCCCCAACTAGGTCCAATATACGTAAAAAAGGCCTGGTAGGCTAGACTGGACACGCGATAGAACAAAGTTCATATCGCGTGTCCAGTCTAGCCTACCAAAAGGCCTGGGAGGCTAGACTGGACACGCTTTTCGGCGTGTCCAGTCTAGCCTCCTTTACTACTGGCATAACTCATGCAAAAATAAATGAACCATAATATCCTTACTTCATGCACATATACCCATTAAGGTGATAACATTGATCAAGTTTCAAAAAGATCCAGCCAAAAACTTAGGAGGAGTTGCGTTGACAAGAAAGTGGACGTACGTACGTAGGAATGGACGGACGGACAGACGGAGAAGATGTCGCCAATATACAATCGCCCCCAGCGGCGTATAAAGAAAGAATTTTTAACTTTAACACAAAAAGATCGAACTACCGAATACGCTATATGGAAAACAAGCTAATAAAATGACAATTACTTCTTATTCAAGAAGAAATCGGACCGGAAAGTGACGTGATGAGCCAATGTCTAAACATAACTTTGTGGTTAACCAAGGCATACACGTTTGTGGTCAGCACAACACTAGACCATTTTTCAAGTTTGGAATGCTTGGAGCATGAGTACAATTCTTAGGCGCGTTCTTTAGAGCGAGATTTTTTAAGATTTCTTAAGATGTTTTTGATACAACGTCTTTGAGACCGAGATTATAAGCGAGGTGTTCCGAATGTTCCATACTTCATACAAATGACGTCATCATGACGTCATTTGTATGAAGTATGGAGCATTCGGAATTTTAACTCAGCGGTTTTTGATTCATGGAGCATTCGGAACAACTCGGTCAATTCTCTCCCATATAGATTCTACAGAATTTACCGAGGGGTTCCGAAATAAGTATAGAGTAATAACGGCTCGCAGTGATCGTCTTAAAAATCTTGCTCAAAAGAGCGCTTTGTCCTAAACTATCTTAAGAAATCTCAAGATATCTCAAGAAATCTCGCTCTAAAGAACGCGGCTCAGGGCCGTTGTTGGCTTTTGAAAAACGATATGACCTTTATACACCGAACGGTTTTTACGAGTACCAAAAGGGGTGGGTGACAGGAGGAGGCTACTGTCCTCTGATCAAGGCGTTTAGATGTCTGGAGAAATTATTTAAATGCATTTTAAGCCGTTTTTAGCTTTTAAACTCACTAACTATATATTCTAAGCTAAAAAGTGGTATGGCCGTGGTATGGCCGTGACCATACCGTCCTCACTGCCCTTACTGCCACATACCTCTTTGTAATTGCTATCCTACCTTCCCAAACCATTCTACATTAGGCTGGCTTTCCCATGCAACGTTTTGGAAACGTACACACGAAAAGATTACTTGCTTCAAGGAAGGTTATTTTCTAATTACGTATCGGCTTATAAATACTGAACGGATTATGATTAGAACGTGCACTGTACGCATCATAATACCGTCATTCACGGTTCCTCCCCATTCTTCAACAAATCCAGTGGATGATTCAACATTCAAACGCTATCATTTTACGTGACAATTTGCTTTCTATTTTTTTTAACACAGAAAGATGAATTTTGAAAAAAAAGAGAGTATTTTTAATATAGACTAGCATTTACATAACATTTCTTAGGCCCGTAGGAACAGGGGGGCTAGGGGGGCTAAGCCCCCCCCCCCCCAATGTTGGCCAAAAATGCAGAATGTTCTTAATTTTACACTGAAAATTTTGGGAAAATTCAAATTAGCCCCCCCCCCCCCCCCCAATAGTCAGGACTAGGGCTTCTGACAGCCATGTTTCCAGACCAGCCTGTCTCCAGGCCTGTAGGAAGCTATTTCATATTTGGGTGGCTAAAGTCCCGGTGACTGAATATCTATCTATATATACTGCCTAACTCCCCTTTCGGGTATTACTGGCAGGTGTGGGACGGCTAAATTGGATTTACCCTAAAGTTTCAGTGTTAAACAAGGAAAATACGGCATCTTGTCAACTTTTTAGTGGGGGGGGGGTGTATCACCTTGTACATATCATTGGGGAGGCCAGGCTAGCGAAAGCCATGAGGTCTGTAACGTCCTTGACTCCGAGCGTCCTCTGCAATATGAATGTGACAGAATTCCCCTATGTGTAGTCAGAAAGCCTGTCTCCAGCATTTGAAGTCGCTTTACGGCGATCAAAGCAACTGCTGGTGAATTTACCCGATATTGAAATTTGCCTGACTTTCGATGTCTGACCCCTATGCCCTTTAACATAAGATATCAAGTTAAAGTTTTAGGGCGTTGACACAAAATTTTCAGGAAACGTCAGCAAAATGAATGTACAATCAAAGTGTTGTTTTCCTTTTAAAGATTTCGCAATAGTTTTTAACTGGAAACCAACATTTTTCGAGTGTGCTAAACGTTTTTGCACTGTATATTAAAAACTAAAATCGTGTTTTGTCATCTATGTTTTACTTCTCAGAATTACTTTCAACAGTTAAACAGGTTGACATATTATGGTTAACAGGTGGCCCTTTTCGTCTTGAAACGAGCAGATTTCCATTCGCGCCATTTCTGTTTTTGTGCCCTTAAATAGCCTATATGTGAAGTGGTCATAAGTGAACTACCTTTTGACACTTAGTAACTATAAACATTTTGACACTTGTTTCACAATAACCATTTTTGACAGAATTGCTAGAATGTTTTGTTAAATTACAATCTGATTCAAATTCGGAGTTAACAAATAGTAACATCTGGCAGAAACCAGTAAGGGGTCATCTTCCGTAACCCTTTCTTCTTATCAATCAAAGATACTCTTTCAAGATTCTGTTCTCCACGATATAGTCTATGCACTGATATAACGACCGTTAAGACTAGCTTTCATTTGCAAAAAAGATGATGCAGTCATGGTAATACTAATTGTATAAAAAAATATTAACCAGTTTGTGATGCAAAAGTGTAAGAAGTCAGAAACATTGTGACAAAAGAATGACGTTTTGGCTATCACCAGAATTTTATTTATTTCCCACCATGCTTTCTGAGTATCGACTTTATTTACCACACGTTTGAAACAGATGGTTGAGTGGAAACTTTCCCGCAACATATTTTTTAATCGACTTTTGGTTTTGGAAAAAATACGGAGGGGAAATATCAAAATTCAAATAGGCCTAACTAACATTACTCTCACTTTCTTTGCCTCCATGGTATGGTTTATAGATTCTATATTTCCAGTTTTATCTATCGGCTGTCTGAAGAAGACATAAAAAAAAATTATTATTTTGTTCTAAACCTTCCTTTTTTGGAAAGGGCTAAAAGATACAAATCTACTAGATAGTAAGCAAAACAAGCACTTGACACGTTATACTAAAGTATTTCCTGAATAGTACGATGTTAGTACGAGCAAGTCCTTATCAATTCATTGCACTTATGTCGAAGTTACAGCCCCTGAAACCACGTCAACGTCAACTCCAACAATGCAACAATTGCAGAAACTCTTTAATACGTGACATATACGAATAAGCAGAAAAGACGAAAACGCATTGACCTTTTCTGGATGTCGTGGATCTGTTCAACACCAAGTGATGAAAAGTTATGGAAGACAAAAACAAGAATTTTCCGCGGACAATAAAGCTCGCCCTGACGAGAGCTTGTCACAAAGAAAAGTCATTTCCTAGGTCAAGGTAAAAGGTCGTTTTGAAAAGTAAGTCAAACTCCAAGGTCATGGTCAAATGTGAACGGTTTGGTAGGAGGTGTTCATGTGTGAAATATCAAGGCTGTATGTGTAAAAGGACATGAGATATAGGCCTGGTTAAAGTTTTTTAAAAGTAGGTCAAACTACAAGGTCAAGGTCAAAAGGTCCAAGGTCACGGTCAAATGTGAACGGTGTTGGTGGGATGTGTCCACGTGTGAAATATCAAGGCTTTATGTGTAAAAGGACATTAGATATTGGCCAGGTTAAAGTTTTTTAGGCCAGGTTAAAGTAGTTTAAAAGTACGTCAATCTCCAAGAAGAGGTCAAAGGTCATGGTCAGAAATGAAAGGTCTTGATTTGAGGTACCCACAGGTGAAATATAAAGGCTATATCTCGAACATGGCATGAGATATGGGCCAGGTTAAAGTTTTTGCGGACGCTGACGCCGATGCCGAGGCCGACATCCGAGGGTATGACAATAGCTCTTCCGAGACTTTCGTCCCGGGCGAGCTAAAATGAGTTTGGTCAATAACCATTTTTTAACGAGTGCTATTTAAAAAGTCAATTATAGCCTATCCATTATATCCATATCATTGTATGATCTTCTGCCTAGGACCAATATCAGTCTTGTAATAGATCTAACAGAATTATTAAAGGGGGACGAGCTAGGCTGTCGAAAATGCAAATGGCACAATAATTACAAACCAGAAATAACGTATGAAATTACCAACCTGAAGGGGTAGATCATTTATGTCCATTGTTACCATTCGTCGAGCTTTATTAAGTATTAAAATCCAAGTCAATTAATAACATGCTGGTCGTCCTTGTTTTTGTTTTGTAACGGCTACATATGCCCAACCTTCAAAAATCAATTACGTCAGAGATACGTCATATGTGCTCAGCGACATTTAAAACACCGTACAACCGGCTGCGTAGAAAGTCAGCGAAGACAGATTCGGCATCTGATGTCATGTCACTCATGTGCATGGTAGGTCAAATGAATTTACTTTTATAAATAAACGAAAGGATCTTTGGTATTCTATAGTTGATAAATACGCGTATAAATGGTCAGTGCTTGTACAAAATAAACCTTTTCACGTATTCCTCGCAAATAAGGTCACAGTCATCCACACAGCCGGTTGTACGGTGTGTTAATATCGCGAAGGTGTGTCTCGTTGACCTTGACCTTGTCTTGTTTTGAAGTAAAAATAGAATGTGTAAACACGCTTGTAAAGGATTGATCTATAGCAAAGGAAAAATGTTTTTTTCGCCGAGATTGAGGTTTTTATCCATTGCTAATTGTTTTTCCATGCACAAATATGAGTTCCCGAACAGTTCGGAAGCATAAAAACATAGAATGAGCCCCTTTAAAGATTTTCTGCGATGCGGATTGTTCGGCACGGCACATTCAGGTGTTGCGTGCTCATGAGATCAGACGAGTTCTGACGAATGTGCGACGTGATAAGTAGTTTCATATTTAATCATATATTCTGAAGTTATTTTTCCTATAAATCTCAGCTAGCATCTTAATATCATTAAACATTAGCAAAATCGTGTTTACTTTAAAAAAAACAAACAGCTGCTCTCTCACATGGATGATTTACACTCATTGGTGAGAGACAAATGACTTGTCAAATGTCAGAATAGAATATTGGTTTGGTTTGGTTTATTGGGATTTTACGCCGTTTTTCAATTACTATGGTCACATCGCGGCGGCTGGAGCACCTAACCATAGATTCCTGTCGTTTCTCATACCAGTACTACCACAACAACCTTACCGAGCTCCCCAACATAGGTTCACAATATCAAACCATTGATGGGTGACATTTTTGTCAGTATGGGTATTTGTCGCGACCGGGTTCAACACGGGACCTCTCGAATGAGAGGCAGAAGCGCCACCAGCTGTGCCAAAGCCGCGGCTAGAATGGATATTGGCCATACCGGTGTTCGAATACATGACCTCTAGATTGACAGACTCCGACAATATGGGTTCGGCACCGGTTCGAAATCGTGTCAACAATTTGAAAAAAGTGGCAAAACAACGATATTTCAGCAACCTAGATGAATGTTTGTCCGATTTTCGATTTCAAAATCCTGCAAAGTATTGGAAGCATATAAAAACATTGATTAACATGAATAAAAAGTCTGAAAAAATACCAATTCTCAAAAGTATTGAAAACGATTTAGAGACTATTCACTACACGGATGACGAAAAAGCTGAATGTCTAAATAACTTCTTTTCCTCAATTTCAAATGTTGATGACTCGCATGTGTCCCTACCACGATTTGATTTAAAAACTAATAGTAGTCTTAACAACATACATATCTCTACCAATGAAATTGAAAATTTAATCAGTACCCTGAATATTAACAAAGCTGTAGGTCCAGATCTTATAAGTCATAGGCTCCTTAAGAATATAAAAGCAAGTATAGCTACACCTTTATCTAAACTCTTTAACAAATCGCTTAACGACCAGGTCTTTCCTATAAAATGGAAAGAATCAATAGTTAATCCTCTATTCAAAAAAGGTGACAAATCTTGCGCTTCAAACTATCGCCCAATTTCACTTCTAAGTTGCATCGGTAAGCTTATGGAGAGATGTGTCTATAAACATGTGTATAATTATTTCCACTCTAATAGCTTAATATACCGGAACCAGTCAGGTTTTTTATCTGGTCATTCTACTGTCCACCAATTGCTCGAGATATATCACCAAATTGTTTCGTCTTTAGATTCAAAGCAGAACTTGTGTATGGTATTTTGTGATATATCAAAAGCTTTTGATAGAGTTTGGCACAAAGGACTATTGTTTAAACTAAAACAATTAGGTATACAAGACCCATTACTTGAATGGTTTAGAGACTACCTGACGGGTCGGCAACAGTCAGTCATAGTCAATTCGTCAAGGTCAAGTCTAAGGTCAATAAACGCGGGCGTTCCTCAAGGCTCAGTTCTCGGTCCATTGCTCTTTCTCGTTTACGTAAATGACATTTCTGATAATTTGATAAGCATTTCGCGATTGTTCGCCGATGATACATCTTTAGCATGTTCTGCGACACATTTAGCCGATATTGAAGGTATCTTAAACCATGACTTAGTTATCATATCTCAATGGGCCAAACAATGGCTTGTAACATTTAATCCGTCTAAAACCGTCGCTATGAATTTTTCAAATAGGCATAATATTCAACACCCAAACCTGTATTTCGATAATGTAAAACTAGACTTTGTTGAAAGTCACAAACACTTAGGATTGACTCTTAGTAGTAATGGTAAGTGGCACCAACATACAAAAAACTTGTTTAATTCGGCTTCAAAACTATTAGGAATGATGAGATGTTTAAAATTTAGATTGAAACGAGATTCCTTAAATCAAATTTATATATCGTTCATACGCCCAATTTTAGAATATGCATCTGTAATTTGGGATAATTGCACGATTCAAGAAAAGGAAACCCTCGAAAAACTCCAAATCGAGGCTGCTAGAATCGTCACAGGGCTAACAAGATCAGCGTCTTTAAACAATATTTATAAAGAAATTGGATGGCTAACTTTAAATAACAGACGAAAATACCAAAAACTCATATTAATTTTCAAAATTCTTAATGGTTTAACTCCTACGTATCTTCAAGACATTTTCCCGGGGCATGTTCATAATAGAACCCAATACAGATTACGCAACGCAGAACATATCGATTTAATTGCTTGTCGAACCCAACTTTTTGCCAGTTCCTTCATTCCATCTGCAGTTACCCTATGGAATGACCTTCCAGCAGACATTAAATCAATACAATCTTTATCATTGTTCAAATCGCGTATCTTACAAATGTATTCCGTTCCTAGTGTTCCCAAACATTTTCATGTTGGTGAGCGAAGGTTATCAGTATATCAAACTCGGATTAGGAATAAATGTAGCGACCTAAAAAATGATTTATTTCTTAATCATATCACTCCAGATGCAATTTGCAACTGTGGACATGCTATTGAAGACGCTGAACATTTCTTGTTTCGTTGTCCTTTATATATTAATTCGAGACTACGACTTTTCCATTCGCTGCACAGATTCCATCCTTTGAACGAAACATTGTTACTTTTTGGATCTGAAATTCTCACATTTGAAGAAAACTCTTTCATCTTTAAATCAGTTCAAAACTATATAAAGGAAACAAATAGATTTGGATAATTTCGTTTTGCAGCCTCAGCAGCAGACCATCATCATCTCCCAACTGACAAGAAGAACTACTTCTATTCTCTTTTTTTTTCTCTCTTAAGAAAGATTAATACATATTTATACCATCTATAATCCTGTTCCATTAACGGAATAGCATTGTCATGCATTTCCACTTAGAAAATTGTTGTTTGTAAGTGATCATACTTGTATAGCCGTTGAACTGTACGCACGCAAGCGTCTAGTTCAGCAGGTATACAATGTATGTAAAACTGATGACTCTAGACCAGGTTTGTTATAAGGGAATGGCCGTATCTAAGTTGCTAGAACTTGTGGCCAGACCCTTTTGCCAACTGTTGATTTTCACTTGCTGTAAAAAAAACTCCACATGTATGTAAATATTGATGGCAATAAAATATGTTTAAACTAAACCGGTTCGACGATTAAATGTAAGAATGCCAAAGCATTATAGCGGTAATAACATGCGAGACGCAATTTGCGTACATGGATGTTTCACGTGTACATTAAAAGAGCAAAAACAAACATTAAAAGAACGAAAACAAGCACTTTATTCTTTATCCCCTAATGTTATCAACTTTAAAAATCGTCTAAAATTTCATGTCAATAGGGACATAATCCTCGTTGACCCGATTACTACACATTGACGCCTGTTGACATCCTAGAAGAAAATGACGTTGGAAAACATTGTCGAAAATGAAGAAATTGCTTGTGACAAGCAATTTCTTCATTTCCCACAATATTTTTTACCCCAAAAGACTAAAAAATATCAAAACTCTTTAACTCTAAATTGTCGTCTGCAACGCCTCTGAATTTGGATATGTCTAAAATTCTACCGTATGATAATTGGTCAACAGTAAACAAAGTCAATAGTGAGAAAGACAACCCGGAAGTTCGCTCTTTTGTCATATCCTTTTCTTTTAAGTCCTTTCGGCTCTTCTTTTTTACCCTTTACAAATGTAGAAAATGTAATATGAATTTCTTGGGAACCCCTAAAAAGTGTGTAAAACATATATAGTATTTTATATAAGCGCATGTCAAGATGGCGTTAGAATATCTTATAGCCTACCATGTAGCCTATAAAGTGTTCGATTGGATATGTAAGTTATGTTTATTAAACTTATCTAATACTGAAAAAAAGAAGTTTACCCTTATAGACAAGCGTCACATTTTATGGTGTCGGGTCAATATTTAAGAAGGATCATCTTCACATAAAAACTTCAGAAATCAAAAGTGACAAATCGTGGGCAGGGCTACTATTTCTTCCGGACCTTGGGTCTTGGACTAATTACGGAAAATGGGCTATTTCATCATAGTTATTTTGATTCTTGCATGTGAGTTACTTATTATGTTGTAAACCACTTTTCAAAGTTTCTTTTCGGAGTGAGTATAACACATGGTACATATTTGGAAGGTTACTTATACGATTAATTTATATATTTAAGTTTTTTATTCCAGAATTTATTCAGAATTCAATCAATACTTAGGTAGAAAAATTGCCATGTTTCCCCTAACATTGCACAAAAAAATCTGGTACAAGTAGGTAGGCTACTTAAGTTAGCAAACTTTGCTTTTTAAAATTTATTTTCTCTATATTTCATTTGTGTAAAACATGTTAAAGTAAAAATATGTAAATAAATTAATCTCATTTACAAGAAAATGACAGGCTGCAAATTAAAAAAAATGCATTAAGTCATTTTTAGCTTATTGTCAAGTTATATGTTTTTATAACAAATGCTGATGATCGGCGGACATAAGAATCTTTCTATTGTAGAATCGTCACAAAATTCAAGTTCTGCTTAGTTTTTAAAAACAAATGTCATTCAGGTCAATTTGAAATGAATGGAAATGGCTAGAAATCTAAACTTTGCAAAAACACATTAACTTGTATTTTCATTATTAGATAGTTTTAACAATTCTGTACGCTACAAAGCCAGATATATGCATATATGCATTTTAAACAATGGTGAATGAAAATGGGATAATTCAATATTTCATAGTGTGATTTTTTTAAATTATGCAACCAATGTTGTTGTTTTTATTTGTAGATATCGCAGAATCAGTTCAACTTGCAGAAACACAGTCTAGTTACGTGAAAAACTGTTGGTTTAAGTGGCGAATAGTGAGTGAATACCAAAATGTCCCCTCCGCTTGGCTTAACCGGGAATATCTCGTCGAGGAAATATGCAAGTAAGAAATAGCTGCTTTTCATCGAAGACCTCGTATGTAACTGCAGCTTAAATCAAGCTGCAGTTACGAGGTTTTCGAAGAAAAGCTGTGAAATGTTGTTAATCGTACAAATGACAAGATTACGTGTGGTTAAAATTTGAATATGCTGCAGATGATTAAATGAATGTAAACATGGGCGGATCTAGAGGGGGGGGTCGGGGGTCGGGGGGGGGGGGTCGGGACCCCCTGGCATTGGCCGAAAATTAAATTTTGACTATATAAATTTAGTGTAACGTTACATATTTATTACATTTTAAGCCAAAATTTGAGCTTGGACCCGCCCCAACCCCTCCTGGAAAATTTTTTTGAGCTTGGACCCCCCTGGAAAAAATCCTTGATCCATGTAGCATAGAAATTGTTGAAGCAAAATGAGGAAATGCTATACGTGTACATATAAGCAGCACTTTTGTTCGTTTTTTCTCAATATTCTTAAAGAAATTATCTTTCACGGTCGAAAACACAAGGCATTAATTTGAAACTGTTAAATGTTATATTTTGAGCTAATAGGTTTGTTCTCTTTATTTTTTCTTCAAACGAATGACTTACTATGGAACACAGATGCGTTTTAACAATTAAAAAGACTACCAATTAAGTTCTCTCTTTCAAAATTGTGCTCTTTTTTGCCTTTAAATGTAAACAAAGCTAATTGAGATGGAAGACTGTCAATTCAACTCTTTCCCAAGCAACAGGATTTTAGAGTGGTAGAATTTAAAAGCTAGTGCAGACCAGAAAATGGTTGTTTATAAGGACAAAATTCATTCACAATAAATTACAGGAAATATTGAGGCAAAATGAGAAAATGCTGACAATCAGTATTTCACTATTTTGTATCAATATTTTTCATGTTTTTTTCCACTTTGGACGTCAAAACAATGTCTTGTTTGGGGAAATGTTTTAAAAATTGTTTAATATAGTAATGTTCCAGGCAAAGAAAAAGAAACGTTCAAGATAAATCTCCAAAGTAAAAAGACAATATTTAGTTTTGACAATTTCACAGAAAACTGTAACAAGGTTTTAGATGTGACACAATATTTTATAATTAAGCATTTATGCCACATAACAATCAATCTACAAGCCATGTGATCCAATGCCAACGTCATCATTGAGATTACAGATCCTAAGCTTTTGGTGCATTTAAGTATATTTTCCTACAGGACTGGGGTGAGCGTTGATGACATGGACAAATGCACGAGACAGCACGTGGACGTAAATGGCGGCAATATTCTGGCATTCTGGAACGGCATTCGTGATAAATATCACAGAGTCTGTCAACATTACAGAGGTAGGGATGTGTGAGTCGAGAGCAGAGCTGCCTATGAGAGGAGATGAAGGCATTCTAAATATCGTATTTCAAATCCAAACCCCATGTTGTGGGTATTCATTTGAAGTGTCTCAATGAGACGATTCTAATGAGTACCGACATCATAGGGGTTTATGATGAATAAGTGAAATATTGAATTTTGAAAGGCCCCCATCTCCCCTTATCTGGACTTGTGAACTTGAGCGTTGTGAACGTTTGATCAATTCGAAAGCTTTTAGCAGTGTCAAAAACATAGTCTTTATAAACTAGCGGAATCTTTCTTTAGGCCTATTCCTTAATTTACCATTTTTGTTATGTCTTCGTCGATTTCTTCTTTGTCGTCGGTCAGTTATTATGAACATATACCTAGATGCATAATAAATGCGACTGTCGTAGCGTCTACTTTACAGTTTAGGTTTCTACATGTACGCAGATATATACTCAAAAGAAAAAGTTTAGTCAGTATTTTTGATGGTCAATTATTCCGCCAAAATACAACATATCAGTGTAGAATTTCACACAATATTTGTTCAATCGACGCATAACAAAAACCTACAAGTAATGTTGCAAAATTTAAGTTTTTAGGTTTGCGCTTAAAGAATTTCAAAATGCAACAGGTGTACTTGCTGCAGGGAAGGCTTACGTCTTTTTCCTAAACTATTTTAACCCTTTCCCAAACGGCAAAATTTTAGGGTGATCCTCTTTAAAAACTGCCACAAGTGACAAAATGGATGTTATTAAAGATAGGATTTGTGTAAAATATGGCACAGAAAATATTGAGACAAAAGGAGAAACTGCTGGTTATCAGCAGTTTCTTCTTTTGTTTCAATGTTTTCCCAAGCCTATTCTATTCGGGACGTCAAAACCAGGTCTTGTTTGGGAAAGGGCTATTAAGCAAATTAAAGACAATATCCCAGATGCAAAAAATCCACAATAAAATTGATAGGCCTACCAGCCTACATGATTTTAGCACTCTGGCTTAATCAATTTCGCAAAAAATGACAATTTTGGAAACTATCTAACTAGCCTATAAACTCTGGCAGTCTTCTACAGTTTGAACTTGGTAAGCGCTCACAGTTTGTAGTATTGGGGTAGTTGTCAAAAATGGGCACATGCATGAGATTTTGGTCATTGATACCTCTGAAAACAGAGTATCTGGAATTCACGTTCATTGTGACGTCACCACGTTACGTCACGTCCCATCTGACACATAAACATTGAAAATCGACCACATTGTAACCCATTTGTTCAATAAAGACATGTTGTTATAAAAATTTGTCATTTACTTGCCTGTCCATTTACTCGGAAATTTGCTTTTTGAGCATTGGCCCAACCAGATCTCGGAAATTGATTGACATACATGGAATGTAATTTTTTTTCTAATTGTTTGTCTACAATTAATAACTTTTTCTAAGTGGTAAACCAGCTACTGGTCATGATAGAACGATTTCTTGAAAACGCAGTAAAATGCTTTGAGTAACAGGTTGGGTGCATAAGTCGCCATAATTTACTGTAAATTCCATTAAAAAGGAGTTTCCTCAGTCACAGTCAACAAAGAGACTTCTATTCTACCAAGAAATGATACAAAGATCGCCTTTTCATGTCAATTACCAGGAATTTAGAGTCTACATAAAGTCACTGCTGAATTTGTGAATCTTCATTTTGACCCCATTTGAATTGAATTGTTGAAAGGAAGTTTAAGTAAAGCATGGATGCCAATGGAATTTCACCGACTTGTTCTAAATTGGTTAAAGATTGTTATGCGTAAAACTTTTAGCATTGTAAAACGTTTTTTGACAAAATTGTTGACCACAAACTTTATACTGACTAAACTTTTTCATCTCAGTATAAATGTTAAAATGTACACACGAACGACATTTGCAAAACAAGAATATGGCATTCATTTATAGACTCGTGTCATTACAGTTACACCTCTGTGAACCTTTCTTTTTCACATGAAAATGTGTCACCTTTTTAGCTCACCTGAGCACGATAGTGCTCATGGTGAGGTATTGTGATACCGCTGTGTCCGTCGTCCGTCGTCCGTCGTCAGTCGTGCGTCGTGCGTCAACCTTTGGCTTGTGTGCACTCTAGAGGCCACATTTTTTGCCCAATCAACCTGAAATTTGCTCAGAATAATTGTCTTGATGAAATCTCGGACAAGTTCGAAATTGGGTCATCTGGGGTCAAAAACTAGGTCACGGGGTCAAATCTTAGAAAAACCTTGTGTGCACTCTAGAGGCCACATTTTTTGCCCAATCAACCTGAAATTTGCTCAGAATGATTGTCTTGATAAAATCTCGGACAGGTTTGAAATTGGGTCATCTGGGGTCAAAAACTAGGTCACGGGGTGAAATCTTAGTAAAACCTTGTGTGCCCTCTAGAGGCCACATTTTTTGCCCAATCAACATGAAATTTGCTCAGAATGATTGTCTTGATGAAATCTCGGACAAGTTTGAAATTGGGTCATCTGGGGTCACAAACTAGGTCATGAGGTTAAATCTTAGAAAAACCTTGTGTGCACTCTAGAGGCCACATTCTTTGCCCAATAAACTTAAAATTGGCTCAGAATGATTGTCCAGGTGAAATCTTGGACAAGTTTGAAATTGGGTCTCATATGGGGTCATAAACTAGGTCACAGGTTCAAACCTGGTTTGTACTCCTAGAAGCCCATTTTTTTGCCCAATCAACCAGAAATTAGCTCATAATAATTGTCTTGATGAAATGTACAAAAAGTTTGAAATTGAGTCATCTGGGGTCAAAAACTAGGTCACTAGGTCAAATTTAAGAAAAACCTTATTTGCACGCTTGAGGCCACATTTTATGCCCAATCAGCCTAGTCAGAATAATTATCTTGATAAAATCTCGGACAATTTCAAAATTTTGTCATCTGGGGTCCTAAACTAGGTCATGGGGTCCAGTCTTGGGGATTTTTTTGCCCAATCAAGCTGAAAATTTGTCAGAATGATTATCTTATACAGGCCACAAATCTTAGTAAAGTGTGATCATTTTGGAGGCTCAGACACACCATATACAGAAAGCTATTATGTCAGGCAGGCCCGTAGGAACAGGGAGGCTAAACCCTTCCAAAGTTGGCCAAACATGCCAATTTTTCTTAATTTTACACTTAAAATTTTAGGGAAATCCCAATTAGCCCCCCCCCCCCCCACCCCCCCAATATTTAGGATAGAGTCTATAGCCCCCCAATATGAAATTGCTTCCTATGGGCCTGTCAGGTGAGCGCTTCAGGGCCAATGGCCCTCTTGTTTCAGAATATTTGAGGTACAAAAAATGTCGAGAGAATCATCACGTTATAACGGCTTATGATAAATGTCCAAAGAGATATCCAGGCGTGGAGTGCAGGTAAATTTCCCATCACGAAAATATTTTAACTCTATCCCAAACATATTTTTTTGGGGGTGGTTCAAATAAGAAGCTACTTTACAGATCTACAACGAAATAAATGTAAAGAAAAACTTGAAAAGTGTTAAATATTGCATAGAAAATATGGAGGCAAAAGGAGAAAATGCTGATTATCAGCAATTTCTTCTTTTGCCTCAATGTTTTCCCAAGCCCTTTCAATTAGGGAGGTCAAAACCAGGTCTTGTTTGGGAAAGGTTAAACAGAGGGAATCGTTAATATAGTTAACATTAATCAATTCGTATACATGTAGTGTATCAGTCATGCAGCCGAATATGGATAAGTTAACTTGCAAAACGTATGAATTATTTGTTTTCCGGAATTACACATACGAGTACATATTTTTGCTGGTGTGATGCATATTATTAATTAAATCACGCTTTGTCAGTATAATACAACATAATGTTATGACGAAGAAATAACCAAACACGTATACATATATTATACAGTTGTCCCAAGTTATTCTGATGTTTATTAACACACCTTTAAGCTATAAAAACATGTTATTATACAGACACACGTGCAAATCGTCTCATCAATATTTCATCAAAATATAGCGGACGAGAATTGACCTGGCAGAGCACTCCATTCGATTAGTATGGGCAGCTCTGCCAGGCCATTTATCGTGAGGTATACTGATTGTCATCAATATAGTTTTGACTAGTATAATTTATAATTAGTGAATTGATATAATTTTACTATTTGGTGGGAATCAGAATATCGTGGGACCACTGAATGTTTGATAATTTCTTCATCATAAAAATAAATAGACACAAACTGTACTGGTATTTATTCGTGAAAAAACATATGACTGTCCAACAATACTCTACACGTACTTTGTAAAATAAATCTGCCATGAATTGATACATTTGGCAGAATGTTGCTATAATTTTAACCGTTTTCGTTTTCCAGTGACTTTGAAAGCATAAGTAAATGTGTCAAAAAGGCCATCAAAAGACATTGTATGGACGAGCCTGCAGAGTTCTTCACGAATTTGGTGGATACAGAGTCAGCTCCCTTATTGGATTACATGGGTTGTTCATCTAGTAGGTTTAGCCTTTCTGTTCTTTAACCACACTGTGTTCCAAAGTCATGTCTCCCTCTTCTATTACTCGAATAATATATCACCTATAATTCTTGCAATATCGGCGAAAGAAAAAAAACCGCTATTTGTGAAAGACTTTGTATGATGATTTGTTTCGACAAAACATCAATTTAAATGCCTTCTTTACGACATATTTTGGGTTTTCAAGTGAACTTATCAATAAAAAGTTTTAGCTAATATCTGTTTAGAATCTTATAAAATTGAGATGTTATATTTCACGGGATATATATCTCAAGTGATAATCTTTTAGATGTTTTTAAACACTTCTTATTGTTACAGCGCAACCACAACCCTTTCATAACATTGAGTATGTTCGCGTCAAGACTCGCACAACAAATCAAACAGTACAAACAACAGTTCAAAGTCCAGCAAGTCCTGCTAACTCAGAGTACCAAGTTCAAGGTCATAGAGACAATTTGCTCGAGGAGGAAATAATCATAAAAACTGAAGAATTCGAAGTGGACGTTACCGTGTATTCGTCTAGTCACAACACTAAATGCACCACGTCTTTGCTCTTGATCAGTTTGTTTGTGTTGCTCTTGCACTAGAATAGATCTATTTGAATATTTCTACAAGAATCAATGGGCATTGCGGTATCTTTATTATACTTTATACATGGGTGCATGTCTTATGGGACAAAGGCATCAAACGCGCATCTTCAAGTGCTAAAATGTCACGTGTTATTTGGACATCGTAATTGTTTACGTTTGAAGTGAAAGTCTGACCATATCCTAAATAAACTGGTCAAGAAATGAATACGTCATCTTGGAAATAATAGAATTTATCAATGACGTCACAAAAAAGGAGCACGTGATTTTAAAATAAAAATAGTGGAAGATGATACAGGATTTCAAATGTCGATTATAATGTGCTTTATTAAGACTGTGAATCTTGATTGAAATTCAGGTAGGCTCGGATTTCATTCTGGCAAAAGGATGAAGTGTTTGCTCAAGGACTGATTTGGTGTCATGATACCTATTTTTACATGTTCTTATCGTCGCTTTTCAACAAAAACCTCGTAACTGCAGCTTGTTTTAAGCTGCAGTTACGATGTTATTGTTATAAAGGCGTCGTTATATTTTTATCATACTTCACTTTAAAATGTGTTCAGTATCTTTGACAAAAATGGCAATATATTGTTTTGTGTTATATAATATATCATTTCATTACACTGTACATAGATTCTCATTACATTAACGTATACAGAGAACTGAAATTTGTTCACCTTTTTGCATATTGCAATTCTTTTATTTTTTGAAAAACATTGATTTCTTTTTCCAACATGGCTTCAGTAGTCGTTGGATTCCGGATTTTGCAGTTTAGCCAATGAAGCGTTTGTAGTCGCATTTTAGCTCAACCGAGCTATTGTGACAACTTTCCGTCCGTCGTCGGTCCATCCGTCTATCAACAAATCGGTTCTTACACTCTAGATAGCAAACTTGATCAAAACAAGTATGACCAGTCAGTATAATCAGTCTTACAGTCACAAAATATTAATTGATTCGAACAAGACTGTGGCTGATAGCATCTTGGTTAAGGTGAGCGATGTAGGACCATCGCGGTCCTCTTGTTTTCGTAAACCTCGTAACCGTAGCTTGTGATAAGTTGAATTTATGTGAATCGAAGAATGGGAAAGTTGTACTCAAAACATCTTCGCTAGCCAGCAAGATCATCTCTACTTTGATCCTTATTCCATTCCCACACATTGACTCTTTATGACTCCCCCAAGAAGAAAGACTTTGGGACGCATTGTGGAAAATGAAGAAATTGCTTGTGACAAGCAATTTACACTCCTCAAAAGTTCTAATTAGCCACTTTTCATATTCGTTTTACTAGAAAACATAAAAACTGAAATTTTGACAGTTGTTTATATATTTAATAAAGATTCGAAATTTAGAATTCATAACACCGATTGTTTTATATTGCACGAGTTATTGGCTAAAAAGGCGTTTTGGTCAAATGCGCACGAAAAACACGTACGATATTCAAAACTCGTAAATGTTACATACATTATGTCCTATATAGCCTAGAACCTAGGAAAAACAGAAAAGATTACCAAAATCAAGTAACACGAATACGCTAGAGAGCTTGGCATGATCGAATCTGCCAGGCCAATTAGAGGGGTATGTTCTCAATATTTTTTTCGGCCATTCTTACATAAACAGAACATAAGTAATCTTCTTTTATTATTTCTGGTGCCTTTGACAATAATTTCCATGTTGTTAAAATTTTCATTCGTCCCAATTCTGCCTATAAAAGGCTGTTCCGGGAATCTTGATTGACCGGAAGTGAATATGTTAATACGAAGCCCATAAAGCCGATGAACACCGGCTACCCTTTCGGTCCTTTAAATTGTTAGATTCAAAGGCAAACAACATGAAAAACGTTATTAGCCCAATCTGTAAGGCCTTGGCAAAATTACCCATTTTCTGGCCATTTCCAAGCATATCTGAAAGCCGTTCGTGTCAACAATATCAGTCTTGTGTCATTATTTGATAGGCATTAGCCGCATATGGGCGTCAAACCACATTCAAAGCCTTCATTTACACTGAAAAGTTTAATTTTACCTCCATGAATCATAACGAGTTAAGGACAGATCCTCCATTTATTTCCTATGGTAAGATTTTTTTATATTTTCTGTACTGATATCTAAATATATGAGAAGTAAAAAAATGACTTAAAAGCTATAGGTCACCAAGCGCATTAAAAAGTTATTGGATTTCAAGGGAGACTACTCTTGTCTAAAATTGCAAAAATGAGGTGTCACTTTTAAAATACACAAAAAAGGTGTTCGAAATGACTAGCCTTACATAAATAAGTGTTTATTGTGTTCAGTATGTTTTATTCTGTATAAATGAGTATCAATTTGGGAAAATTTATTGATGATTTTGAAATTTTTAGTAAATCATTCTTTCAAAAGTAGCTGAAATTGCTCTTTTTTCGCAACGTTTCTGATAATAAAAAATATTCCAGCGGTAAGAATTTTTTTCTTTTTTGGTAAAGACATAGTGCTTGGTCATACCTACAAAAACAAACAAAGAAAATATATCAAACCAAGCGTTTTTCTTAGTTATAAGTAAAATTTGGTTTACTTTTTGCAGCTCTGTCCGAAATTGTTTCACTACTTTTATCCATTTTCTTCCTTATTACCAGCTTTAGATAATAAAAAGTGTCATCTTTTGTGTCCATCTGAAGCGGACTAGCTCATAAAAACGCCACTTTGCTTTTATTGCTCCGTTTCCTATCGCTAACGCCACATGTTGAACGCGTAACAGAAAGCGAAATATACCACCCGAGTACAATTACACGTTAATTGACCAAACAGAGAAAATTGAAATAACCGAAAAGGGTCATGTCATTTATCAACCAAACATTAACAAAATGTAAAAAATACATTTGCTGAAAAGGCCAATTACTGAAACAGCTTTATTTTCGTTATTTAGGATATGCGCAGTAAGTTGCGCAGTAACAACTGGAGGATCTGTCCTTAAGTTGAAGAAAATTCAGACAACCATCCATAACGCAACATTTTGGACGAACTGTCTAGTGTTGTTGCTCACGAATGGAGAAAAAGCATAAAGAAATACACCCTTATCTGTGAAAGAATCATCAGGATGCAGTTACAAGCCATGAACAATTCTGCTTAAATACAATACGTCATTGGCCTCTGTTTTGTGACTTTTCATTTGTAGGGGTGTTTATCTGATGTCATTGTTTTGATAATGCTTTGTAATAAAAGGCTATTGATTTTTGTGTAAGTTATGATAAATATATATGTCAGCTGATGATATGAAAATGATTATGTTTCGAACATATTTGTTGTCTGTACTTCCCAAAATACAAGGTGGCCAATTAGAACTTTTGAGTGGTGTATTCATTTCCCACGAAGCTTTCCACACACACACACACACACACACACACACACACACACACACACACACACACACACACACACACACACACACACACACACACACACACACACACACACACACACACACACACACACACACACACACACACACACGCGCACACGCACGCGCACGCGCACGCGCACGCGCACACGCACACGCGCACACGCACGCGCACGCGCACGCGCGCGCGCGCACGCACGCACGCACACACACACACACATACCAATTAACACCCTTTTTGTCGTTGACATCAGCTTTAGAATTAGATCGCCCTTAGACTTTTCTGTCTGCAAAGGGGTGAATACAGTACAATATATGTCTCTATAAATGACCTGGCGGAGCATCTCTAGCCATTAGCTAGAGATGCTCTGTCAGGTAACTTATTGTGAGCTATACCAATAGTTATTATCAGGGAGTATGTAAACATCCGCTTACTGGAATTTCATAGGACAGTTTTAACTTTTGACTCCTCACGCTAAAAGGGACAAACTTGGAATCATTGCAGTGTCGAACCTTATAAGTCCGCGCGCACTGCGCAGGCTTACTAGAATCGAAACATCCCACTCTAAGATAATTTCCTGAACCTAAAATTGTTTTCAAATATTTTATACAATTCTTCTCAATTTCCAAATGCGATATCTGATTGGCCTCTGATCCATATCTCATGTATAAGATCTATGCAATTCTCTGGTAACCCCCCTTATTGTGATGGGTTACAGTTTTGATTTAATCCATTACCAAACGACAACATTTCGGGTTGATCCAAATTCAAAGATGTTGCAGACGACAATTAGAATTGATTGAAATATAATTGTTTTGGATGTTTTTGTGTAGAAAACATTGTGGTAAATGAAGAAATTGCTTCTTACAAGCAATTTCTTCATTTACCACAATGTTTTCCAAAGCCTTGAACTTGTAGGGCGTCCAAAGGCGTGACTGTGTGGTAATGGTTTAATTAATAGTATCTAGCATTTTCTCCTTTTATAGCAACATTTTCTGTGTTATAGTGTACATGGAGCCTAACTTTAACAACATTCAAATGCGTGGTCTACAACACGTTTCAAATTTCAACAGTCTAAACGTCGCCCTTTTGGAAATGATAAATGAGTGCCATTTTTTTCAATAAGTGTCGTCAAAACCAGGGTTTGGTAAGGATAACGGTTAACTCTTTCACACACGGCATAAATCTAGGGCGGTCCAATTCCAAAGCTCCTACAGACAGCAAAAAGGGTATAAATAAAGATAGAATTTGTGGACAAAGTAGCAAGGAAAACGTTGAGTCAAAGAGAAGAAAATGCTGATTATCAGCATTTTCTTCTTTTGTCTCATTTTTTTCTATTCTATTTTGGACGTCAAAACCATGGCTTGTTTTGGAAAGCATTAACCGATGTTCCATTCTTACATACCGCGGTATATTTACTCAATGGGAACATTTTAAACGACGAAAAATAGTTTCAAAAGGTTAATCGTTTTATGTGATTTACAAGTTTCAATGGAACTCATCGATTTAAGTGACAAATCGTTCCAGTAATGGACCGCAACCCTTTATCTTTCAAGCAACATTAAGGTTAACCTTTTCCCAAAACAAGACCTAGTTTTGACAGTCTTTAAAATCTGATAAAAATGCCAAGCGTTAAATGGATGCAGATTCACCATAAATGGCCAGAATAACTTATGTAAACATTTACACTGTCCTAAAATGAAAGATTCGCTTTTATTGATGATTCTTAATTCATCAGATGTGCTTTTAATTTAATGTAACTATGTACGTATTCCAGGATCCAGTGATGGGGATCGGGGGCCCGCACCCCCTCGAATGTATAAAAATACATACATACATACATGATTATATTTTATTCGGCATAAAATAGTTTACCACATATTTATGGTCACAAACATTACAAAACATAATTCACACATAGTGGAACGTACACCATAACAGAGAAGTAGCTCTCTTTCTTTGGCGCGGAAGGGACAGTTCACGTCTCTTTCGCTCCAAACAAAGATTACTAGTCAAGTTTAATCATCTATTATTCGAGGTATAGAATCTGATGGTCCAATTGCAAATACATGTAGATTGAAGGCCGCATTTCATGTTTTAAGGTTCCATATTTCGAGGCCCCTCTGTAACCTTTCGTGAAAAGGGTACAGTTCGTCACGAAATCTTAAACCGCTGGTGGTACATTGTCCGAGTAACGCTAATGTTGGCCCTTCCTCGAAACTAAATTGGAAAAATTCCTATAATAGTGATTTGAAAAAAGCAAGCGCCAACAAAGTCGCCACCCTGAAAAACATGCCACCAGCTTATACGAGCTCGTATGTATATATCAAGCCTCGTGCGACAAAAGAGACACAACGAAAATGTTTGATATTATGGTGGTGAATCTATGAAGACTACGATATCACTCGCACAATGTATTCCTACGTCAATTTTGACGAGAATCCATCGACTTTCAAATACTAGGATGTCAGTAGAAATGAGGGTAAACAGAACTTTAAACAATGCTTTAGTGATTTCCGAGACTAAATGAATGTATCGACCAACCTGTATCGTTGGTTAACTTCAGAAATATCGTAACTTTAACTTGAATAAGCAGTAGTTACGGCATTTTTGATTTTACCGACGAATATCGTCGTTTTTCTTCGAAAACCTCGTATCTGCAGCTTGTTTTAAGCTGCAGATACGAGATTTTCGAAGAAAAGCAGCGATATACTGGTCGTTTTTAAAGCAAAGTAGGGGGGCCACCGGAATGTAAATTGATAACAAGGACAAATGGTTCTAAACTATTGAACGTTTTTTTTTTTAAAACAATCAAACAAATAGATCCGATGAAAAAAAATGAATATCCATTAAAACACACACAGATAGAGCCAGACAAAAAAAAAGCAAGTTAACAATAAAGTTGACCAAACGGTATTCGCAGAGAAAATGCGGCGTAAAAATGCTCAGAAAAACAGAAATATGCGGATTTTTAGTTTGGATTTATATTTTAACTTGTAAGTATGTTTTATTCTTAACGAAAGAAAGTATTACTATGTGGCAGTTTTTTTCTAAAGGTAGAATTTTTCCAAATAGCAAGTTTTGATGTTGTCCGATTATATATAGCTACTGCAGACGACCAAAATGTTGAGATCAAAACTAAGATTTTATGAAAATATTGAGAGAAAAATGCAATCACTGATAAAAAGAACCTTGTCCTTCACTCGTGAATGGACTACTTCATTTTGTGAAATACTATTCAACCCTTTCACAAACGACGAAAATTTGGATTTTTTTCACATGAAAGTCACTGCAGACGTCAAAACGGATGATAATAAAGACGGGATTTGTGTAGAAGAAAGTACAGAAATATTGAGGCAAAAGGAGGAAATGTTGATAATCAGCATTTACTTCTTTTGTCTCAATGTTTCCCAAGCCCTTTCTATTAGGGACGTCAAAACCAGGTCTTGTTTAGGAAAGGGTTAAAGTAAGCTTAATGTTATTTTGTCGTCTGTAGATTCTTTCAAATTTGACAAGTCTCAGGATATATCAACTGGGGAAAAGTTAACCCCAATTTGCAGTTCCGCGTATGACATAATAGTTTAGCATTTATCACTTGGCCTTAATCTCGAATGTCAAAATTATATGAAGTGTTTACTTAAAAAGAAGTTAAGATGACACCGAACAAATGAAAATAAGGACATAATCGCCCTTTTCAACCCGGAACCAGGTATCATATTGATTACTATGACAACAATGTTTGAATATTTTTACACTATTTTCGCAGTCGAACAAAATCAATGCTCGGTTACTTATTTAGCCTCATTTTCTTTTATTTAAACCTACATCAAATATAGTCTAATATTACTGGGAACTCTGCTAGATATTTAGACATCAGAACAACATGGACACGTTCAGAATTTGGATCGCTGTTTGGTGCGTCACATTATTTAGGAAATTTTAGCACTAGTTTTCGCTTTATATAGAGGAGCGTGAAGGTTACACCTTTCTTTCATTTTGCCTCTGTATAGGGCTGCGGAAGATAATGAAAAATGACGACAGAGTACAAGGAGATTTGAAAACACAGTACCATTTTAATTAGATCAATCCTTAAGGACAGATCCTCCAGTTGTTACTGCGCAACTTACTGCGCATATCCTAAATAACGAAATAAAGCTGTTTCAGTGAATGGTCTTTTCAGCAAATGCATTTTTTTACATTTAGTTAATGTTTGGTTGATAAATGACAAGACCCTTTTCGGTTATTTCAATCTTCGCTGTTTGGTCAATTAAAGTGTAATAGTACTCGGATGGTACAGTTCGCTTTCTTTTACGCGTTCAATATGTGGCGTTAGCGATAGGAAACGGAGCGACAAAAGCAAAGTGGTGTCTTTATGAGCTAGTCCGTTTCAGATGGACACAAAAGATGACACTTTTTATAATCTATAGCTGGTAATATGGAAGAAAATGGATAAAAGTAGCAAAACAATTTCGGACAGAGCTGCAAAAAGTAAACCAATTTTTACTAATAACTAAAAAAAAACGCTTGGTTTGATATATTTTTCTTTTTTTTCTTGTAGGTATGACCAAGCACTATGTCTATACCAAAAAAGAAAAAAAATTCTTACCGCTGGAATATTTTTTATTTTCAGAAACGTTGCGAAAAAGAGCAATTTCAGCTAATTTTGAAAGAATGTTTTACTAAAAAATTCAAAATCATCACTAAATTTTCCCAAATTGTTACTCATTTAGACAGAATAAAACATATTGAACACAATAAAGACTTATTTATGTAATCCTAGTCATTTCGAACACCTTTTTTTGTGGGTATTTAAGTGACACCTCATTTTTGCAATTTTAGACGAGAGTTGCCTCCCTTGAAATCCAGTAACTTTTTAATTCGCTTGGTGACCTATAGTTTTTAAGTCATTTTTTTACTTCTCACATATTTAAATATCAGTACAGAAAAAATAAAAAAAACTTACCGTAGGAAATAAATGGAGGATCTGTCCTTAAATTTGAGAGCACGCAAACAGAATGGTATTTTCTTTCTCTAATGTAAAATACAAGAAATCAAACAGTCAAACAGTAATAAAAGCCATTATCCTTCGGTAGACCACGATTCGTGGTATCCAGGCTAGTAAGCCCATTGCAGAGATGATATGTGAGAGCAACGGACGATCACTCTGCGGGGAGAATGGAAGGTAACTAGAAATACAGAAAATGTGGGTAGATTAAAATGTAGTACAGACTTGGTTTTGAAGGACTAAATGAACTTGATGAGAACTTTTGCTGGAAATGATCTAGGCTGAAACATTCATACGACATTTCTTTAAAGCTGTTTGTATGTTCAACAAGCTAGCATGGGTCCCATTAAAGGCGGTGAAACGTATATAAAAATATCGTATGGAATGGTCAACCTACACAGCCAGATTATTTCTGTCGAAGAAAAATTCAATTGAAGTTCATTTAGACCTTCTGGGTGAAATCTGTAGGCCTATATAATTGACTGACCCGCCTTTTATATCTATAGAAACATTTATGAGATACAGGATATTGATAGATGGTGAAATATTTGATCTCGGCGCTGAAATGTCTTTCTTTTTGGCCATAGATAATGCAATGGAACACACAAACAATGCAAAATCTGACCGCACCATGTTGTTCTGATCCCTGAAAACATCAAAAGGGGCTCTTTAAATGAAACTTTACTATGTATTCAAAGTGTAAAATCGTTATAAAATACATGTATACAGAAGAAATATCGTATGTGGCAGTCAGTCAGTCAGGGTTTCTATCAAACGAAAATTAAATCAAGTTTATTGAGACTTTTCAATTCAAGTTAGTATCTATTATCTTTTTTTTTTCATTTTAGCTACAAAATGTGAAGCAGACGGGTTCCCGCCTTCTCTGGTTCATTTTTTTTGTTTTCAAATCGATCATGTATTAGCAGTATTATTATTATTATTATTATATTATCGAAGATTTTCTGCATACAAATTTTGATATTTCGCATGATTTCCCGCCGTACCTTGGTATCCACGCTATGTTAAAACAGTTGGATGACACCACAGACTTGGTACTCTCTTAAAACAGAGCACATTATCTCTTCATTCTATTACGATAGAATGATACTCTGTTCTCACGGGGTCATTTCACGTCTAATCTCGGGGCCTTTGTGGGATTTCGATATCCAATCGCTGGCTCTAAACAGCAAAACATTTGAACAATCTGATACAAATTTTCATTGGCTGACGCTTCAAATTACCGGTTTCAGCCAAAAATAGAATCGACGTACTGTATACGTAATCAAACAAGATAAAACTGAATGATTTTGATTCGATAATTCAAATGTTACCGGCTTCAGGCAAAAATAGAAGCGACGCAATGTATACTTAATGATCATACAAGATAAAACTGAATGATTTTGATGCGATAATTCAAATGATATGCTATAATTAGATTATGACGTTCAAATAGGCTTCTGGTGTATCAAAACCGGCAAAGGTCATATTTGATGGTTTAATCAATAGACCTCGGCTTTGGAGAGTACAGACTTGGTAGATCTAGTAGCTGATCATTTATTTTCAAATCAATTCAAATTTGACCAATACTTAACCAATACGTAAATTATCAAACGTTAAACGATAATATTCTAAATTTCTTTCAGATGTTAACAGCGCCACGACATCAGCTACCACGACATCCTCCAAGCAACCAGCCACAATATCTAAACAGTTGATGTTGTTAACCTCCGGGTCTGGAGGGTATTTTAATGAAACTTGGCAGTTATATTCCTACAACGATCCACACGGGAACAAATCCGATGCAGCATTAGATGTTTTGATATTTGGTGGGGACTTTAAGTCTGCAATTAATCAAAGCTGGGGCGAAGCAGAATGGGTGAGTCGTAATCAAATTATCTCTGATGACTAAAGAAAAAAGGAAAACGTTACAAGAAAAGAAGAAAATATCAAATCATATGTTTTTATTTGATGGAAAGTCTGTCATTAATCACAGTTGGGGTGAAGCAGAATGGGTGAGTCGTATTCAAACTATCTCTGATTTTATACCCTTGGAGACAAAGTTTTAGAAAACAACACTTAAAAGAAGAAAATATCAAATTAGATGCTTTGATGCGTGGTGCGGACTTTAAAATCAGACAATAATCAAAGGTGTGGTGAAGCAGATTGAATTTCTAAGTTGGTCGGAAAGTTTAATCTTATCCCCTAAAACAATGTCTAATTTAGAGTCCATGTTGAAGAAATCTTATGAAACCAATAGAAAACAAGTATCTGGTGTTGTATGCAACACATAAAGTCCCCTACCGACTTCACATTGACTCAATATGGTAATCGATAATAGATTAAGATGAATAAGTTATTGCAGGATCCATTTTTTGCCATATTTTCACTATTTCCGTTACCATAGCAACCACACTTTTCGTCAAAGAACAAAGATAAAATGATGTGCATAATCTACACATTGCCATCTAGTCATATACCAAGTCTCATCAAATTAGCTTGCTTACTTATTAACTTATCGCAGGAGCCAATATTTTTTGCCATATTTTCACTATTTCCGTAACCATAGCAACAACAATTTTAGTCTAAAAACAAAAATAAAATGATGTGCATAATCTACACATTGCCATATAGTCATATACCAAGTCTCATCAAACTAGCTTGCTTAGTTATTATCTTATCGCAGGATCCCATTTTTGGCCATATTTTCACTATTTCTGTAACCATAGCAATCTCAATTTAAGTCGAAAAACAAAAATAAAATGACGTGCATAATCTACACATTGCCATCTAGTCATATACCAACTTTCATCAAAAACGCTTGCTTAGTTATTAAGTTATCGCGGGATCCAGATTTGAGCGGACAGACGGACGGACAGACAGACGGACGGACAGACGGACGGACGGACAGACTGACGGACGGACGGACAGACGGAGGGCAAACCTATAGTCCCCTCCGGTGTGAACACCGGTAGGGGACTAATAAGGAGAAACAGTTGGTTACATGTTCCAGCAATTGTCTTTTCGCCAAGTGCTTTCTATGATATGACATGGCATCTGTGCCACAAAACACATCTGAAACAAGTATCTGGTGTTGTATGCAACACATAAAGTCCCCTACCGGCTTCACATTGACTCAATATGGTAATCAATAATCAAATTAGCTTGCTTAGTTATTAAGTTATTGCAGGATCCATTTTTTGCCATATTTTCACTATTTCCGTTACCATAGCAACCGCACTTTTCGTCAAAGAACAAAGATAAAATGATGTGCATAATCTACACATTGCCATCTAGTCATATACCAAGTCTCATCAAATTAGCTTGCTTACTTATTAACTTATCGCAGGAGCCAATATTTTTTGCCATATTTTCACTATTTCCGTAACCATAGCAACAACAATTTTAGTCTAAAAACAAAACTAAAATGATGTGCATAATCTACACATTGCCATATAGTCATATACCAAGTCTCATCAAACTAGCTTGCTTAGTTATTATCTTATCGCAGGATCCATTTTTTGCCATATTTTCACTATTTCCGTTACCATAGCAACCGCACTTTTCGTCAAAGAACAAAAATAAAATGATGTGCATAATCTACACATTGCCATCTAGTCATATACCAAGTCTCATCAAATTAGCTTGCTTACTTATTAACTTATCGCAGGATCCCATTTTTTGCCATATTTTCACTATTTCCGTAACCATAGCAACAACAATTTTAGTCGAAAAACAAAAATAAAATGATGTGCATAATCTACACATTGCCATCTAGTCATATACCAACTTTCATCAAAAACGCTTGCTTAGTTATTAAGTTATCGCGGGATCCAGATTTGAGCGGACAGACGGACGGACGGACGGACAGACGGACGGACGGACAGACGGACGGACAGACGGACGGACGGACGGACGGACAGACGGAGGGCAAACCTATAGTCCCCTCCGGTGTGAACACCGGTAGGGGACTAATAAGGACAAACGGGTGAATTGGTTTTGAGGTTTAAATATTTTCCAAACAGTATTTGGATATGACATCTTATATCATAACAAAACGTATAAAATGCATAGACAGAAAAGGAGACTTTTAGTGCTAAAACTTGTTTCCTAATTAAATGAAAAATTGAAAAAAAATGTTATACCAACCGACCCTTGAAAATTAACAAACAACAAATTGTCTTAAGGAATGCACTCCATAATTAACTATGAAAATTCGTCCATCTTCGGGGGCCATCCGTGGCACAAAAGTTAACGAGGATATCACTCGTCAATTTCCGTTGTCACGGATGACGCCAGAAGTTGCACGAAGTGTTTACCCCCTAGGCTAATGATGGATGGAATACCTTAAGCTGCTATTCAGACGTCGCTCAGCCATAAAACTGTTACTGACGAGTACAAATCGCTGCTTTTCATCGAAGACCTCGTAACTGCAGCTTAATCAAGCCGCAGTTACGAGGTTTTTGATGAAAAGGGACGAAATACTCTTTCTATTTGCAGATTCTGATAGATTTCCTGAATCCAATCGGCGACATTTTGGCATCTATTCAGTTCTACGTGCCTGGCCATAATATAACAGCACAAACAACATGGATGTCCTTATCGTTTGATCAGGTCCTACCGTTACATATCACTTGGTCGACGGCAGGTGTCCTAGACAGGTATAAACTTTTCAAAATATTTAATTAATAAGGGGTTAGACCGATGACATGAAATAGGTAAAACAGGTAGATAAATGTGACTATTTATAGACTAGAAACAACAGAATACATTGTAATACACATGTCCTATAGCTCACGATAAATGACCTGGCAGAGCATCACTAGCTATTAGCTAGGGATGCCCTGCCAGGTTACTTACGGTGAACTATACCTAAGATAAACAATAATTTCGTTTAATTTTGAATATATCGTACAGTCCGGTCAAGATATTTTGGCCCATGTTTACAAAATTTACATAAGTATACAACACAACATCAAACTCAAAACTACTGTAATTTAACTATTTTACATGTGACGGTTCGAATCTTGCAGTTGCCACACATAAAGGCTTTGAAAAACACTGTGAAAAATGAAGAAATTGCTTGTCACAAGCTATTCCGTCATTTCCCCCCCCCCCCATTCCGTCTTCCAAGAAAGACAAAACAATTATATTTCCTTCAAATGACATTTTCTTCCGCAACATCTTTTAATGTAACAGGTTTAGTTGTGCCATTCACCTCTACAACCATGCACAGTTCAACGTCAGAAACAAAAGCTTCGTAAATGATTATTCCAATTTATACAATGTTGTTATAAGATTATTCAAATGTATACAATGTTGTTATGGGATTATTCCAATGTATACAATGTTGCTATAATTCGTTTTTCTTCAAGGACTCCTAACAAAGAAGTTGTCGTTCTGAACGAAACAACATCTACAAATAGTATCTGGATGGGTATATTACATACGACTGCGGGTAGCAGCCCAGAATTTATTGTAGCTACAAATATAAGCGAACCTTTCATAACAGGTAAATAATTCGCCGGTGCTAATTGCAAAATTAAAGCTGGAGTTACGAGGCTTTAGAATAATACCTACGAATTATATAGATCTAATAAGATGTAGCATTTTTTAAGATACGAAACAGAAATTCTTCTTTAAAATGCGAAAGGACTCGACGAAGTCAGTCTGCACAGACAGCGCATGCTGACTTTGTCGAGTGTTTTCACAATCGCCAATGAGGTCTCATGTTCGACTGTGTCACAAATAATCATAGTAAAAAAATGCAATGATATCAAGCAAAGTTTATAAAGTTCTCGTCCTGAACGAAAGCATTCTAAGTTTGCTATTCAAATCCAACGAAACAAACAGGTACAAATAGTAATTGGATGGGTTTATATATACAGTCGACACTCGTTGTGTCGAAGTTAAAGGGGCCGTCAAAATACCTAGACATATCCGGAGTTCGACTCATCCGATTTTGATTATTTTCGATAAAAAACAATACTTAACAATTTGTCATGGGCATCATATGTGTCCATGATTGAAATATTGTAGGAAAAGGAAAGAAATTGCTCGAAACGAGCAATTTCTATCCTTTTCCTACTAAATTTCAAAGGCTGTATTTGTTTCGGAATTCATTTTGATATCCATATGTTGAGGATGGGACATGACTTTCACTTCGACTTAAGCGGAATTTCGACTTATCCGATGTCGAGATAACGAGTGTCGACTGTACTTCATGCAACTGCAGAGCAGAATTTGTAGTGGTGACAAATACAGGCCAATCATTCATTACAGGAAATGAGGTAGCCGAATGTTAAATTTTGTTTAAAAGGAGTTTTGCTAATGATGAAGAGAATCTGAATATGGTACATTTATAATCAAAGTTAAGCCTGTATGAAACCACAAAAAGCTCATGAGGAACTTTTTGTCAAAAACCAAAAGAAGAGTCAATCTTTGGGTGGATACAATGTACGTTACATGCGACTGTCTGCAATGACCACGAATTCTAAATTAGAAACCAACCTTATATCACAGATATTACATATACTTCCAGTTCGGACTTCTTTGTAATTAAGTTTGGTGTCTGTGCATAGGGATACCACGGTCAATTTCCGTGGAGAGTGTTTTTTAGACAATGATAGGGGTTGCGGTCCTTAAATGTCACCGGAAAGATCCACCTTCGGGAATATATTCTATGTTCCGCTTCTCAAAGATCTGATTTCATTACAGGAACGGCTGGTTCGCTGACCGGACTAGGCTGTAAACCTGTAACTAATTTGGCAATTAATTTCAAGAGTTCAGATCCGACAAGTATGACTGTTGAACTTTGCAACGCTTTGTGTGTATCATCTGACCATCTATACATTGGACTCCAGGTATGCTTGTACATGTTTTCAACAGACACGGTGTTATATAACACTTACATTATTCAATTGTATTGGTATAATGGAGTGGATTGTTCCACATTCGGAATGAAAGATGCATTAGATAGCCTACATACAAAATACAAAGAGAAATTTGTCCAGTGATATTGATGAGACGATTCCAATGAGTACCCACAAAATAGAGTATGATGAACACCAAGTTAAGTATTGCATTTTGTAAAGTCGGCACCTCTTGTTATCTGTAACACTGCTTATTTGTATCTTCGATACATTTTCAGAAAGGGACTGACTGCTTCTGTGTAAATATAACAATTTCGGACCTATATGAGGACCTCCCCCAGTACTGCACGTTCAAGTGTTCTGGAGATGCCAGTCAGACATGTGGCGGCAGTTCCACGGCATTTATATCTGTCTATAACGTCACAGCTGATGTAGGTAAATATCTAGTGTGTGTGTGTTTCAAGGCCATTTAATGAAAAAATCTGGATTCAGAAGATGGTATTTGATGGGAACTCAGCTAAAGTGGCTAGTGCTGAAGTCGACGGTACCTAAAAAATCCAAGGCCGTCTCAGACAACAATCTAGATTCGTAGGATGGTATCTGATAGTAAATCAATAGTAAACTCCCAGGCACATTTGCACCAAAATCTAGATCCTGAGGATGGTATCTGATAAGAACTCCATTGTTTACTCCTACAGAAGACACTTAATTTTAACTTCTAGGCTGTTGTATACCAAATTTGGTATTTGCTAGAAACTCAGCTACATTGGCCAGAACTGTGGTCAGTACCGAACAAATTAAAGGCCGTTTTAGACAAAACTCTGGATTCAGAATATGATAATTGGTAGTTGATAAAAAAAGAAGATAGTTCTAAAGGCGACATTGATAAACGGTCCCAGGCCCATTTGCACCAAAATCTGGATTCAGAGGATGGTATCTGATAGGAACTCAACCCCATTAATTAGTCATATTATAGCAGACACTAAACTTTCTATTCCCGGGACTTTTTTTACCGAAATTACAAAAATCTGGATTCAGAGGATGGCATTTGCTAGGAACCCAGCTAAATTGGCTAGTGCTGTAGTCGACAGTACCTAACAAATCCAATGCCGTTTTAAAAGAATCTGGATTTAGAGTATGATAATTATCTGGTAGTAAATGAATTAGATAAGCTAATTCTCTGGGCGACACTGATTAACAGCCCCCGGGCCCATTTGCACCATAATCTTGATTCAAAGGATGATATCTGATAGGAACTCTAACACATTGGCTAGTTCTATAGTAGACACTAATTTTTTATTATACCAAAATTACCAAATCTGGATTCAAAGGATGGTATTTGCTAGGATCTCAGCTACATTGGCTAGTGCTGTAGTTGATAGTACCTAACACATCCAATGCCGTTCTAGATAAAAAAAATCTGGATTCAGAGTATGATTTCTGGTAGCAAATCAACAAAACAAGTTAGTTAGTTCTATATGTTACACTGATTACATCTAATAGCTCCCAGGCCCATTTGCACCAAAATCTGGATTTTGAGGAGTGTATCAGATAGGAACTCAGACCTATTGGTAATTCCTATAGCAGACGCCAAACTTTCAATTCCAAGGCCGTTTTATACCGAAATTATCGAATTCTTGATTCAGAGGATGATATTTTCTAGGAACTCAGCTATATTGGCTAGTGTTGTAGTCGGCACTACCTAACAAATTCAATGCCGTTATAAATAAAAAATCTGGATTAAGAGAATGATATCTGGTATTAAATCAACAAAATAAGCTAGTTCTATAGGCGACACTGATTAACAGCTCCCATGTCCATTTGCACCAACATCTGGATTCAGAGGATGATATTTTCTAGGAACTCAGCTATATTGGCTAGTGCTGTAGTCGACACTACCTAACAAATTCAATGCCGTTTTAGACAAAAATCTGGATTCAGAGAATAATATCTGGTAGTAAATCAACAAAATGAGCTAGTTCTAATAGGTGGCACTGATTAACAGCTCCCATGCCCATTTGCACCAACATCTGGATTCAGAGGATGATATGGGATAGGACTCTAATATATTTGTAAGTCCTATAGTATACATTAAAATATCAATTCCAATGCCGCTTTATACCAAAATTACCAAAATGTGAATTCAGAGGATAATATTTGATATGAACCCAGCTACATTGGCGAGTGCTGTAGTCAACAGTACCTAACAAAGCCAAGACCGTTTTAGACTGAAATCTGAATTCAAAGACTGATATCTGTTAGTAAATCAACAAAATGAGTTAGTTCTAAAGGCAACACTAATTAACGGCCCCGAGGCCCATTTGCACACAAATCTGGATTCAGTGGATTTTATATGATAGGATCTCAACCCCATTGGTTAGTCCTATAGTAGACACCAAACTTTCAATTTCAAGGCCGTTTTTAGAGCATGGTATCTGATAGGAACTCAACCCCATCAATTAGTCCTAAAGTAGACATTAAAGTCATAATAGCTGTCAAAAAACCTGCCAATATGCAAAAAAAGGGTTTACAGTATTAAAGTATGAGCAAAAAGATGCAGAAACACCGCATTTCAAGCGAGTAACCATGCGCTGTTTACCCACAATAAGCGCATGTATATTGACATTCTAACTTTCCACGGCGCTCAAAAGTTTGCTGGGTGTTTACAATTGTGTCTATATATAGATTTATATATTACATATTTGGGATACCTGCAAAATCCGTAAATTTTCGTTTATAGTCGGGTGATCATGTGATGCAAAGGTATCTAATAAAAGTGACACGTCACGCTAAAAGGGAATTTACGGGAAGTTCATAAAACACAATTTCGAGAAACGACTCATACTAAGCAGACGTAAACTAGATTTTGCATTTAGAAAATGAACACATAGTAAGATAGAGAAATTATTCGAGGCCCAGAAAATTACCTACGAGTTATGTGTCTCGAATCGTGTCAGTCTGCGCAGTCCGCACAGGCTGGATTTTGTCTATACTTTTATACTTTGCAGAAGGTTCCTCTTTAGTGCGACGGGTAAAAAAATTGAAACATTCCTATTTTCACGGGATTTCTGCACGTGCCTGGTTACGAATAAATGTTCAACTCTTTCCCTAAATGACAAAAAATAAAACTCTTCTCAATTAAAATCATTTGAAGACTGCATAACCAATGACATTGGAAATGTAAATTATTTACGATATGACATAGAAAATATTTAGGTAATAGGAGAGACTGCTAAAAATTAGCATTCCTTTCTTTTGTCTAAATGTTTCCTGTGTTTTTGCAAAAAGGAAGTCCAAAGCTGGTCTTGTATGGGAAAGGGTTAACTAAATGAAGCTATTTTAATAGTCATGCCTCACTCTTTCCCAAACGGCAATAAGTTTGATATTCTATTTTGAAAGTTTTAAACACGACAAACTATGCACGTTAAGATAGGAGTTGTTGAATTAAATAAAACTGAGAAAATATCTAAGCAACTGGGGGAATTGCTTGTTATCAAGATTTTCTCCTATTATCTCAATGTGTTCTCAATCCCTTCTAATGATGACATGAAAACAAGGTTTAATTGGGAAAGGGTCAGATTCTGCTTGACACGTCATGCTAAAAGCGTGCTTCTATGAAGTCATCAGAAGACCATATTTCGAGAGACGGGTCACATTTAGCAAGCGCCAACGATATCCGTATTTAGATGATAATATATAGTGTGATAGGAAAAACATGTAAATCCAGAGTATCAACTTAGTGTCAACAGTTCCGATCCTGATCAGTCTGTGCTTTCCTCGCAGACTGTTTAGGGTTGCTACACACTTCCCAAAAGGTACCTTTTAAAGAGACATCTCACATTTTAAATTTTTACTGTTTATTCTTTGACGTCATTCCACTCGATTTAAAAAAAAGATTCCGTCTACGACGCTTGCTTATAACCGCTCAGGACTCGGATAATTCCGACTCAACCTTGACATTGTAAACATGACATACCGGTACTGACATACATTGCAAGAAAGGGAAAATGTACCAATGTACCACTCTTTCACTGGTTTTCTTGGTTTAATGCAGTTGGAAAAGGCTTTGTTTATATCATCAGATAATAAGAACTCGGTAACAGAAAAACTTCAATCGTGACAGCTATAGCAACTTTAAACTTTCTATTCTCAGGCCGTAGTTTATGGAAATTACCAAATTCTGGATTCAGATGATGACATTTGCTAGGAATTTAGCTTCATTTACTAGTGCTGTGATCGACAGTACCTAACCAGTATCAAATCCACGACCGTTATAGACAAAACTCTGGATTCAGAGTATGATATATGGTAGTTAATTAAGTTCAATAGTCGACACTGATTAACAGCTGCCAGGCCCATGTGCACGAAAATCTGGATTCACAGGATGGTACACGTTATCTGTTAGGAACGCAATTTTATTTGTTAGTTCTACAGTAGACAATAAGTTTCAAAACGAAGGCCTTTTTATACGAAAATCTGGATTCTGATGATGGTATTTGATAGGGACTCAGCTACATTGGCTTGTGGTAAAGTCGACAGTACCTAACAAATCCAAGACTGTTGTAGACAAAAGTCCTGATTCAGAGGGTGGCATCTAATAGTAAATCAACAGAATTTGCTTGTTCTATAGTCGACAATGATCTAAAAATGTTTTGATGAATCAAGTTCCTTTGGATAGATTTTGACTTGTATCTAATGCATCTTCTCATATTTCTATCAGATGGTTTTCATTAACTACATAAGCAAATATACTTTCTTCATTTTCAAATGGATTACTGTCGCTAGATTCACCTAAGGTGTAACTTTTCACTGTATTATTTTATTTTCAGACGCTTGTAGATTAAAGATGCATCCTCACTCATTTTTTCGGACTGATTATCTGAAAATAACTATACATAATTAATATATGACCCATTATTCTTGTGTGCCATTTTTTTTTTGCTTTGTCTGACCTGTAGCAGCTTAGATTATGGCGGATATGAAATCCGTATGAATTCAGTTTGTAAATATTTGTGAACATGGTAAAATATTTGATCTTATGTTTAGATAGATACCTGATTATCGATTCATGTCATTTTCAGTATTAATCTTATTTTATGTTATCTAAATTTTATAAACGGTCCAACATGGTGCTTAAAGCCTACTTTTGTGGTTATTTTTTTCAACAGGCATGGGAATGACATTGGATCTTTAATGCTATTGGATGGATGTAATCGAAATGAATTGAGTGCTGTAATAGACTGGCTTTGCCGTTGTGTATTGATAAATCGTCGAAATTGTTTTAACATCTCATAACTACGGATTAATTCAAGCCTTAGTTGCGCGATCTTTTAACAACACTAACGAAATATCATTGTTTGTTCAAAATTACGTCAAGGTTAACTGGATAAAATCGTTTCTTATTTTGAACTATTCAATGCTCTATTTTTCAGACCCTTTAGACTCGCTGCCTGATGTACAGAACACTACACTGCTTACAGTCACCCATGTTGGATTCGCAACAGAATTTACGGTATGCCTTAATAAACATGTATCGTTGGTCGCGTTCAAAAACGTTTTGATAATATATTTTCGACTTGTTATAAAAAAAATCAAATCGAGTCACACGAATGAAAATGTTTCTCTACTTTAAAAGAGGGTATCATTGAGAAATTAGCAACTAGACTTCTTATTTTTGCTCTGCGAGTTCCGGAGAACAGAAATGGCTAATGTAGTATTTATATATTATCATGAGTTCCCTACAATATGCCACATCTCATTCCGATATCACTCTTGTAAAGTATGTTTTGGTGGGAAGGTTGGCAATTCTAATTTGTTTTAATGTTATTAGTTTTTGTCTTCTAATTGTTGCTGATAAGCCAGAAAAACGCTTGTAAAGTCGAGACGGAAGCGACATATTTGATTTAAACTAATCCCACTAGCAGACTGGTTACCGACTCTGAAACGCACAGAGACACATAGATAAATACGGCTGCGTACGAGCTGAATGTTAGTTTACCACACTTATTTAAATTTACGAATAAAAAAATCCTCTTAAACGGTACAATACTTTGATTTGGAAATTTCAGAACTTTCATGAGTAAATATGCTCTTTCAGATAGAAGTAAAAGTAAAATTTATAATAGAAGACTTATGGGATGCTTAGTACTTACTTGCATTGCACCAGGGTCATCGTATCACAAAAAAGCGTCAGCAACATGTTTTTTTGAAAATTATAAATAATTTTACCTCTCAGATTGACGTTACCACGCAGAACACATGGTTCGAGGATTACATGTATATTACGGGTATAAAGGTGACCGGTGAAAACTCTACAGGCGATGCCGTGAAGTATCATATTGAACACAAATATAACGATTATGATTCTTACCAAATTCATTCAACGTCTATAAATAGCTCTGCTTGGGTAAGTTCTCGGAGTTCGACTTAAAGGTATCCAAACCCTCATTGGCACCAAAGAGCCAGATGCGAGATTTGAAAGGTGTCAGTAAATTCCTAAACTGTGGTACATTTCCATTCCAAATACAAACATAAGCATTTTGTACGGTTTAGAATTTCGAATTAATGCATACTTATGGAAACATTTGACAAAATGTTTAAATTATCTCCCTTTCATATGAAAAAAGAGTACATTAATATTTGTAAATTATTTTCATCTTGAAGCATAATCTTAAAATCCGGCACGGTGAATCATCTTATGTGAAACGTACTTACAAGTGTGTGTAATTTGATGCATGTCAAGAAAGTGGTGATTTTTAGGGTATGTAAGCCTCAAATAGGTCTGCTTTTGTAAGTATAGTTCGACAGACGGGAGTGACAGCTGTTTACATGGAAATTACATGTTAATAGTCTCTCAATTATGTCGAACTATAGCTTTATGCTTTTGTCCAGTCACAATATTATGGCAAGGGCACATGCTTACACAATACCAAAATATTTAACAATGGGTGCGTTCAGGGTTCTCCCATCGGTAACCGAGTGTTTATACCATCGGCTACCGATGGTACCATCGGCAACCGTCGACAACCAACAGACTCCGAACGAATATTGTGCCGATCGGTAAAAAAACAACACGGCGGATTATCAAACAACAATATTATCAGAAATAAATGGCTACATAAAATAACTGTTGCTTCAACTATTACTATAAATTCTTTCAAGAACGGTTAGAGGGCGATGCACTTGCTAATGAAAAAATATACGATTGGGATCGCCGAAGTTGGGTTGTTATCCGCCATCTTTTGTAATGAAACCTAGGCTACCAACGCTACCCGACTTGTCTACTCGCGGACAAATTGGTGACCAACAAATTATACATCGGTATACCGATGGTTACCGATGGCTATCGATGGTTACCAACGGTACCGATGGCTACCGATGTGATAACCCTGAACGCACCCAGTATGAACAACACAATGGTTACGAGATTTTATAACAACACGGACGGTTTATCAAAACATAACGGTAAACCAAGTCTATTTTAGCACACAATTCATTGCCATTGAATCTGTAATTCCAGATCGGTCTGACGGGATGCATTTATGCGCTAGATCCACTGTTACTACGGAAACTGAAGGTGGTGTTTAAACAAAGCACGACAAACATACTCGTGGATATGATTGGTCCAACGGGTGGGTATTAATGGATCCAGACCCTTTAAAGGTTTTCCATCCATAATTAGATGCCAAGCATTTTGTGCAACTTATCATGCCCTCGTCATTTTACGTTACCATGTATGACGCCCGAAATTGGACGAGGGTATACCACGGTCAACTTTCGTTGCCACGGATGACACATGAGGTTGCACATTTTTTTGCATCTAATGATTGATGGAGAACCTTAAAAGATTATAATAAAACGTACACATGTCACAATTCTAGATTTGGAAACTCTTACGAATATTGTCTACTTTTCAAGTAATGTGTGTAAACTTAGAACTTCAACGAAACGATGTGGTGTTTTTCCTAATAATCGGTTGATCAGTCTTACTAAAGGACTGGCCACTTCACGTCCAAATGGCGTCCAAAAGTATGCCATAGTACTGACCATTTTTGGACTTGCTATGGCATTGATATTGATATAGATGCGGAAATGTGTATGTGACCAGGTCTAAAAGGGTTAAGCGTAAAAATGAATAATGATAATAATAATAATAATAATAATAATAATAATAATAATAATAATAATAATAATAATAATAATAATAATAATAATAATAATAATAATAATAATAATGATAATGATAATAATAATAATAATAATAATAATAATAATAATAATAATAATAATAATAATAATAATAATAATAATAATAATAATAATAATAATAATAATAATAATAATAAAAAAAAAACAGAAATGACGCATGCGATACACGATATAGTTCTCAGGGTATGGTAACAAATAGTTTGCTTTATTTCAGGAACGCCGTCTAACCCCGGGTATGTAATGGCTGAGTACGTGCTAGTGACGGGTGTGTTCACTCCAGTAACGACGACTACATCGTCAACTTCAACATCAACAGTTACAAGCTGGAGCTCACCAACAACGCCTAACATTACTGTAACCACCAGCTCGGCTCCAGCAATCACAACTACAAACTCAACATCTAATGTTACAACCTCGAGTTCAGCAGTAACATCAACACCTAACACAACAGTATCTACTACCAGTTCAGCTCCAGCGACCACAACTGTTGCAGGAACAAGCTCGACTCCGACAACATCCAATGCTACAACCTCGAGTTCAGCAACAACAACACCCACCACTATCGTATCTACTACGAGTTCAGCTACAGGAACCACAAGTTCGACCTCTCCAGCCACATCTCCACCTTCTACAAGTTCTCCCACTTCTGCAGCACCAACAACCGTTACAACAACCGCATTATCGTCTTCAGTACCTACCACAGCGGTTACAACCACATTGAGCTCATCCACTGTGGTCTATTCTAATTATTCGATTCTTGTTAACGGAGTATCGTATTGTCCATGCTCAATGTTAGTCACGCAGAATACCACAAATTCCACGGTCGACATTGACGCAATAATAGCAGAACTAACTTTGGACGAGGACAGTCTGTCATCACACACGCGAAAATACACCAGTGCAGACGATTCACGACCGTCTGCACGAACTCTTGGAGCGTTAGGAGTTATCATAATAACTTTTGTTGTAGCATCTATCGTGGCAATGGACAGTGCCACATTGGTATCAGAAGCAAAGAAAATCAAGAAAAACTATAGATATCTGAAGAAACAATTGTCAAAGAGAAGTCTTAAGATTGATGATATATCTACCATTAATAAGGCTGAACCAAAAAGCGAGGGACTACCAGAAGTAATAACGTAAAAGGCATAGGCGTAGAAACCCGTACGCAAAAATGCGATTGCATATACATCGCAAAAATACAAAATTGTGGATTTTTGTTTTTGTTTCCCTTTAAATAAACACATGGATCGCCATCAAAGTAAGCCTACATACCAAATACCCACCAGGAGCCATGGCAATTCGTGGCTCCAGGCGGGGCATTTGGTATGTATTTCGTAAGCATCTACATTAAATTTTCAAAACATTTCTGGGAGATGCCCGCAAGACCCACCCCAGCAGTATGGAGCCATCCATCAAATCTCCCATGATACAATAGGCATGCGTTTTCTTACACTTTATTTTCGGCTAGCTACGCCAGTGGTAAAAGGTATCCGTGTAATATGTCCTGTAAATAAAATTTTGTTCATAATTGTCACAATAAATGGGACCTTCTTGGATGTCCATAAAACAATTTTTTCGGAAACTGACCAGACGTTAAACTGAATTTGCATTTGGAAAATGAATATATCCTCATATACGAAAATTAATATAAACTCTCTAGAATAAGAAAATTGCATAAGAGTAAAATTTTAATCCTAGTCTGTCTGTGCGATCGAAACTTTTCAGACTTCCCAAAATGTCCCTTTAAGTTTGTTGACTAAAAAGAACGTTTTGTGTTGTCGTGTTCTATATTTTGTTTAATAAAGTGATATATTCATAAATGCCAAAGTACGGTCATGTCGTACTCACATGAGCCATTTGTTGTTTGACCATTTTCCAAACACGACCTGGCCCCGGTTTTTCGAAAAAACTTAAGTATATACTCATGGGAACATGCTCACCTTCAATGGATTACTCTCCAACGTTGAAGGGCATTCGATTGAAGTTCACGTGGATTTCGTGAGATTTGAGCACGGCGCTTAGATTTGAGTCTGAGAACGTACATGTTACGTTTTTTCGAGAAACCGGGGCCTGGTTTTAGCGTGCCTAGTAGGAAGATATTCGGACAGTTTTAAGACAAAATAGGAAACTGTAAATAATTAACATTTTCTCGTTCCTGTGTTATTTTTTCACGAATCCCATCTTTATCAACACCAAATTTGTAATCTGTAGCAGATTTCAAATTAGACTATCCTAAAAATGTGGATGTGCATTTTGATATAAAGTTTGTAAATACATAGCCCAGAAAATATTGATGCAAAATGACAAACTGCAATGCTTTCTCAAACCACTGTATGTCCTGGACGCCAAAACTAGATTTTGTTTTAGGAACCGATTGAAGGGGAATTCTAAAGAGAATTTAGTCCTACAGTCTATAAGACTTTTTCGGCCGGAGCGAAGTATAATGTATACTCAGCAAAAGTTCTAACGCATCACTTTTTAAAATTGCATAATTTCTTTATTGTCAAAGATTTTGATTTAGAATTTGGAACATATTTATCCGACAAGTTCCTGCCCACAACCATAAAACTATTGTAAGTTTTCTCGCTTATGGGGCCGCGTCATACAAAAAGGGACCGAAACCGTTTTTGGCTCTTGTAACTTGTGATCTTTTTCAATCATTTCTGTTTGAATTGGATTTGAAAACTGGTTGATTGTGTGATTGAAATCTGCAGAAAGGGAATCCTTATCTAACGTGACAAGGTCTGTTGGCGGACAACGTATAATAGACGCGCTTTTTTAAAAGAAAAAGTCAATCTTTCAAAGTCGAGTTCACAACGTCAAAATTAATGGTCGCAAATAAAAGGTCTTTGTGGGTCTGTCTATGTGTAAAATATCAAGACTTCATCTCATACAGTTCATAAGATATAGACCGTTAAGTTTTTGTCTACGTAACCGACGTCGCCGTCGAAGCCAACACTGACACCAATCACACTGGTAATGTAACATTACCTCCACGGGTATAATAATGCACATGCCCTCATAAATGTAAAAATCCGTCGGTTTGTTTGCGGAAGGTAACTGTTCTTTACAGTAAATCTTACAGCCAATACAAAAGGTTTGAAGGTTATGTGTGAATTTCCCATTTTAATCAAATTTCAGCCTTTAGGAATTTTAGAATAGAGGGTATCCTTATTAAAAGTATAAAATATTGTCAAACAGACTGCAGCATTTACGAAAGTATAAAATTATACAGGCTTCTAATCAATTGGTGGTAGTCGACATGCGCAAATTTTGAATGTATTCTGTAGATTTAAAAAAAAATATTAGCAAAGAGCTGAGTGATGCGTTAGCAGAAGACCATCAGCAATACAATTAAAAATTCAATAATTTTCAAAACCGCTTTTATATTTCATAATTTCATAATTATTCAGCAGGCATTAATGTAGAAAATGAAATTTAAAAAGTGTGCTTTTGTACTCAAAATGATAGTTTTTAACCTTTTCTAAATAAATTTCACTTTGACGCATGTCTTTGTTGATGAAAATGTAAAGATTTCCTAAAGATCTAGATCTATATGTATATGTTAAAGATATGTAGTTCATATGAATACGTCAATATTTGATAATTTATGTTTTAAGATTTATGTTATAAATGTCCTTAGGGATAACCAAAATGACCTACTGTAGCTTATGTACTCCCCAATCACACACAATTAAAACTTTGATCGCACGTTAAAATACGTTGCGTCCGAAAACGCCGTAACTACAGTTAAATAAAGCTGTAGTTACGGCATTTTCGTAAACAACAAACGATATAATTATGAGCTGGACTGTGATTTTACAACAAACAAAAAAGCCAGATGGCATTTGAGAATACCACGGAGTAACATTAGCATTCAGAGCTACAGGTAAGAGAGAGTGAAGGCTGTTCGAAATAAAATATTTCATTAACTGGTAACCAAACCCTAAGTTGTGGGTACTCATTGGTACCCACAACATAGGGTTTGGATTTCAAATAACAATTTCCTTCACTCCCTCTAAAAAGCTGATTATCTTAGCACAGGAAATATTAAAACAAAAGGAGAACATGCTGATCGTCAGCATTTTCTTCCTTTGTCTCGATATTTTCCCAATCTGTTTCTACAATTGACGTCAAAACCATGCCTTGTTCTGGAAATGTTTAAGGTTGGACATCATATTAATGCAACCCATTAAGAAATAGATCTCACGTGTTATACCGAGTGTTTTTAGGAAGTGATATTTGGAGAAACGGCGACTATGGTGGGAGAAAAACGCAAATTCATGTAAGTTTATTTGTTAATATATCATTCTTTTATGTATCATACGACCAAGAATTAATTATCGAACGGCGAAATTTTCGACTAGTTATTTCAATTGGAAACACTGATTGATTGGGGCTTATATAGCGCTACTTGAGCACCTAACCATGGAATATTGTCGGTTTTCGTATCGGTACTGCCACAACATCCTTACATAGCCTCCAACTGCTCGCCCATATAGGTTAACGGTTATTAAGGTTTACGAGCTGAGAATGAAATGCAGAGCCAGAGGCGAAATTTGCAAAGTGCCAGTTATTGTGTCGCGCTCTGCGCGACACATCTTGTGGTACACTTCTTCTAATTTTAGAAATTACGTCATGAGGGATAATTGTTTGTACTTGAAAATCGTGTGTATGTCCTACTTATATACTGTTTACTAGATATATTTTTCAAGCAGTACTACAAAGTATACTTTGATGTTCATCCAATCCCAGAACACACAAAAAGTTCAAGTAAACACAATTTTAATTGTTTTATTTTTTCAATGCAACACATTTGGAAAGTCCCTACTTCCGGTTTCACCATAGGGGAATGTATAAATCATATCCATTTGAAGACCAGAGTTATGCATACCAGGGGAATATCTAATTCCTATCTATTACACTACCAGAATGCATACAATAAGAATCGCTAATCGTGATGTATACTTCAATGATCAAAGTACCACAATTACTTTAGTATTGAATATACAATTTCGGCTGACCAACTTACATAATCTCAAGTATCGTTTTAACTGAACAAGTTTGTGTATTGCTAGTAGAACATTTATATTTTCACATAATTTTTTCAAAATAGTAGACTTTTTAGGTGATTCTAACCTAAAATAATTAACCATTCCCCTAACAAAACATGGTTTTTCTCGTACTTTTTTCCCCAACAATAGTAGACAGTTAGGCTTTTTCACACACTAACATTATTAACCCTTTCCCAAACAAGATCTGGTTTTGATGTTCCTAGTGGAAAGTTTTTAAGCAGGTTAGTAGCAGCTTTGAAATCAGAACAGTTCAATCATTTCGTGTTTTGGGAAAAGGGTTAACATGTGTCTAGACACATTGTGTTATCTATGGTTATGTTATTTCAGTACAGTCAGTCGGATCCCTGATATACAGGGCTACATTTACAGGCAGTGTAGACAAAGATCAATATAATTATACATGCAGCCTGATCTTAGTCCACATACAATGCATACATAAATCAAATTTCCAGAATCATATTGGTTATGGTTGTTTATTAATCCAATTCTTAAGTTGTGGAACAATTTTTGCCAAATTTCTGTAGAAATGCCCCTCTATCTAATACCTCGAATTGCTCTACAGGGCAGGCCATTTATCGAAACTGATACATCGCATTGTTTTCATTTCGTTACATCTTACACCCCAAACAATACCAATCTATTTTGGGCTACATGTTTTACTGGCGTTGTGTCCTCTGTGCGTCCGTTCAACCATGTCTATAATAATAAACGTATCCTTTTCCTCCTGTACACTAAGCGTTTTCAGATTGCATAGACTTAGATCAGCCTGCACTAACATGTAATCTGATCTTAGACACACCGACTGTTCTCCACTAAATAATTATAGGAACGTCTGAGCTAGAGTGGTTAAAATGTCCCGATTTTGGAATTTGAATTCAAACACAATAACATTTCAAAAGGCTAACAATTAAACAAGTAACAAGTAGATCTATATTTCTTTTTCTTTTGAACCCTACTATTTTATCCCCCTCTGGCGGGCTTAATTGCATGGTCCCGTTACGGGCGTGCGTCCGTGTGTAAACCTCTTCTCCCAAACATTTTAATCTTCAAAATTTCAACTAAATAGGCTAAACGGGAATCTTTCTTGCATGAAGCCATTCAAATTTTCTAAAATAAAATTCATGCAGTACTCTGGTTACTATAAACCACTCATTGGATTAAATTGTAATAAAGTATGTGTTTCGCTTGGGGATAGGCCACTTTTAGAATCATTGATGAAATTTCGATCAGAATTAAGATTTGGTTGGAAAAATATACATGCAGCAAAAAGTAAATGTTGAAAAAACCCACAGAGAAAAATCAAATATCGCCGAATCATTTTTAAGCGCGACACAATTCACTTTGCTGTACATTACAGCAAATTTTTACTTGTTCCTAAACTGTTTTACATTTCCATTCCAAATGCAAACATAAGCATTTTGTATGGTTTAGAATTTTGAATTAATGCATACTTATGGAAATATCTGACGAAAATGTTCAAAATTACCTCCCTTGCATATGAATATAAAGTAAAATAATATTTGTAAATTGTTTTCTTCTTGAAGCATAATCTTCAATCCGGCACGGTGAATCAACTTATGTAAAGTGTATTTAAAAGTGTGTTAATTTTATGCATTTCGTATGGCTAGAAAGTGGTGTTTTCATTCTCAGTTCGTAAACCTTAAACCATTGGCGGGTGCTATCTGAAACACAATAATTCGGACGAAATGGGAGCTGATACTAATAGGCGGGGGGCCAGTGGGGCCTACCATGCACCCCCCTAGACTTTTTACCACTGGTGCCAAATTGTTCCTTAGGTCCTACTTGTTGAAAATCAGAGGTGCCCCCAAGAAAAAACTCATTCCCGCTATATGAAACAGCACCGTTTCCATGGCAACCCTTATGCGCTTTTGAGAAAATGACAGTAGTTGAAAAAACATCAATATCTCTGCTTACAGAAATAGTAGATCAGTACTTTTGGTATCAAAATGAAGCTTAGACATTGTTCTTGAATTTGGTATGTGCATATGCAAATTAGCAAATTTGCATATGCATGATTTTTAAGATTTAATTAAAAAAATTGATGAAATTTTCGTCGTTTTTTTAAAATATGATACAAAAATAAGCTATTACTCACTTAGTTTGTTGGTTACATTAACAATTTTGGTATCAAATTGAAGCCTAGACATTCTTCCTTAATATACATCAGTCAAATAAGATATTTTTTGCATGCATGATTTTTAGTGATTTTTTTAAATTTTGCCGAAAAAATCGCATATTTATGAATATTTGACATATGTAGTTCTTTAAAGCCTTATAGAAGGACTTACTCACTTTGTATGTGTAAAACTTAATTCACAAAATAGAATTAGGCATTTTAATGTCATTTTACTGAATCAGAGTGCATTAAATCATATTCTAGGGTGCGGTTTCCATGGCAACATATCTTGAAAAAGGGGTTTAGAGGGTATTGTAGGAGAAAGAGCTTTTGTTCACTAAGTCTTGGATGTAGACTGACAATTAATGTTTTAGATTGATGTTTAGACATCCATCTTTACTTTTTAGAATAGTTATGCAAATTAGCTAATTTGCATATGCATTATAACAAAGAATTAATTAGAATAATCAATTTAATTAATATCATTTTTCGCAAGTGCAGCTGGAAAATCAGATGTAGCTCTCATAGTTCTGAATATATATTAACACTTTTGGTATCAAAATAAAGCCTGGTCATTTCTCTTTATTTTCCAACACAGCAATGTAAATTAGTTAATTAGCATATGTATGATTTTAAAGATTTAATTAGTATTTTTCTTGATTTTTTTTGTAATTTCTATCAAGAATAAAACAGAAAAATAACCTTTAGCTAATTAAGTTGGTGGTGTACAGTTACAATTTGGATATCAAAATGAAGCTTAGACATTCATCATGGTTTTCAGTGATGCAAATTAGCTTATTTGCATATGCACAATTTTTAATATTTTTTTGAATATAATTTTAGTAAAGAAATATCTCAAATTTGGGAATACATGTATTTGATACATACAGTGATTTCAAGCTGTATGGATGGACTAAAACATATTTTTATGTAACACTTCATGTTCACAACATAATTTTTCATTATAAGGCTGTTTTACAAAATCAGTTTGAATTACAATATGCAAGAAGGTCCATAGAAACATAATATTATCTTCCTTAGAACAGTTAAGAGGGCAGTAGAAATAGCTTATGCTCTCTAAGTCCTGGGTGCAGATTCTCTATATGGGTATCAAAATAAAGCTTAGACATCCATCTTTAATGTTTTGATCACTTATGCAGATTAGCTAACTTGCATTAGCTATCTTGCAAAGGAGTTTGAATAATGATATACAATAAAAATTATCTTCTATTTGTTAATACTTATTCGATATATAGCAAATTCGACTTTGTCGAAGGACATCATCATGCTATATTTTGATATCAAATATTCTGGAATTAATAGTTTGTAACCCTTTTATGTTTGCGTGCCTTTCGGTCTGGCTGTATGATTTATTGTGAAAAAGAAATTGTTTGAAAAAAGACGAATTCTGATTAATGTGGGTTTGGCTTTGATTTACCCAAAAGAGGAGAGCATGGATGACATTGAATTATCACAATCCAGTATGCAACTTGACATGAACATTGGATTAACGACGAAACCTAAAGTGCAAGCCAACTATCTAGTGATAGAAGGCAACTGGAGGAGTGTTGAAAGATATGAGGGGATGACTTCTCTCGCCTTAGCAAACAAAAAATGGGAAAAGAGACTATTTTCTTGTCACAAGGAAGTAACCTCAATATATACTCTCCATACAAACATGATCCATAAGTAACATAATAGACCTGAACCGAAATTCTAATAGACCTGAACCGAAATGCCATGTACATCTTATCACATTGTTTTTCTTTCAATAACAAGTTACCAGTCCTTGCGACCCTCAAAGGTTCAATAAGATAAGATAGAACAGATACAGGTAGGCTAAAAAAGCATGTATTTAGTACAAAAGCATTGGTAAGAGCATTCCGGTCTTTAAGGAGAAGGGCTTTGGAGAAAATAATAACAATTTTTGCCTCTCCTACCAAACAGGAGACAAAATATACTTAAACTATGTCAGAAGTGTCATGATTAACGCAAACGAGACCTTTCCAAACCTAACCTAAAACGCCTGAAGCGAAATGACACCACAATAATTATTCAGATTAGCAACATACAACCACAGGATATCTCCAATACCAGCTCAAGCGAGCTACGCAAACAGCATGGTCTTGAAGACTTAGAAACCCATCTTGAGGGAAAGGAGGATAAGATGGTATGGACATGCTAAGAGATCCAATTGGGCAATAAAACAGAGTACAACATGCAGGTCACAGGTACGCGCAGATGGGGGAGGACTTAGATGAAATGGAAGCAACTCTCAGAGAGGGGTCTTATAGAAAGGAATATACCACCCATATAAAAAGAACAATTGGATTGATGTATTGATTGATTGTGGTTTAACACCTCTTGAACTGCTATGGTCAAACCATAGCAGCTGGAGCACCTTTGCATGGATTTCAGATATTTCTTTCCACCAGTACTACCATAATATCGAATCGGAGCCTCAAACTGCTTTCTTACAAAGATGATCAGCACCCATTGGTGAGAGACAAATGTCAGAATATGAATTGGCAAAGCAGGGATTCTAACTCAAGACCCTTGAATTGATAGCCTCGGTCGTTAGCGACTGAGCTATCTCGGCTATGCAAAGTAAATGGAAGAAGGGAGTGAGAACAGCCATACATGTGCAGCAAGACAGCAAGCTGGAAGGCAGCACATTGAAGTGGTCAGTGCTTCTACACGCGCAAGTTAAATACGAAACTTGGAAATGAGTGAGTGAGTTATGTGCAGAGACAAAACAGATGCTTTTACGAATTTTATAAATCATCAAGAGTTTGACTTTTTTCAAGGAACAATGGATTATGTATACAGTTGGGGAAGTCTTCCTGTGCCTGTGTAAAAGAAAACAATCGGCTGTATGAGGAAGGAGAATTGTCACATTTAACTTATTTTTCCGTCTCGACCATCAAATTAAATCTTATAAAAGATATTAGAGATCATAGAGTAATCATAGAGTTTCATATTTTAAGAGAGAAGGGGATCAGCCAAGTAATGGTCTGAGTAGGACTATGATGCAGCTCAGATGAATGGAGATTCCTTATCTTAAATGAAAGAAGGGATGAGGATAAAAGGTTCTAGAGAGATGACAGTGTCTGACAATGTAAAGAAGCAGATTTTTCTGAGACTATTGTTAAGTTAGTAGACGGTGAAGACTATGAGTATGACAATTGCTTTGTCAAAAAGAAGAGTCATTTGAATCACAGTACCTATAAAAGATGACTACTGATCTAAAAGAACTCAATCAAAGTCCTACTCGCTGGGGTTGCATTCAAAACCTGGACAAGAAATTATGAATAGTTGAAATATTGCAGCAAAAATGAAAGAGAAGACAGCATTATGAGTGTTGTAACTGAGACTTATATGCTTTTAGTCTTAGACAGAGGATAAATTTCATAAGAGACATACAAATTCAGATTAAGAGAGGCAAGAAGTTGAAGTCTGGCCAACATTTGAGAGAAAGCCAGGATTACGAGGTTCATGATATTGTAATGTATCACTTTGACATCTGCACTTCATGGATTTGTGACATAAACTATACTGAGAGGCAAAAATAAGTATACACCCTAGGTTTCCCATGTTTTCTGAGAAAACAATTAATGGATTATGTAAGATTTTCAAACCTCGCCGAAGGTGATCGTTTGTTGATGTAACATTGTCCGCCTATCAGTTTATCTGTCCTTTCTTCCGTTGCAAATGTTTTTCATATCATACAGCGTCATCGAAAAAGGGGATTTCATCAATAAATTAATGCAAGCATTCTAGTTGACACAACCTTCACATTTATGGACGGATTTGGATAAAATTTTCACAGAAAGTGCCTACTCACCTAGGAACATGCGTACGTTGTTAAGGCTTTTCCATATTACCATGCGTCACGGCAAAAGGGCGCTTGATAAAAACAAGTTATCTGACATAACTCCATCTAAATCTATAGAAGGATTTCGATAAAATTTGCACGAAATGTTCCTAGCTACCTGACTAAGTGTATAGAGTGTCACATTTCTTTCACATCATGCTGCGTCATAGAAAAATGGGTCTTATTGCTAAAAAAGTGACATATTGATCAAATTTAACCAGCCAGCGCGAATTGTGTTATAACATTAGAGAAAATCTAACGTTGTGATTTGTTGTAATAAAGAATAAAGAAGTTAAAAACGGATTACCAACAATATTTGATGATCCACTAAGTCGCACGTGCAAAGTTTGCAAAATCGGCATGTAGCAAGAGTATAGGTAGTCAAGCAATTTAAGGTAAAATTTATCAACACTGTATTATTGGTCTATGTGTATAAATAAAATTTAAAAAAAAAAATAGAGTTGAAATGATAGATAATAAGCGAGATATTGACAAACAAAAAGTGTATACTTTCTTTTACCTCTCAGTATATTAATTGTAGGCATCATACGGGAAAGCAATATCTGGTAATCAAGTTGGAGATTTGCATGAGAAGAACACATTCAATATTCTTCTAACGAGAAACCCTATCAAACACAGAAAAAAAAGAAAGGTTTTATTAAGTAAATTAAAGATATTCTTTTATTGTCCCATTATTCTTTCCTTCAATAAAGAAAAAATGCACAATTTCCATTTTACAGGATGCAACACTGTTGTATCAATGCCGGACCTTAGGGTAATTGTTTGGACCTTGATTTATGACCTTCACATTCATACCATTTATTTTGGCGCTAAATGGTGAGTGTTTGCGGGATGTACCTACTAAATTTAAGCAAAATAATACGAAAAGATTAATATACGAACTATTAATACTTGACTTTAGGGCTGCATAATATATTCAATATAATCAAGTCATTCAACAATTTGAATCTTAAATTCATTGTTTATCTCAGACGTATTCATAAATTAAAGTCAATTTCGTTAAAAAGGGTCAAAATTATTTTTTTAAATTCAATTGAAATATACCTAATGCAAGTTAGCTTATATGCATACATACTAAGAAGAAGATGGACAGACTTTATTTTGATACCCAAGTCTACACCAAGAACTTGGTGAGTTATATCTTTTTCTCTTGCTACACCTAACTGCTTTTAAATTTAAAGAAAACATGTTTCCGTGGAAACGACACCTTCTTGCATATCCAGGCCTAATGCAAAACTATTGTAAATGCATTTTTGAGAATTTTCCTTTTTATAATTTTCTGAAGCCTAAGAAAGAATACAATCTATGTGTTCTAATATTGGGTTTCAAATCTGTATAATTAAAAAGTTATTTAGAATTAAAAAAATGTTTAAATGTTTAATTTTAAGAAACTTATTATTTTCCCCCCTCCAGTAAATTTTTACAAAACATAGTTATAATAGTTTTGCACTAAGCCCTCGGTATTGTAATTCAAACTAATTCTGTAAAAAAGCCTCAAGATTCTTAATTATTTTGTTGTCATGTAATGTTACATAAAAATATGATTTAGTCTTTCCATACAGTTTGAAAACACTGTGTGTATTAGATATTCCCTAATTGGTGAAATATTTATAAATATTTTTTTAAAGAAATGTGCATATGCAAATAAGCTAATTTGCATCACTGAAAACCATGATGAATGTCTAGGCTTCATTTTGATATCCAAATTGTAACTGTACACCACCAGCTTTATTAGCTAAAGGTTATTTTTCTGTTTTATTTTTGATAGAAATTACAAAAAAAAATCAAGAAAAATACTAATTAAATCCTTAAAATCATACATATGCAAATTAACTAATTTACATTACTGTGTTGGAAAATAAATAAAGAGAAATGACCAGGCTTTATTTTGATACCAAAAGTGTTAATATATATTCAGAACTATGAGAGCTACATCTGCACTTGCGAATAAATGATGTTAATTAAATTGATTATTCTAATTAATTCTTTGTTATAATGCATATGCAAATTAGCTAATTTGCATAACTATTCTAAAAAGTAAAGATGGATGTCTAAACATCAATCTAAAACATTAATTGTCAGTCTACATCCAGGACTTAGTGAACAAAAGCTCTTTCTTCTATAATACCCTCTAAACCCCTTTTTCAAGATATGTTGCCATGGAAACCGCACCCTAAAATATGATTTAATGCACTCTGATTCAGTAAAATGACATTAAAATGCCTAATTCTATTTTGTGAATGAAGTTTTACATATACAAAGTGAGTAAGTCCTTCTATAAGGCTTTAAAGAACTACATATGTCAAATATTCATAAATATGCGAATTTTTCGGCAAAATTTAAAAAAATCACTAAAAATCATGCATGCAAAAAATATCTTATTTGACTGATGTATATTAAGGAGGAATGTCTAGGCTTCAATTTGATACCAAAATTGTTAATGTAACCAACAGACTAAGTGAGTAATAGCTTATTTTTGTATCATATTTTAAAAAAACGACGAAAATTTCATCAATTTTTTTAATTAAATCTTAAAAATCATGCATATGCAAATTTGCTAATTTGCATATGCACATACCAAATTCAAGAGCAATGTCCAAGCTTCATTTTGATACCAAAACTATTGATCTACTATATCTGTAAGCAGAGATATTGATGTTTTTTCAACTACTATCATTTTCTCAAAAGCGCATAAGGGTTGCCATGGAAACGGTGCTGTTTCATATAGCGGGAATGAGTTTTTTCTTGGGAGCACCTCTGATTTTCAACAAGTAGGACCTAAGGAACAATTTGGCACCAGTGGCAAAAAGTCTAGGGGGGGGGGGGGGGTGCATGGTAGGCCCCACTGGCCCCCCGCCTATAATGTTATTTGTATACATTACAGCTCAGAAAGTATTCAGGTAAAACGGTTCTTGTTTTTCTTCTAATCCCTCTTGTTTTAAGATATAGTTACGAAGTTTTGAAGTAAAGAAACATTGTTGTGAATATTGTAAAACATTGGTCCGTGAATTGAAAAAAAAAAAAAAAAAAAAAAAAAAAAAACATCATTAAAACTTTCCCGTCGGCAATACAGGCACGTAGGAAGCAATTTCATATGGGGGGGGGGGGGGGGCTAAAGTCCCTGTGTCTGAATATTGGTGGGGCTAATTTGGATTTTCCATAAATTTTCAGTGTAAAAAAAAAAAAGAAAATTTAGCATTTTTGACCAACATTAGGGGGGGGGGGCTTAGCCGCCCCTAGCCCCCCCCCCCCCCCCCCCCCCCTGTTCCTACGGGCCTGCAATATGATTCGTTTTCAGACGGCAGCTACTTTACCCCTCAAAATTTGAAAAAAAAGGAACGACTGAAAATACGGAAACATGACGTCGTATTTTCATTGTTGAGTTACATGGTACACCAGCGTATTTGTAGGTGTTTGACGTTACATCAATGGTTTGTGTTCTTGTATGGCTATATAGTTTACGGACTGTCAGTGGGGCTGTTCTATAGTTTAGGGGCATTATTTCCGGTAATCATGGACACATTTGAATCAACGCAATTGGAGACGCCTGACTTACAGTCCATATAATTATACCCCCACAACAAAGTTATGGGGGTATACTGGAATCAGGTTGTCCGTCTGTCCGTCCGTCCGTCCGTGGACATAATCTTGTGTCCTCTTCTCCTCCCACAGTTTTTGACCAATTTCTCTAAAATTTTATCAGGATGTTTCCTATCATATGAAGTTGTGCACCTGCAATTTTCATCTTGATCCCGTCATTAGTTTCAGAGTTATGCCACTTTGAACTTTTTAAGGGGGGGGGGGTAGTCAAAATTTACAATTTCGTTTCCGAGTTCTAACTCGAGAATCGTTTGACCTAGGATCATGAAACTTTACACAGTTGTTGCCCATGACACAAGGAGGTGCCAAGTTCAAAGGTCAAGGTCACAGTTTTCATGCTCTAAGACAAGAACCTTTTGACCTATAGCACTTTTTCAGTGACAAGGCCCTAGTGGGGGGGGGGGGGGTATTCGTCCGCTTTGCGACAGTTCTAGTTATATGGGATTTCAGTCAGGAGGAGGTTCGAAAAAGTAAAATGTGCGCTGAGTTTTTTGTTTAACATTTTTGACCTGTAACAGTGTATTTATTTATTACAGGTGTTTGACGTTACATCAATGGCTTGTGTTTCTGTCTGGCTATATAGTTTACGGACTGTCCGTGGGGCTGTTCTATAGTTTGGGGGCCTTATTTCCAGTCATTATGGACACATTTGACTCAACACGGGCGGAGACTTCTGTCATACAGTCCATATATATTGGCTTCCAGTTAGGAGGAGGTTTGTCAAGGATTACTACGCGAAAACCTGTTAAGGTTGTCTATTCCTAATTAGATTTACGCGGCGTCGGAACCATTCGGCCGACGTCGTAAACATTCGGCGGTGGAACGATCCACCACCGAATGTTTACAACGCCGGCCGATTAGGTTCGGATACGTATAACGAATATTAACGACGTCGTACGAGAAATTCGGACGTCGTGCAAATATCATTAGGGATGGTTTATCATAACTTGAGCCTTGGATAATGCAATAAACATACACAAACGAAACTGTGACTCGCTCTCACGAACACAGTTGATGGACCAGCAACTAATACCCCTTTCCCAAACGACAAAATTTTCGGGTGCTCCAATTTGAACGTAGCTGCAGACGAAAAAATGGACATTGAAAAAGAAAGGATTTTTGTACAATATAGCTAAGAAAATATTGAGACAAAAGGAGAAACTGCTGGTTATCAGCAGTTTCTTCTTTAGTATCAATGTTTTCTCAAGCCTTTCCTATTAGGGACGTCAAAACCAGGTCTTGTTTGGGAAAGGGATACACATGCACAGATGTTACCTGAATTTACCCGCCAAAATTATAAGTGACGTAAGCTTGTATATGTCGTAAGCAATCTTGAAACTATGCAGTCTTAAGACTGCGCAGATGTTACGGAACTCATTTTGAGCAGTTTCGAAACTGCGTAATATAGCGATTATGTTGTTATTTTGACGTATAACGGCGTTCTCTCGATGCAGAACTCATCTTAAACATATTCCTTTTGAGAAGGAAACTCAACAGATCACAAAACAAACCATATTAGGCTGTTTTAATTTGAAAACATGTTCGGTACCGAACAGCCGAAGTTCTGCACCGAACCGAAAAACAGCTTCCGGTTTACCGAAAATGATTCGTACCCTAGAAATTTCGTACCTTAATTTTACCAGTTCGTCTACATTTACAAAACAATGCATATCGTCCAATTTATAGACAATATTGTCATAATGGTGATATGGTTTCTCGGTTCTGATTAATTATTTTAGAAAATGATTAAGTAATTCGTACTATTCCATTTCGTAATATTATTTACAGATTGTAAATGTCTGTAGGCCAATTCTGTTTGTGAACTACGATTGTATGTATTGTTATGATCATCCTAACCACCTATCTATAGGATTTTTTTTAAAATAAGATGAAATTTATGTAATCAGGTCTAATAGGAAATTTTAGTTGACAAAGTTGACATTTTGAAAAAAAAAAAAAAAATCCTTGAAAGTAAGCAAGTTTTATTACGGAACCTTTCACCCTTTCAGGGGGAATGCTCCAGATTCCTAAATCTTTTCCCAATAATAGAATTCATTTATAGTTTGTGTGTTGAAATTACATGTTATTACCAATTGAAAAAAAATCATTCATCCTATAATATTGGTCAGTATACGTGAACCACTCCATGGAGCTAAATCATTCATACTATAATGTCGGTCAGTATACGCGAACCGCTTGTCGGAGCTAAATCATTCATCCTATAATGTCGGTCTGTGTACGCGAACCACTAGGTGGAGCTAAATCATTCATCCTATAATGTCGGTCAGTATACACAAACCACTCGGTGGAGCTAAATCATTCATCCTATAATGGCGGTCAGTATACGAGAACCAATCGGTGGAGTTAAATCATTCATCGTATAATGTCGGTCAGTGTACGCGAACTACCCGGTGGAGCTAAATCATTTATCCTATAATGTCGGTCAGTATACGCGAAACCACTCGTAGGAGCTAAATCATTCACCCTATAATGTCGGTCAGTGTACGTGAACTACCCGGTGGAGCTAAATCATTCATCCTATAATGTCGGTCAGTATACGCGAGCCAATCCGTTGAGCTATATCATTCATCCTATAATGTCGGTCTGTATACGCGAACCACTAGGTGGAGCTAAATCATTCATCCTATAATGTCGAACAGTATACGCGAACTACCCGGTGGAGCAAAATCATTCATCCTATAATGTCGGTCAGTATACGTGAACCATTCGGTGGAGCTATATCATTCATCCTATAATGTCGGTCAGTGTACGTGAACTAACCGGTGGAGCTAAATCATTCAACCTATGATATCGGTCAGTATACGTGAACCAATCCGTTGAGCTATATCATTTATCCTATAATGTCGGTCAGTATACGCGAACCAATTGGTTGAGCTAAATCATTCATCCTATAATGTCGGTCAGTATATGCGAGCCAATCCGTTGAGCTATATCATTCATCCTATAATGTCGGTCTGTATACGCGAACCACTAGGTGGAGCTAAATCGTTCATCCTATAATGTCGGTCAGTATACACGAACTACCCGGTGGAGCTTAATCATTCATCCTATAATGTCGGTCAGTATACGTTAACCATTCGATGGAGCTATATCATTCATCCTATAATGTCGGTCAGTGAACGTGAACTACCCGGTGGAGCTAAATCATTGAACCTATAATGTCGGTCAGTATACGCGAACCACTCGGTGGAGCTATATCATTCATCCTATAATGTCGGTCAGTGTACGCGAACTACCCGGTGGAGCTAAATCATTCATCCTATAATGTCGGTCAGTATATGTGAACCACACGGTGGAGCTTAATCATTCATCCTATAATGTCAGTCAGTATACGCGAACCACTAGTTGGAGCTAAATCATTCATCCTATAATGTCGGTCAGTATACGCGGACCACTCGGTGGAGCTAAATCTTTCATCCTATAATGTCGGTCAGTATACACGAACCACTCGGTGGAGCTTAATCATTCATCCTATAATGTCGGTCAGTATTCACGAACCACTTGGTGGAGCTAAATCATTCATCCTATAATGTCGGTCAGTATACACGTACCACTCAGTGGAGCTAAATCATTCATCCTATAATGTCGGTCAGTGTACCCGAAAAAGTCGGAAGATCAAATTCACCCACCCTATAATGTCAGTCAGTTTATGCAGACAACTCGGTTGACTGATTTATTCACCCTATAATGTCGGTCAGTATATGCGAACAAATAGGCCTAGGTAGATCTGGGCCCAGCTGCGGATCCAGGGTTTCTGTGGACGGGGTTCGAATGTAGGCCTACAAATAGGAGGGGAGGTTCGTTTTCCTAATATCACACAAATTTTACTGAATTTCTACATGAAATTGAAATAAAATGTTCGCCCCCCCACCACTTTGGATCCATTACTGGGGCCTACAAAAATTCGTCTGAATTTTTGTTCCCCGATCCCGCTAATATTGAATCTTGTCAATGTTGGCTAACGTAGATTGTACGGACAATTTTAAGTGAACAAAAATATTGTCTTTTGGGACAGAAATCATCGTGAGAAATAAAGAAAATGCTCATGGTCGGAAGTAATTCCTTCATTTTCTACGATGTTTAACCTTTTCCGAGCTATCGCATCAACAAACAACAAACAATCCTGACTTGGGGATCATTGCCTAGCAACGTAACGCCAGGTAGATAGATAATCAGGTGCGCAATAAAATCTCGGCTTACGAGACTCAACGTTATTTCGCGGAGTTTTCAAACTCTGTCGTTATTATTATGTCTTTGTCAGAAGTGAATCGATCAAAAATCACAATTTACCCGTAAAAAGTCCTTTCAGGTCGTTGTATAATTTGAATATCAATAATTCAGTGAAAATAAACAGTCTGAATGGTTCTGCATAACATACAGAACTCATGCATAAGCAGTTTTAAAACTGGATGAGCAGTTTCGAAACTGCTCATCCAGTTTTGAAACTGAGTAAAGTTCCGTATACGCAGTTTTAAAACTGCTCAAGTTCTAAAACGGTTCACAACATATGTAGTACTTCTTTCTTTCATGTTTGTATCATGTTTCATTATTTATACATATTCATTATATGTTCTGTGATTACCAGTTGTATGTAAATAAGTTTGTGCAGACGAAGAACTACGATGTTTAAGTCTCATTAATTAAAATGTGTTTTGGGCTTGATTTAAACCAATATGTAAGTCATAACAAGTTAAGTTAATTCAATTTGTAAAACCAACTCGCAAATGCAAAGTGACTTTAGACTCCAAGAAACCACTCATTCGTCCTTTTACCATGCACAAATAAACTAAATTGTTGTTACGCTTACAGTATGCATATCTTGTCGCATGTAGTATAAGAGTTATAAATAGAGAAAAATGGTGTTTAATTACTATTATTATGATGTTTGCACTTCGTCTAAGTGATTATCTATGTTGCATTATTCATTCTAGGTATATTTTACGGCATATTGACCAGTAGACTGGGTACAATGAAAACAGCACTTCTAGGTGCTATAGTCACCTCTATCTCTCTCTTGGCTGCATTCTGGATGACAAGTCTATCATACTTGATGGTTACAAGTATATTTACAGGTAAATTGATGTTAACGTGCACAATCATATAAACCTACAAACAATTATCAAAAACACACACACAAAAAAAACAACAACAACAACAACAACAACAAAAAACCCAGAAAAAAACCACCAATGTCAGCTTGTATATTCATGGACAACCAGTATACAGGTGTTTTGTGTTAATATGCTTTTACTAACATGACAACGGGTTACACTGTATAATTTATATAAAAATAGAGGCATTCCTTGATCAACGGTTATCTTCCATATCTATCATTCTTTACATGTTGTCTAAATATTATTGTTATAGATTAAACTTTTAATACACTTTTGTAAAGCAAAATCGCAATCGTTTACAACAAGTCAAAATAACCTTTCTCTTAAAATAAAAATAGCTAGTGTATACCGTTGTTACATCGGTCATTATAATGTTATTTATGAGTTACATAACACACGTTTCTCTATGCCTTACTATTTCAGCGAGTGGTTTGGGTATGTGTTTCGTTTCCTCTACTGTTGGGGTTCGTCAGTTCTTTGAAGGACCAGAAGCCGTTGTTGTACTTGCGCTGATTTCGTCCTCGCCAGGTACATCAGCCATCGCACTGACTTACTTACTACGATACCTAAGGTAGTTGCGATTCATAATAATGTGTTTGAATCTCTTATTTCACACATATTGGGATGGAAACTAAATGTTCAAGTACTTATTTTCGATGTTATATCCGTGGGAAAGTGAAAAAGCGAAAAAGGATAATCTGCCAAGGATCCATCTTCGCAAGCCTATGACTATACCTTCACTTTGTTTCTTAAGTTCGTAAAGAACAAACGAAAGGTAGAATCCAAGAATAGATTAAAAACGCTTCTTATAGTGAAGCCAATGTACTTTTCATCAACGGACAATACATTGAGTACATCTAGCGGTTCGACCTTTACACTTTCATTGTGAAGTCAAATACTGATGTCTTATTGTCTATGGTTATTTTTTTCTGTCTCTAAAACGCGATTACTATGAGGTTTTCATTTACACAAAACAATTAGCCAATATCTCTTTGTGATATTTACTTACAATGTTTATAGCATTCTTTTTGTAGTTGCATGCAAAGTGTTCATTAAAACTGATTCATGTTATTTTCAGTAATACTTTTGGTATCAGAGGGACGTTGCTCATAATTGGTGGAGTAGAATTGAACTGCGCAGCACTCTCTTTGTTGTGGGTGCCACAAATAAGACGGAACAAAGTAAAGACAGCGTCTCAAAATACGGAAGATATAACAGCAGAAATAAATCCTGGAAATAACGGTAAAACAGTCTTCCTCGGGAATACACGTTCTACCGAAACAGTGCAAAGAACGTTTGTTTGTTCAGGGTATAAATATGAAAATGGTCAAAACACATATCCGAATGATGGATATATAGACGAGATTAGTAGCAATAAATCAGTGGTGCATATGACAGAAGGCATTTGCTCCAGAAATAAAGAAAATGTCCAAAATGGTTACTCGAATAGTGGATATGTCGTTGAGAAGATTAAAAATAACGAACTAAAAGACAAGGAATGCTCTATGTTTGAAGTTAATTCGTTTGAAAATGAATCTAATTTCAATGACAAAGGAAAACAGAAGGACGTAATAGATGCAGTTGAAATGGTAGATATTAAGTTGGGAGTAAAGGCAAAGTTTAAGTACCTACTACGGAACAACACGTACATTTTTACGGTACTCGGTAGTGTATTTTGTATCAGCCCCCTTCTTCTTTATCCCGTGTTCCTACTGGACATGTACAAAGACTATGGATATAGTAGCTCACAAGGGGCGATGGGATTAACGATAATGAACATTGCAGCCATCTTCGGTAGAGCAGCACCAGCGGTCATTGCTCACTGTCGATTCTACAACACATTTCTTATTCCAATCACTTCAACAATATTGGCCTCAGTAGCCATAACATTGCTTACATGTGTGACCACGCCATCCCTGACAATGTATCACGTGGTGTCTGGTTTTATCGGTTTTGGACAAGGTGTCTGTGTTTCTGTCGTTATCGTCAACATATCGGAACTAGTGAAGACTGTCTACCTGTCAGAGGCCGTCGGTTTGATCCTGTCTATCATTGGTGTATTCTTTCTTGTAGGAGGACCTATCACAGGTATGTAAAGAGCTGTATTTAAGGTAGAATACGCCTAATGGCAACTTTAGAAATTGGGGTGACAAACACTTTTGTCTAATAGTACATTATATTAGACATCTACATGTGCAATATGACAGAAATTCGTCCAGAGGTTAACTAGAAATTTGATTTTCCCTTATCCCACCCCTAACTTACAAAATTCCAATATGGCGGCCACCATTCAAAGCAAAAAAGTATCTGAATTTTGGACATCAACACATTAAATGTGTCTAGATTTTGGTTTTTATTATCAAAAACATGTTTACCCATCGCCTGCTGTGAAATGATATGACCCTTGTGCGCATATGAGAGATATTTTGTTAAATTACTGCGTGCTTATATAAAAGTAAAGCCTCTTTATTTCCTAGTTTGAAATCTATGCCTCTGAAACAAATGTTGACAGTGCAAGAAATAAGTTCACGCACTCTCTAAAACCGATATCAAAATTATTCTTATATGTGTAGGAACACGATAAAATCCACATATGTACATTTTATCCGTCAAAATTTGAAAATATATAAAGGTAATTCTTAGTGCCCTCATACTTTCGAACGCACTATTTCTTTCCCAAAAGAAGTCAATGCCCTAAATGAAGGGAACCGTAGTCCATATCTAATTATATGCTCAAAACTAAAACCAAAACGTTGTATAAGACTTTCAGAAGTTGGCAAATGATAACATATCAGTTGTGATTTCTTATGACTTTCACCATTTTAACCCTTTGCCTAGTAACCAATTGAACATCGGTATTTGTATAAAGTAATGCAAATTTTAAAGATAAAATTGTACTTAATCATTTTTATAGTCTATTACAGCTTCCATATACCACTTCTTCTGGATTGCATATTGAATCTAAGGACTTAAATGGAAAAAGAATCTAAATAAGGATAAAATCACGGATCAAACCACTTTACAATTAACTTACAACCAGTTTGCACATTTAAATAAGGATCGCCGACAAAGAAGTTATGAAAATCGAGTGCGAATGTTTGAACAATCATGATCTCATCCACGAGTCGTTCTCAAACGATAGGCGTTTGATCACTACATCATAGATTTCATTAGAATACATGTATGTGTCTTCCACTACAGGGTTTCTCGGTATATTAAGCCAACCAGTAGCAAGGGAAGAAACGTGAATTATATAATCGACAATATGTTTCCTTAATAGGAAGTTTCATTAAGTATCATTTTCTAATCACATACAGACTGGTGATATCAATTAAAATCATATAAGATTACACGAAAAATGTCTCTGAAAGATTGATGTTAAACGGAGAATCATACCAGAAAAAGATATTCGGGGAGTATTCGGGGAATTTTATTTACAAAGGGAAGTAATATTTAGCAATATCGTTGCTAAAAATAGATACGGAAACTGTCGACATGTGTCGAAAATGTACGACAATAGTAAATATGCATTAGAATTATTCTACCTTAAGTATAAGTAAGGAGGAGAGGTGTAAAATTTTACACAATCTGATCAAGAAAAACCAGAGCGCTATTCAATTAATTTTTATTGCAGTAATAGATAATTAAGAGTACAAAGCATATGTGTGTTCATCTTTCTCGACAAGGCAATATGACTTAAATTATATGCAGATTCATCGTAAAGACAAAGTGGTCACAATGAAAGATACATTTCTTTTTGACTTGCAGAGTCTGACTCAACGTATTTCATCATGTATATTTTGCAGGGTTATTGCGGGACACCAGTGGATCCTATATTGCTACAAAGATTCTTACATCAGTATTCATCGGACTCGGATCGATCATGTTTATAATTGCGGCCTATATACAGAGGAAACAGGGCCTAAAACTCGGGCAAAAGAAAAACGTCTCGACGATTTATGTAACGAACTCTACTCTGGATTTGAGGATTCCAGATCAGTTACAGACCTAAAGGATAGTTTTCTCCCAAAGCAATTTTTTATCAGATTCGAACAGTACCGATTTCAATGAAAGAATATTATCATTGTTTTGCATACTTTTTTCATTTTGCCTCAATTTTCTTTGTGCTTAATATAATATACATCGTTCAGATGAAAACGGAATTGCGTAAAAAATAACATAGCAAATATTGAAACACAAACGGAAATATTGCTAATGAGCATTTTCTTCATTGCTACAATATTTTTCCACACAATTTTTACGAGGGACGTCAAAAATAAGGATCTGTTTTATCAAAATAATGTAAAGGTATCTCTACACACGGATCTACCGTACTTACAGACGTCTAAATACGCGGTTAGTGCAAGAATCGCGCATCAGCAATCATCAAGACTCATGTAGGACATAAAATGTCTTAAATTCTGATCACAGGTCTCGTTTGGGTTAAAGTAATACTTGTAATGAGGCATCGCTATTATGTGTTTCCATGCATAAGCACGGCTTGATAGACTATAGATATACAGTCGACACACGTTGTGTCGAAGTTTATAACTGTAGACTTGTATACAAACAATATACTACTTGTTGTTGAAGATGACCCAACACAAACCCTTTCTCTTTCGAGAATAAACGAGTTAGGACATTATTTCGCCCGTATAGCTCACGATAAATGGTTTGATAAATGTTAAAACGGTGTAGCTGTTTTTAGTGTTTGTATACAAGTCTTCACTAATTACCGATAGACTATAGTTGGTCCGTCCAAATACACAAACATAAAAATTCGATAAAAATGACATTTGGCCAAATTTGATACTAATCAAGCACGTTCATAATAAAACATATTGTAGAAAAAGGGATATAATTTGCTCCATACGAGCACCCTTTCCTACTATATTTTAATGGCTATATTTATTTCGAAAATAGTTTGTTTGAATTTTTATAAACAATGATGAGGACGGGACAAGATTTTCACTAGACTTCAGCAAAAATTTGACTTATGCGAGGTCGAGAAAATGAATATCAACAGTAATTTATGCAGCATCTAAACACTATATAGAGTTCTAATTGAAGAGAGTTTATCGCCATTTCATCAGTACTTCAGAAATATCGTGTTGACTGGAACATTGTCTCTCATTTCTCTTACCAGTACTACCACAATTTTCGTATAGAGCCTTGTTATTACTCGTTTCCACTCAAGGGTGGGATGAGGCCTGGAAGCCAAATTGTGGAAACGATATTAGCCACAGTCGTAATTATGTTTTTCTATGCATTGACACGACTCATTAGGCTATTGACATAATTTATTCAACCTTTGCGTAATATGTCATTACAAAAGGTTTTGGGGGGTCATAATGGTCTCTATGAAATATTTAATGTTTATGTTAGAGGTAGTCACTCAAACTTTTTAGCTCACCTGAGCACGAAGTGCTCAAGGGAGTAATTGTGATCTATCAATGTCTGGCGTCCGTCTGTCAGTCACTGCGTCAACTATTTCTTTAAACGACATCTCCTCCCAAACGTCTGAGTCAAAATCAACCAAACTTGGAAGAAATGTTCCTTGGGTGGTCCTTTATAAAAATTGCTAAAAGAATTGAAATCCATGACAAACTCTGGTCGTCGTGGCATCGGAAAATGGGAAATTTCTCAAATTTCAACAATGTTTTAAACGACATCTCCTCCTATACTACAGAGTCAAAATCAACCAAACTTGGCAGAAATGTTCATTGGGTGGTCCCTTATACAAATTGCTAAAAAATGAAATCCATAAAAAACTATGGTTGCCCTGGCATCGCAAAATGGGAAATTTCACAAAAGCTCAACAATTTCTTAAAATGACATCTCCTTCTAAACTACAGTGTCAAAATAAATCAAACTTGGCAGAAATGTTCCTTGGGTGGTCCCTTATACAAATTGCTAAAAGAATTAAGATCCATGAAAAACTCTGGCAAAGGAAAATGGGAAATATCTTAAAATTTCATTTTTTTAAAACGATATCTCTTCCTAAACTTCAGAGTCGAAATCAATCAAAATTGGCAGAAATGTTCCTTGGAATGACCCTTGTGAAAATTGCAAAAAGAATTGAAATCCATGAAAAACTCTAGTTGCTGTGGCATCGGAAAATGGGTAATTTCTTTAAATCTCGACAATGTATTTAAACGACATCTCCTCCTAAACTACAGAGTCAAAATCAATCAAACTTGGCAGAAATGTTCCTTTGGTGGTCCCTTATAAAATTGCTAAAAGAATTGAAATCCATGAAAAACTCTGGTTCTTGTGACATTAGAAAATGGGAAATATCATAAAAGCTCATCAATTTCTGTAAACAACATCTCCTCCTACACTACATGGCCAAACTCAACCAATCTTGCTTTATATGTTTCTAAGGTGGTCCCTAGTAAATATTGCTAAAAGAACTGATATCCATGAAAAACTATGGTTGCCGCGGCAACAGAAAACATGAAATTTCTTAAAATCTCAAAAAAATCTTTAAACGACATCTCCTTTTAACCTACAAGGTCAAAAACAACAAAACTTGACAGAAATGTTCCGCGGGTGGTCCATTTTAAAATTTGCTAAAAGAACTGAAATCCACGAAAAACTGTGGATGTCGTGGCAACGGAAAATGTGAAATTTCAAAAAATTCTTTGAACAATATCTTCTCCTAAACTACTGGGCTTATTCAACCAATCTTCTTCTCTGGGACCAGTATGCGTAACATATCCAAAGTTATTTGGCATTATTGAACCGTTACTCAGGTGAGCGATTTAGGGCCTTCAGAGTCCCCTTGTTGTGGAAATTTTCTTTTCTAATTGGCAATAGTAACTTTATTTTAGGTCGCACAGATTACACACTAAAAGTAGACGATGTAAGTAATATTGTTCAATTTTCACTTTTCCATTATAACTGATATTCGTATTATTTTTTCTGTATTAAAAAAATAAGTTACCACAACGAACTGTTCTTTATATTCTACTGGTGACTTTGATGTACTTGTCATGCTTGTGTAACGAACAAGACAGCAATACCTTCCAAATATCGCCATTTAACTAACAATCGGTCATTTCCTACCATTTTTTCAATTTGTTGAAAGAATTGTACGGACTTTAATATTATTGCATCTTGCCACTTAACGATATTTGTTCATTTGAAGTAGTTGGCTCATATAAAATGTCTTTCAAGGGAAGTTATCTTATATGTAAAAGTTATTTGTGTAATATATTCGTCGCTTCCAATTCAGACGCTATGTTATGCTATATGTTTATATTTTTCAGGGGGTTGACATTACACCAACTGCTTGTGTTCGTTGCTGGTTATATTGTTTATGGGTTGACCGGCGGGCTATTTTATGGTTTGGGTGTTGTATTCCCTATCATAATGGATACATTCGACGCCACCAGGGCAGAAACTTCAATTATTCAGTCGGTTTATGCAGCTATATTCATGGGTGGGGGTAAGCCATACTAACAATATTCAGCATTTATTCTGGATGTTCATCGGTTTGACAAATAATTTAAAAAAGAGTCATATCCGCCTTAAATGCGGTTTGTATACATTATATTTTTTTTCTAGACAAATGAGAGAAAAAAAAACCTCGAAACTAGCCATTTCGTTTCTTCGTCATTCTTTTTATGTTTTTTTAAATGTTGAATATTAGTGTTCGTTTTATGATATGTGACCATTATACTTTCAAAATGCTCATAAAATTTATTTCCTAATAACTTTTCAGTTTAAGTATAATTTCCGTCCCAAAAAGAAACCATTCTAAAACTTATACATGTACAAAATTACAACCACGACCAAACATACAAAATAACAGATCAAGAAGTTAAAATTATGTTTAAAGCACACAGATCTAAATAGTTAACGAAAATATTAGGATAATAATTTCATCTCGTTGGCAAAGATCATCTTACTTATGTAATAATAGTTTACAAAAATGCACCAAATGATTTCCAAGAGCACTTTTGTCATTTGTGAACGACGAATTGTATTTTTTCAGGTATTATATACGGCACAATCACTAGCAAGTTTGGAGCAGTGAAGACAGCTATTGTTGGTGCTTTAGTCGCTTCTATGTCGTATGTCGCAGCATTTTGGGTAACAGAATTACCATACTTGATAGCAACAAGTGTCGTAACAGGTAGAACGTTTGAATACTTTGATTTGTGTTTACATCAGGCATACTTATTTGATTTGAATTTATCAATTACAAGCACATTAAACCTGTTCGAAGGAATCGTTTATTGTTTCGACTTATTGTTATAAATACGTAAGTTGCGCTATATTGAATTCATCTTTTTCAAAAGAGGTCGTGTACTGTTTTGGACCACTTTCCACAATGCTAATCCCTCCTTTCATAACTGTGTTATTTATCAAAATGAATGTGAAATCGAGATATTTTGCTTTTTCAATATTCATTGAATATAATACGTTGATATACTTTTGTCAAAATCTAAATTTGTTGAAAACGAGTGTATCATGTAACATTAAAGAACAGCCACTTTCCATTTTAGTAACGCAGACTATTTTTTACTTTCCTTTATTTATCTCATAATAACATTTTATCTGTCCGTCTCTGTTTAATTTTCTCTATCCATTCGTTTGGTCTGTCTGTAAATTGTCCTGAATTTCTATCTGTCATGGTCTTTACATCTGATGTTCGATCTGTCCCAAAATATTTATTCTCCCCCTCTTCGTCTCTTGTCTGATAGTCTGCATGTCTGCCCGTATGTGTGTATGTAGGTAAATGTGTATCTGTCAGTAATTACCTGCCCATCTATCCAAATATCTCATTTCGAAAATCAACATAAAGTTGCTAGAAAAAATATAGGTTCAGAAAATCGTCTGAGAGCGGAAAGTATAGGACTTTTTAAGCCTAAGCATTAGTAAGCAATTCACACAAACAGACTAAGGCAGATACTTTTAGCACTTTCCGGAATGTGTCTCCTGTCAAGAAATTTAACATATATAAACAGGAATTTATCACCGTATAACTTCAGACTACATGAAAAATAAGTAGATTACTCTATTGCAATGTCTTTACAGCATGTGGATTAGGAATGTGTTTTGTTGCATGTCCGGTTGGAGTACGCCAGTTCTTCAATGGAAGAAGCAGTGTTGTCGCCCTAGCTCTGATATCGTCGTCTTCCAGTACTACAGCCATCGCACTGACCTATATATTGAGAAATCTCAGGTACTTGCAGCATTAAGAGAGTGAACAAACTCATGAACGTGCACACACACGCAGTTATGGATGCAAGTAATATTAACTGAAAGCTGACTGTTCTACCTGATTCATCCCGCATACTGTTTTGTTTCCACCAACACTAACTGATCCTATGCTTTCATCTGGGCAATATAGTCCAGTATCCTGATGACAGGTATTAACGAGGCCCGACTATTTGCATAAAATATTAACCCTGTTAGCGTTCCATTGGAGCAACTGGCTTTGCAATATCGCCAGTCGAAGCCTTCTCGTTTTTTTGTTGTGTGTTTTCTACATATATTTGATTTCCTGTAAGGTTAGTCGCCCTTTGTTTGACTGCAATCCCATTGTAGTAGCAATCTACCGATTTTCAAATAAATCAAATAGTAATTAATACTTAACGAGAGAGTAACTTCTAAATAAACTGGAATACACTCTTTTTCATGATAATGATTTCCTAAAAAGTATCTGCTGCTATATAAAACGATGCGAAAATTTTGAATACATACTGTATTAAAGACATTTAACGAAATTTGGCAATTATTGGGATACAACCCAAGCTTTTCTGTACAATAATTTATTAAAAATTCCAAACATGTTACAATTAAAAATGAATATGTTTTTATTTTTCAGTGACTCCTTTGGGCTTGGAGGAACGTTTTTAATAATTGGTGGTATTGAACTTAACTGTGCAGCCCTCTCCTTATTGTGGAAACCACAAGTACAACAGAGTAAAATAGGGACAACTATCAATAAGGAAAATGTACACCAAGACCATATTGGAAGAAGTAATGGCAGGGTGCCTGACATAGGCTTATCAATAAATTGTTCCGACACTGATTTAAGTTCGACTTGCGAGCCGATTTCTACAGCGAATGATAACTATTTAAATATAACTGATGTAAAAGGGCAATTTAACAACGGATACTCTGCAGAAGAAGATGAGAATGGTCGACAGTCAAATGACATCGTTAATAAAGTAAACATTAACACAAATGACAAGTGTAAAGAGGACTCAATTTCCGATCCCAAGAACAAACAAAGCATCAAAGTCAAACTGAAATATCTATTTAGAAATCACAGTTACACGTGTACAATTCTGGGCATGCTGTTTTCTTTACGATCTCTGAATCCATATATAATATTTCTGATAGACATTTATCGAGACCAAGGTTACAGCATACAGCAAGGTACTACAGGATTAACAATCATCAACATGGCGGCCGTCTTTAGCAAAGCAGCACCAGCGGTGATTGCGCACTGTCCCTTCTACAACACGTTCCTCCTGCCCGTGTCTTCAACCATGTTGGCAGCAATAGCGATGTTTCTAATGACACTTCCATCCACTATTGTTGTATTTCATATACTGTCAGGATGTGTTGGGTTGGGACTCGGTGTAGTTGTATCAGTTCTCATCGTCACTATCTCCGAGCTGGTGGAACCTGAATATCTACCGGAGGCCATGGGTCTCTTCATGTCTTTAAACGGATCTCTTGCTTTTGTTAGTGGATTAGTAACGGGTAAAATATTTTCTCATTTTTAAAGCATACGTCCATTAGCAGAGGCCCAAGACTTCAAACAACTTCGCCTTTTTCTATGACAATGGCAATTATCGATGGTAAAAACATGTCGCTAATTCACGTTGTCGTAGATAATATCTAAGCTAAAAGCGTCCAGAATCTCATGATAAATGGAAAACATTATTATTACATATCGACAGAAATATAGTCTAAGGGTTCAAATGATATTTTAGACAACAGTTGATCTATCTCAATTTCGCAGCATTAATGTTCTTATATAGTTGCTTCATGACATGAAGCTTATAGAGAACAGCATGGACCTAAGTCAGTTTGCTTGGGATCCTGGTTAACATATGCAAAAACTGCTCGGATACATACATACATGTTGGTATCAAATACGTTTTTCCAGATGCTAGCTCATAAAAAGGGCACACTGTTCACTTCATACTTCTTTTGTGACCACAGTAGTTCGCAGCTTTGGCATGCAAGCGTGCAATGCGATCTAGCCTACACTTTCTACTTTTTATACAATAACGACAAAAAATAGACACAATTTTTGATTGTCTTTTGAATTTGAAATATGTTTGAAACAAGAAAAGGCTTAATAATAACCAGTATTTCATTTATAATTTTCAGGTCATTTACGAGACACGAGTGGATCTTATGTCATGCCACAGATCATAACTTCAGTGTGCACAGGACTCGGATCAGTTATGTTTATCGTTGCCGCGTGTTTACAGAGAAGAAAAAGTTTACGTCTGAAACAAAAGAAGAACTCAATATCTAATGTTACCCGACTTTAAAAGCATGAGTAGCGAAGGACAACTCTTCTGAATAACTAGTATAGCCATACGTTATTCTTTTTCTATATATAAATCCACCGTCTAGGTTTAAGGATTTTTGGAGGAGGACAGTGTTTTCCTTCTTTGTCTATATAAAACCAATACATGTATGTATCTTGATTATGTATTTCCGAAGGAGGATTTTTGCGATATTTGTCAATAAAAACGAAGAACAAATATGGTCTATTCAGGTTTTCTGAATATTTGCCCCTCTCTATTAAAAGCATCATGTATTAAATTGAAAGATTTCGTTTGTATGTCGATAAATATATTTGAGCCGGGATCTGGAAATAAATTATTGTTATAGGAATTTCAGACACACTAACGTGTTTCCATATCTGCCCGTGCAGTATAATCAAGACTTAAGTAAAGCCAATTTACAATATTAACCAAAACATGGATTCGCACTGAAATTAATAAGTCTTTGCCAACACGTTTTCGTTACCAGGATCAGGAAAGAGGATCTAGAAACCACGTAAAACGGATGGGTGTTATACCGATTATGTCGATGAAGCAAAATGACGACAATACATTCTAAACGAATGTATAATTTGAGCGCATGGGCTATTTTAAGTCGAAATGTTAATCATTGAATGGCTAGTGTTCAATTGATAATTGACATCTTTCTTATCGTTATAACTTATACATGTAGTTTGCATATGTTGTATTTTTCTCTACCTAGGCTCATTCAAAGCCGAACTTCTTTGCTTTAGGACTATATATCTAAACGAAATGTAGTGAAAAGGTAGAAAGACATCAGTCTTCACACAGAGACGTTTGTAATGAAGGAATGTAACGTATTTATTGAAAGAAAAAAAAAAAAGACAAAAAACTAGCAAGAAATCAAACTTAGGTACTCATAAAGACATAACTATATTGTTCATCAATCATCATTACCTCCAAATGCGTCTATGGAGAGCTTAATGACTCGCCTTGACATTGCAACAAACCAGTTTTTCATTTTGTGTCTCCTAAAGCCACCCAGACGTAAAATCTAACATATATCTTCCATCTATCCGTTTGTAATGTTCAAAAACTTTCACCGTCTACAGCGTCTAGGCATCGCGTTGATCAGTGTGAGAATGTCTCTATGTAGTTTTGATTTCAATACAAATCCGCATGCGACTGAAAAAAAGATTACAACAGTTGTAGTCCCAAACCTTCAAGTTATTAACCGTATTACCCTATACCAGTAATGGTTCGCCAGCAGCATCGTTTCCTTAAAAATAATCACATATATCATTTTAACTTTGAAGGTATTCCATCAATTAAAAATGGTGACCACACATTTTGGAGAGACAGATATTGCTCATGGTGAAAATCCCGTATTTGCCAGAAATGTTTACATAAATTAACATTCGCATAAACACTACATCCCGGTCACGATATTATGGCACATGTTTTCAACATCTACATATGAAAACAACACAATTTCAAACTCAAAACTACTGTAATTGTACATTTGGTGATCCAAATCTTGTAGATGTATCACACCTGCAAGATTCGAACCAACTCATGCAAAATTTATCGAGAATAAAGGATGCTTTGTCATTTGTTTACATAGGCAAAAATGTAATTATTTGCCATAATATCTTGTTTTGACTATTGGTATTTGGGGTTTATAAAAAGGGCGTCACAAGACCAATATATCGCTGCTTTTCAACAAAAACCTCGTAACTGCAGCTTAAAAGAAGCTGCAGTTAGGAGGTTTTCGTTGAAAAGCGACGATATATCTTCATTATTCTGTTGGACATCATAAACAGTATGAGTATATACATCTTAGCCAAGTTTGGTTAGAATGCTTGTTGTTCTCTCATATTTATAACAGAAATTAAAGCCGTTACAAGGAAGGCAAATATGCTCCGCCACATGGATTGAGGCCATTTTGTTTTTGAAGACCAACGTGGGTCCATGGCAGCTTGCATGTACAAGCTATCTGACAAATTATTTGATCAGGTTTTGTTATTGAATAGCTTCTAATTGTTAATGACCTGTAGTGACCCCCAGAGTGCAATTTGGTACTTACTGGCATGTAAATAAGAATATCTTAAGCTTTACGAACTGAGAATGAAAACACCACTTTCTAGCCATAAGAAATGCATCAAATTGCACACACTTGTAAATGCACTTCACACAAGTTGATTCACTGTGCCGGATTTCAAGATGATGCTTCAAGAAGAAAATAATTTACAAATATATTTTACTCTATTTTCATATGCAAGGGAGGAAATTTTGAACAGTTTTGTCAAATATTTCCATAAGTATGCATTAATTCAAAATTCTAAACCAATACAAAATGCTGATACTTGTATTTGGAATGGAAATGCAACACAGTTAAGGAATACCTGGCACTTTTAAATTTTCGCTTTTGGCTCTGCATTCAATTCTCAGTTCGCAAACCTTAAATGCCACAGGGACAACTTTCCTTGATCCTGGCTCATATTGGTCTCAAAAAACTATTCATCTACTTCTACAAGCCTCAGTTTTGTATATTCATGATTGCATAAAAAGATCGGATGTACATTGTTTTACTATGTATCTGTCTTTTTGACTAACTTGATAATATTCTCTTACGAAAAAATCACCATTTCATGCCATAGCGCTATTAATTATTAGAGATTTACGGATTAGTACGAAATGGAATACGAAATGAAAATGGAAATGAAATCAGGGGGATGTATCAGGATACTTGGAATATGGTGGCAGGTCACTCATATTTGCCTCTATGTAATTCTATTTAATATCCAGTTTTTTAAACAGTGTCAAACTTTGAATTGAAAAAAAAAAACAAAAAAAAAAAAAACTGGATTTGATGCCCCTAATAGAAAACGCATGGAACGTAATTAGGACAAGATAATGAAATACTGATAACCACAAGAAAGACATGACTTAGAGGTCCCTAATAGAAAATGCATGGAAAAACATCGGGACGAAAGAATAAAATGCTTATAACCACAAATCCTATCTCTATCAAGACCAAATGTGTTGTCTGTAGAAGCTTTCATTATAGACGGCCCAAATACTCTGTCTTTTTCGAAAGGGTAAGTATTTGAAAAAATAAAATGCATTTATTTCATTTTAAGGAGTACTGTAGTAGCAATGGTCTGTGAAAAGTGCATGAGATAAATTTGTCCATAGGCCATCTAAACTGACACGATTTAAAAACGCAAAAAGTATTTTTTTTTTAGATTGTTTCTACTAGATCTGCATAATGGATGCACAGTTATGTATTATTGTATATGTAATAATTGTAAACATGACAGGGAAGAACATGACCTTTAAAGTCATGAATATTGTCTGAATGGACGTCCGTTTATGCCCATATGCGATGACATTGGGTGAGAGTCTGGCACCAAGCAGGACGACGACAGCGAATTCCGGGTTCTCGTAGGCGATTTATCACCGTGTCACGATGTATCGGCCACCCTCCATTACCAACCATAGCATTTGCTGTAGACTGAGTCGTCATAAATCTGTTGCGTAAGTGAATTTGACGTATATAACTGTCTTGACGTACAGTTGTTACACGCGGCTGATCGGGACCTTGGTGGTCTGCATTTGTTCTCTGGTCGTTTACACGTCTCAGTAACCTTGGAAACACTACCTCGGCTACATTAAAACGTCTAGCTACCTACGTTTGCGAAACACTGCCGGCCAAAAGCCCAAAAACTTGGTTCCTGTCTGTCAAAATAATCCCAAAAAATTTGTATACGAAAATTATCCATAGTTTACTAAAACGTTACTCTTTTCAATATTTCGACCCTGATTTGGGTCTTTTTCAAGAAAAATTTAGCACTATTCTATAAAACTACATTCTTAATAGTCATCTTCCACCATTTTGAACATGTTATGATGTCATGACGTCACTTCCTGTACTTCCTACAGGAAGTGACGTCATGACGTCAAAACATGACGTTACGTTTGGCGTACTTCTCTTGAATTAAGTCCAGAAGGAAATTTGGTGTCCAGTTTCTTTATCCATTCGCTCTCCCGAATTAGTCTCAGTGCTTTCGACTGTCCATGGACTTTCTCAAGTACCAATACCTGCGCATTGTCTATCTTGTGCCTGTCTGAATTAAAATGTTCAGCAACAGCCTTGTCCCTATTAAGTCTAATGTCTCGTAGGTGTTCCTCGATCCTCTCTTTTAATTGCCGACCAGTCTCGCCCACATACACCACCTTTTCACATTTTGTGCACTTGATGCCATAAACTACGTCCCTCTCAGTGCACAGAGAGTCCGGTCCTGTCTGTATCTCACAAACCTTGCAGCCTGCTTTACACGCTGCTTTTTGTCTGGGCATGTCTTTTTTCAGTTTCCCGTGCACAAGAATGTCTTCTAGGTTTTGGTCTCTCCTGTATGCTGCCATTGGTTCCTCCCTGAACACTTCCTGCATCCTATCCGATTTATGCAGAATTCCCATATGTCTGTGAAGTATTCTGCTAACGTTAGGCAAACACTTCGAATATGTCAGAACAAGGGGTACCCTCTCAGATGTTTTCTTCTCTTTATAATGCAGCAACTGCTCTCTTGGGATTGAATCTACCTTGCGTAGCTGGCCTTCTATGTGTTTCCCAGAGTAACCCCTCCTTCTAAGTTGCTTTTTCAGTTCTTGTCTCCTTGTTTGGTATTCACCCTCATCCTGGCATATCCTCCTAATTCTGATGCCAAGACCGTATGGTACAGCCTTTTTCGTGTGCGGTGGGTGGTTCGACTTACTCTGGAGGTAAAGCTGCTTGTCTGTTGGCTTACTATAGAGGTCTGTCTCTAACCTCCCTGCTTTAAGCCGCACAAGCGTATCAAGGAATTCGATGTGTGAGTAGCTATATCTGAGTTAAATCTTTATGTTATTGTGGATATTGTTTGCATAATCTGCAAAGGCCAGTAGCGAGGACTCCCCTCCCGTCCAGAGGCCGAAACCATCATCTATAAACCTCTTATAAAAAAGAGGTTGCTCATCAAATTTCCCCAATTCCTCATCCCACTTACGCATGTATGCGCAAGCGAAATTTTTACCCAGCTTGGAACCGATGGCGATTCCCTCCGTTTGCACATAACTGGTTTTGTTGAAATGAAACACGTTGTTGTCTAGAACCGTCTGTATCATCTCGACAACATTCTTCGTTGGTATGAGTGGCGCTGTTCTCTTCTGTAAACCTTCCTCGCATGCTTGGATCCCTTCCTTCTTGGGGACGGACGGGTACAATTTCCTCACGTCGAAACAGAAGAGAATAGCGCCATCTGGTATTGGTTGCTGTACCTCAGATAATTTCTTCAGGAAGTCTGTTGTGTCCTGTATGTAAGATGGACTACTTTTCACAAATTCGTTTAATTCATGCTCCGCTACCTCAGCCAGTCTCTCTGTAGCGGTGTTAATACCGTTAACTATGGTTCTCATCGGCGCATCCTGCTTGTGTAACTTGGGATTTCCCTTTAATTCACCTGCTCTTGGGTATCTTGGAATTAGGTAGTGTTGCATGTCTTTCGAAATTGCACCCTCCCTATACATTCTGTTGACTAATTTTTTGACAGCCTTCAGTGCTTTATCTGCCCTGTAACTGTCTGTTTCCTGGCAAGAGTTACTATTTTCCATTTCGTCCCGAAGCTTGCTGATATAGTCTTCTTTGTTGACGATGACTACACCTGAGCCCTTGTCTGCCGGTCGAATTATTATTTTATCATTGTGCAGTAACTCGTGCATTGCAGCATTCTCCGGTCTCCAGAGGTTAAGACTTTTTGATCGCGTCAGCCCTGCTACTACATCGTTTTTTACTACTTCAATGTATGTGTCCAGCCATGAATCCCTCCCCTTCTCTGGTGTGAAATCACTCTTCTTCTTCTCCTTAAACTTCTCCTCTGGTCCCTCCTTCTCCTCTCTGTCTTGCCCAAAGAAATATTCCATCAATCTCATTCTTCGTTCCCATTCAGTAAGGTCTGCCAGTACCCTTGAAACGTCTGCTGATTTTCTGTCAGGAACAAACGTTAACCCCTTTGAAAGTAAACGCTTCTGGTCCTCTGTCAACGGGTTGTCAGACAGATTGGTAACCACCTCAGGTTGTATGTCATTCCCCTTCTTCTTCTCACCGTATTGTTTATTTCGTCTGACATTGTTTTTTCTTTGTCTGTTTTCAAAAATTGCTTTCTCTGCTTTTGACTTTTGTTCTTTGGTGGTTTCATGTAGGGTTGAATCCCTATCAAAACCTGGTATTTCTGCACATTTCTCACTGCGGTACTTTTTGCTATTTTGGTTTTCACAGTTTTGGTCGTATTCCGCTCTTGTACTCACCTCAAACCAATCAATTTTGGAACTGATAATGTGTGCCTGTCCCTGTGACTCACCACTGATTAGTCTAATCTTCTGCAGTATGTCGAAATGGTTCCCATTCATTAATATGTGTACCCCCAAGTCATCATCTGTAGGGTAATCTGTTGGCCTAAATGTATTCCACTGAGGAACCTCATTCAAATGCTGGGTCACCGATATACTGACCTTGTAAATTTCTGCTGCTACAATGATTTCCGCTTCAGTTGCCCAAGAAGAAAGCCTACCATCGGTGTATCGTTGCTCTGTAATGTGCTCTTCTATGTCTCCATCAATGTAGCATTGGTATTTAACTTTATTCCGCTCCAAGTGATCTACCACTCTCTTCCGTATTTCTCTATGGTGTTCCTCGTTGCTAAATTTATAATAGCTGATACACCTATAGAAGCAATTACCATCTCCCACCATTTTCACTTTCTTCCAGCCCGATACACTTGTCGAGCTATCACTTGCCTCTTTTCTACCTTCTGAAATCTTCAGCCATTTTCTGCATTTGATCCGATCATTTTTCTGTTTCTCCACTTTCTTCCAGGTGATCATATGACTCATTGCTTGTTCATATAATTCGAAATTGCTTTCTCTAAGGGTTTTTGTACATGTATATATTTCATCTCTCAGCTTACTACACTTTACCTCCACACCATTCACAATGACACCTATCATCCGCAGTGAACAGTCTCTTTTAATTTGATTGCATTTGTTAACATAGTCATACTCCACATCCAACTCAATTGGGACGTTGATACGTAGTCCTTTTGGAATGTTCCCTATTTTGTAACACCTTGACAAAAACTCAAAATGACTTTCATACCTCGCTTCCTTCTCCACTAATTCTCGTAGAAGTCTGTAGTGCTCCATTTTCCACAGGAGTGATGATAAAATCTTCTTTAGATTATTCCCAACAGGGGAATTAAAGTCAACATTTACTAAAACGTTACTCTTTTCAATATTTCGACCCTGATTTGGGTCTTTTTCAAGAAAAATTTAGCACTATTCTATAAGACTACATTGTTAATAGTCATCTTCCACCATTTTGAACATGTTATGATGTCATGACGTCACTTCCTGTACTTCCTACAGGAAGTGACGTCATGACATCATAACATGTTCAAAATGGTGGAAGATGACTATTAACAATGTAGTTTTATAGAATAGTGCTAAATTTTTCTTGAAAAAGACCCAAATCAGGGTCGAAATATTGAAAAGAGTAACGTTTTAGTAAATGTTGACTTTAATTCCCCTGTTGGGAATAATCTAAAGAAGATTTTATCCATAGTTGTCGTGTGTTTTCAAAGAGTAAATCAATTAGGCAGTTTGTACACAAAGAAAACCTAGTGATTTTGCACGTGGTCTGAATGTACCAGGCACTTTGTGATGGGAGGTTTAGATGTCCGGTTAGTTTACAGAAGACACTACATAATCGCTGGGTTGTGAGGGGTATATATACATTATCTTATGCATGTCCCCAAATTATGGTGCCGATCGAGAATGCAGGAAAAGAATGGTTAATAAAAATGTCTTTTGTGTTTTTAAATCGTGCCAGTTTACAATAACGAGAGCTACATAGCTACCAGGAGGAATAATTATACCCCCCACACACACACACATACGAAGCAGAGAGTGGTATATTGATCTCGCAATATTTGTCCGTCCGTCCGTAGACCCATTTTTATTTGCGTGCGCTAACTCAAGAATCGTTTGACCTATATCTATGAAACTTTACATCGTTGTTATAATTGTCCCAAGCAGAAACATTATTGCTTTTGATCACATAGCACTTTTTCAGTAACAAAGCATGGCGGGGGCGCAAATGTCCGATTGGCGACAGTTTTAGGGTAGTCCAAATCAAAATGTGTTGCATAAAACTTAAAAATTCTTGCCAAATGCCGAATATTACATTAAATAGCCAAGTAAATATTGAGCAGAAAGGAGGAAATGTTGGTTGTAAGTAATAACTTCTTCTCTCCTAATGTTATTTTGTAATAAGTGTAAATTTAATGTACTGTGATTTTTTCATATTGACCAACACTTCCAACACAAACTTATTTTTTTGAATATTTTTTGTACATGCAGATAATTCTGAATTTTATTCTTCTAAGTAGAATCACCATGCACGCCTGAATTAATATGACATTAACTTGTTTAATTTTGCCGTGCTTCACTGATCTCCGGAGCCGGTGTTCAAATCCATTTATTTGATGCCGCAACTGCAACTCGAACTCATTGAATAGTACCGATAGTAATCGGCGTAACCAACAAGTTTACAAGATGTATACTCCGTAAGATTTTAGACAAGATGAATATTTTAGACATTTTTACTCGAAGTGCCTAAATTTGGTATTCAAGCAAGATGATTGGTCTTTGAAACGGACAAAGCTGTGGTGTCATTTGCTGCCGTAGTCCGTAATTTTAGCGCGGTTTGTCAACCATGCAATAGATAACACAATGTATGACAAAAATCTGCCAAGTAACGATTCTAAAACGTCTTTTTACCAGCAACAAATTCGAATTAATATATATCAAAACGTGCCCTTTTCCGGCAGGCATGCAAGAGTTATTCCCTTTTTCAGAGCGATTGGCTTTTTTCGACGCATCCATAGCTGGGTAACTACTCAGGCTCAGGAACCTCTCATGTCTCACCGAACGGATCATTTTCAGCAACACAAATGGCAACCGTAACAATCGGGAAATGTCACTGTCCAATCAGTGTCCAGACTGACTTCGGTAGCGGAGATTAGAGTCGGTCATATACTAGACACAGACATAGTCAGATCTTCGGATATAATTGTGTCAAATACATTGAGGATGGCTGAACCCGCCAGTAGACGGATTTGTTCAGCGACGAATCACGCTTTACACCTTAAAAATCAAATGACTGACACGAATCGGTCAGAGCTCTACCCTGGCGTTATCGAAGTCGACACTTTTCCGTCAATGGTCGGTCATGGTTTAGGGCAGGATCAAACATCATGAAAGGTACAACTCGTCGTGTTTTCGACACATGAGGTGGACATCCCTCTTCTGATGTTAATTTGTTTTAAAAGACACCCTTCTGTGACGTGAAATTTAGCTCTATTAGTTCTGTGAATGAGATTTTTTTCTGTACAGATGCCATCTGCAGTTTGTATATGATCCAATTATTGGCTGCTCAAATTTAGTTTCTTTCGATGAAATAATAAATGTGATATACAAAATTAAACAAATATTTGCATTTGAAGTGTATTTTAGCTCATACATGTATATTTCAATGCTATCTATTATCAAAAGGGAATACCGGTACATAAAAAGAAAAAAAAGAGAAAAGACAAAGTAGGATTTGAACCCACCACCTCCAAATTTAGACACGATCACTCAACATAGAAATAGGGGAACCATCATCACGTATGCTGAGATGCTCCCTCACCCCCTACAATTTATCTCGGTTTCGTATTCGTATTCCATTTCGTACTAATTCGTAAATCTCTAATATTATTTGGTCACACTAAAGAAAATGGTAACATCCTTTACAATGAAAGTGTAACAATTCTACAACAAGCAAAATCGTTTTCCAAACTCTGACACCGATGTGTTTGTATGTCTCTATAAAGTCTTTGAAACAATAATAATAATAATAATAATAATAATAATAATAATAATAATAATAATAATAATAATAATAATAATAATAATAATGATAATGATAATAATAATAATAATAATAATAATAATAATAATAATAATAATAATAATAATAATAATAATAATAATAATAATAATGATAATAATGAAATCTGAAATAATAATCTGAAAAAAAGATGATATATAATTATTCTCGAGTACTTTATTTCGACACATCACTAGTACGACGCCATATTTGTTTTGACCTTCCTTTCGACTAGACAACACCGAAGGACGTAAATCTTGCGCACGTCTGTCAGTATAGGTCAAGGAGATTCCTTGGAGAGAAAATGTTGAAAGTTAGGGATTAAGACGTACTATTTCAATTATGTTTTATATGAACACTAAAAAATATATTTTTCTTTTAACCATTTTTCCAAATTCTTACAATATTTATTTTCAGGAATTTTGTGAAAAATGAAAAGCAAACCAGCAAACATCAGCGCTGTTGTTATTTTTTAGAAAGTCAAGCGGCAGTCATGTGCCATGTAACGTGATTACATAATGAATATTTCACTGTTTAGGAAGATGTGCTCATTAACCACGTGGTGTGTAATTGACAGAAAAGCTTTTAACAATCATGTTGTTTTGAAATGCTCACTCATGCTAGTTTTTTTCCCTTTTTTCTTCAAAGAAATCTCAAAACAATTTCTCACCTACGTCCACGACAACAATATGGTCATGAGTAAAGCCTCGTGAGAAACGTTTTCCTTACAGTTTGTATCTAAGTGTTGGTTCTAGAATTCCATACTGATGAGGTGTGATTCTAATAGAGGCTCTTATATCTCTGCATAGTTGATAAGCACATCTATATTAATTCATAAATTATTTTCACTCACATCGTGTCCTAATATGATGTACTGGTTTCTCAGAGTGAAAAGAGACTTGCACTTTCGTTTTTGTAAAACTAAATATAGAAACCAATCAAATGGGTCTCTCACTTCTGCCATATTGGAACCCACTACCCGATAATGTTTGTACATTTTTCATTTCAAAAAAGTTTTACTGGTATCAAAACTTTCTGAAAGATGATAAAATGAATGAACTTTATGTTGCAAAGGCAAACAAACGTTTGTCATTTTTTTTTATTTCTTAATCTATGATTGTTTCTTAGATGCGTTGGAACTAAGTACACAGGGATATTACAGAAAGTGTTTACCACAACGATAAGAATCAAAGCGCTGAGAGCACTATAATTTGACGTCTATGATTGATTGAGCGGGATTGTAAATGAAGGATAGATATTTCCTTCTTTCTTTTAAATTAGACGTTTAACGTCTGATTCTATCAAATCGGTTTCTGTAAAACCCATCTCAGGATTTCAAATTGATTTGCCGTTTCAAGAAAACTGATTTGTCTCTATGAACAATCACTCTTAATTTAATTACCAAATTCAATTAATGCCACATGACTACCAATTTTGTCTTCTTGTTTCAGTTTAATCATAGTTTCGTCGTCAGTTTCACATTTCGTTGATTTTTATAAAGGATGAAACAAAATAATGCATTTAAAATGTAAGCAAACGCACTACATAAATGAAAGCCGCGATAGCTCACTTGACAGAGCATTCGTTTTGTAGGCCTACTCTTTACACATGTCTATATCTGGCAAGCCATAGGTTCTTTAATCTCATCCAACGTTAGGAAAAAACGAGCTCGGTGATTTATACTCGATCTAAAAACGGAAATTTAAAGAAGGGTGACCTTGGCAACTGCTCAAACTGGCGAGGAATCCAACTTCTGTCCATACCAAGTAAAGTACTTACCCGCGTGATATTGGAGAGGATCAAAACAGCAGTAGATCTAACATTAAGGGATGAACAAGCTGGCTTTAGACCTTGAAGATCTTGTGCAGACCAAATCGCCACGCTACGCATCATCATCGAACAATCTCTTGAATGGCAAGCACCACATTATGTTAACTTTATAGACTTCAAAAAAGCTTTTGGCATGATTGACAGAGATGTAATTTGGAGCATACTCAGACACTACGGAATCCCCACAAAAATTGTCAACATAATACGCAGTCTGTACTACAATACCACCTGCCATGTTATCCATGATATGAACTTATCAGAACCTTTCAAAGTCCAATCTGGCGTCAGACAAGGCTGCCTTTTATCACCCCAGATCTTCTCCATTGTCATTGACTGGGTCCTCAGAACTACTATGGATAAACCAAGAGGCCTCCAATGGAACTTTACCAAATCTTTAGAAGACCTTGATTTTGCTGACGGCATAAGCCTGCTAAGTCATACATTCCAACACATGAATGAGAAAACAGAGCAGCTTCAAAGGGTAGCAAGAACCACTGGGCTAGAGTTCAATATCGACAAAACCAAGTGTCTTCGTCTTAACACAACACAGACCACACCACTAAGCCTAGATGGACAAGAAATTGAGGACATCGACAATTTTACCTACCTAGGAAGTGTAGTCAGCAAAACAGGAGGTACAGAACAGGATATCCAAGCCAGAATAGGCAAAGATAGACACGCATTCCTGGCTCTAAGACCAGTCTGGAACAACAGGAACATCCGACTCAAGACCAAACTTCGTCTGTTTGATTCAAATGTAAAGTCAGTCCTACTGTACGGTGCAGAAACCTGGAGAAGAACTAAATGCCTAGACAACAAACTTCAAGTCTTTGTCAACAATTGTCTGAGAAGGATCTTGCGTATCAGATGGCCAGAAAAGATCACCAATCTGGAGTTATGGCGAAGAGCAGGACAAATATCCATCACCAGGAATATACAGCAGAAGAAATGGAGATGGATCGGGCACACCCTCAGAAGAAAACAGCCCAACATTGCTCGCCAGGCCCTAGATTGGAACCCCCAGGGCAAAAGAAAGCGTGGACGTCCTGTTAACAACTGGAGGCGTACCCTGGACAGTGAGCTGCGTCAAACCAAAATGTCTTGGGGGAAGCAAAAGCTGCAGCACAGGACAGAGCAAGATGGAGAGATCTGGTGACGGCCCTATGCTCCACGGGGAGTGAAGATGAGTAAGTAAGTAAGTAATTTATTTGCAATTCCGCTTAATCAATCAAAGGCGTCTAATTACATTATTTCAAGCACTTTGATTTTTATTCGCGTTTACTGTCTAAAATCCACGGCAGCAGTTTTTCCTGGTTGTGGTTACAAAACAAACAAATTCAATACAAATATTTCCTGAAACAAAATACCAGACACATTGGAACACCTAACCATGGATTTCTCATACCAGTACTACCAAAAGATCCTTACATCTACGGATGTGCACACAAAGAAGAAATTGGGAACTTGCCGTTGGGATAATGGCAAAAGATTTACAATACCACTGTTGTCGAACGAACACGTATAGGCTCTGAATGGTCATGCAGATCCCGGTGAGGAAATGATAAGTCAGGGTTTCAAAATGGCGATATAGGTCAAACGGGTGTGTACACACCACGAAGACAGTTGCATATAAAGTAAATGAGGTATGTTGATTATGTTTATCTTACAAAATTAGATATCCGAATGTTGTGTCTAACTAGCTATTGTTTTAGTTTTGGCATTCATGTACCTGTTTGTGAAAAATTTGTTTCCAAAGGGTTGCTCACGGAAAGATATTATGCTTAGCGATCAATCACTCAGAAAATGTTGTCTGTCTTTAGCCATATTTGACAAATGAGTCCCATTCGTATGTACATATCAACAAGGAAGCGTTGCTTGTACTAAATGGTATCCTAATTTGCGTGGATTAATTATAGCTTGTCAAAACAAACGACTTTCATGACCCTCGACCCATTTGGCTGGCCCCGGAATGGTAACTGCCTGACGACGGATTGGTTTCAGGTTGAATTCGGATTGGAAAGAGTGATTTTTAATCAAGAGAACGGATTGGTTTCATCCTTAGCTTTTTTCTAAACCGTTCTAGAAGACAGTAAAGCTGTAAAATTAATCATTTTGATATATATATGAATTTCCAGATAAGAAATACTTTTAATTTTCTTTTTTAGGTTTCTACCAATAGGCATAAAGATGGAATTTAATCACCACTACTGTGCGTTTGAGACCATTTATTTTTTAACGTGCATCCGTTACATCAGTCAGCACCAAAACAAAGAAAAATTAAAGATCCAGGGACGAGAACTAAGAACTGATAATGGAATATTATATATAGAACAATGAATTTCTCCACCATTCCCGATGCATTGTTTCAGTTAGATAAAGACATAAAAACAGTTGATCTCGGGGATAAATTTGGACTTGAAATTATTTATTCTGATATGACCATGCCACCAAACAAATGCAGACCTAACATTAACTTTATACCCTGGTACATCTAGCGAAGACGTTGAAGCAATGGAAGAACTCCACGAACACCTACGCGCTGAAATGACGTGCCTAAGAAATGCTGGACACTTGGAAATTTGGGTGGCGCTTCATAGGATCTTGTCCACGAAACAGTTTCTGTTGAACAACATTGCATATTTGTTATTTTTGAACGTCTGTACATTGTTTTCCACACCAAAATAGCCATGGTGTGGTGTCAATTAGATATAGTTCTGTATTAAAATGATTTTGACATATTAGATCTATGATGTTTCGATGATTTCCCTGTTAAATATTTCAAGCCTTTTCCAAACAACAAATTTTAGACCAGTCGTATTTGAAAGCTTCTGACGACGACCAAATGAATGTTTATCAACATGATTTTTTCTTCCTGTGTCTTAATTCTTTCCCAAACAAGGCCTGCTGTTGACCAAAATTGCATTGCAAACGTTGAGAAAAAAAAGAAAATACTGATACTTATCATTTACTCATTTTGCCTCAATGTTTTCTGTGCTACATAACACATAGATACTTTCTTTGTAAACATCAAATTTGTTGTATGCAACAGCTTTCAATTTGGTTAACCCTTGAATATTATTGTTTGGGAAAGGGATGTTGTTTTTCCTGTGGCTTTTTAATACTGACATAAAACATTGTCTTGTTATTGAAAGGGTTAAAGCGCTTTCGGTAGGACGAAAGATTTATTTTGTGGATAAGTCTTATTAACATTACTATCATGTAAGTCGGTATAGTCCACCAAAATTAAGCCGGGGTAACTTAATTGTCGTGGGCGAAGTTCGTTTTGTCATTACTCAATACATATGCAGATGTCCCGGGTTAGCGATGGTGGACTATACTAGTATAGTGTACCACAATCACACCTGGGCAACTTTTTCTTGGTCGACAAAGTCTGGTAGTGTACCGTCTGAGGAAAACGTTGTCGAGCGAGGTCATTACATATACTAATGCATCGGCTCAATTTTGTTGCGCTATACTAGAACGGCCCTTTTTAGACATGATGCGGGGCCGTTCTATGAACGTAGCATTGGGAATTCAAACAATCACATAATTATCCACTGGCACTAAATTTAATTCTTTCCTAGAAAATCTTTGACACCCCAGTCATGTTGCGTAATAGTTTCTACAACAATTCGTGGTAAATATTGGGGGGAAAGAAGTAAATTTTTCTCATTCCCTAATATTTTATTTTTTTATTACATGTATATTAGTTCATGTATTTTACTGTCTATTGATGATTAAATGGTATTGTATGAAAAGTATTCTTTATATTTGGATCATTTGTCTTTCCATAGATGTTTCCTGTTACAAATGATACTCGGTGGTTTTGATGTCCATATTAAAGAAAGTGCTAACATTGGTTGAAATGAAGTAAATGCCGATTATCTGTAAGTTCTCCATCACAACATTTCACACTTTTTTTTATGTAAAACTAATGAAGTCCCTGATTAAACCACGGTACATCGGCTTACATTACAACACAACAGGGGTGTCTATCATTATCATTATTATTATTATATTTCTGCTTGTAAAATGAAATAATCAGAATACAGGTTGGGGTCGCCCCAACCCTTCTGGACCCGCCACTGCTTTAAGCTTTCCTCGCAACATTATTAAATCAGAACATAACAGACACTATAGCAATAGAAAAACACATTTTCCTTTAATTCCCTGGAAGGCTGAATTTAAAATATCTATTAAATAACAACGTGAATTACTCGGCTAAACTTCAGCCATGGATCCAGTATTAATAATACTATAACTTATTAGCCCTTTCCCAAACAAGGTAGTCGAAGACCGCTTAAATGTGACAGGAGTTTCAGATGACAATATAATGCAATCTCGTGTAGAAGTCGCCATAGCAAAGAACTTAACAGAAATCGAGGAAAAAACTGTCATTAACCCACAGATGACACATTCGTGTTTTTTTTCTGTAAGTGGCGGCCAATGGAATGATTCATCTAAAGGGTTGATGATTCTGCAAAATGTTAAATACTATAATCCGGTAAATTCAGGACAAATGAAGATGCAGAGAAAGAAAATAATATATTTTGATTAAAACCATTTCGAACTCTTCTATGACTAATCCGCATCTCTCACTCAACCAATCCGTCGCTAATCAATATTGAACTCAAAACCAAGCCGTGTTCAGATGTTTTCGTGTAGGTTTTGATTATACAACATGTCCATTTGTAGAACCTCGCGGATGCACGATTTTTGTAAGAACATTGGTGAAAATGATTAAATATACCTAAATTCAAACGCTTACCTTGAAATGATAAAAAACAACAGTGATTTTGACTGTTTTTCCGCTTTGGCCAGAGTTTGTTTATTTCGAATCAAATGAGCAAGCATATTATGACTGACTGTGATACATACGGTGAACATTTATGCTCGGAGACTTCAAAATATTCATTAGAAAGAAGGAAATTAAACACAAGAAGAGCACTTAGTTCTGAGGATAAAAACAAAGCGCTAAAGAAGTCAATTTTACCTCCTGTCACCTCCGATTATTTCTAGTTTCGCCATTTTGAAACTCTGACTTATCATTTCCTCACCGGGATCTGCATGACCATTCAGAGCCTATACGTGTTCGTTCGACAACAGTGAATACGCAATTTGAAGGGTTCATGTCATTATCAACGAAAATCTGAAAATTGCAAAGTCTATTGTACACATATTCAGTTATTCACCCGATCATCGAGGTACCATTGTCATTGATTAGATCCATTGCTTCATCTTCTTGGCAAAATACATGAGAACAGGCCACTTAAACGTAATAAATACAAATTGCTGTCGCTCTATTTTATAATAATCATTGTTTTGTCTTGATCACTGATCAGTATGCAAATATGTTATGGTATTGTTTAGTGTCAGTGATACAGATGCTGAGAAAAATAAAACACGTAAGAGCAACCGTTTTTCTAAATAGCTGGATATCACTAGCGTCTCACCTGATCCTGTTCAGATGGAACACCGGTTACTTGTCATCGGGTCGCTCCCGAGATACGAAATTAACTCATCCCATGATAATTAATGTGGAAAACCTAATAAATTCATCGCATGGAAAACCCGTTTCTTGAAATGCGTCATCCTTCAATAGCAATGATCAATGAAAACGAATTTGACAAACGCAGTACATGCAATAAATTGAGTAATGTCTGCTTGCAGAAAAAAACATAAACAAAACAAAGGTTTTAACGAAAGTTAACGGCGTTCCAAATGTCTACCTGAAAACTGGTTACGAAGCGAATCCTTTTTGGTACATTCTGTGGCTAAAAGAAATTTTGAAATTTCATTGCTTACACCGTTTGGGAACTAGTTTTCAAAAATTTCTCTTTTTTCAAGGTTTTCCCTTTAAAATGGTATTTTTGTGTTGTATTGCTGTCACATACATGTACCTACACAGTCACTATCAGGATCTAAAAGAAGATTTGAAATGTGGACAGTTGATTTTACACCGTTTGGGACAGATTTTTCCAAAAATTCTTGTTTTCCGCGTACTACCTTTGAAATAGTATTTCTATGTTTGTTTGCTGTAACGTGTTTACTATAATAAGGATAATTTACTAAAAACACATTGTTTTGCTACATGCCATGGCTAAAATAAATTTTGAAATTTCGTTTGGGAAAAACTTTTCAATTTTTTTTTCAATGTACTCCCTTAAAAATGATATTTTTGTGTTGTATTGCTGTTACATGCTTACAATATCAGGACCTATGACTAAAAACCACTTTTCGATATACTCCATTGCTAAAAGAAGATTTGAAATATGGACAGTTGATATTACATCGTTTGGGACAGATTTTTTCAAAAAGATTCTTGTTTTCAGCTTACTGCCTTAAAATAGTATTTCTATGTTGCTCTGATGTTACATGTGTACTCGATAAGGATCCTTGACTAAAACCACACAATTTGGTACATTCCATGGCTAGAAGAAATTTTAAAATTTTGAAATTTCATTGCTTACACCGTTTAGGAAGCACTTTTCAAAAAAATATCTTTTTCAAGGTACTCCCTTTAGAATGGTATTTTTGTATTGTATTGCTGTTATATACCTACAATATCAGGATCCATGACTAAAAACCACTTTTCGGAATATTCCATGGCTAAAAGAAGATTTGAAATGTGGACAGTTGATTTTACACCGTGTGTGACAATTTTTTCCAAAGAATTCTTGTTTCCAGCGTACTACCTTTGAAATAGTATTTCAAAGTTGCTTGCTGTTACATGCGTACTCGATAAGGATCCTTGCCTGAAAATACATTTTTTGGTACATTCCATGGCTAAAATAAATTTTCAAATTTTGAAATTTCATTGCTTACACCGTTTAGGTAGCACTTTTCATAAACTCTTTTTCAAGGTGCACCCTTTAAAATGGTATTTTTGTGCTGTATTACTGTAACATACCTACAATATCAGGATTTATGTTTAAAAAACATTTTTCGGTCATTCAATGGTTAAAAGAAGATTTGAAATGTAGACAGTTGATTTTACACCGTTTGGGACAGATTTTTCCAAAAAAAAAAATCTTGTTTTCAGCGTCCTACCTTTAAAATAGTATTTTTAGGTTGCTTTGCTGTTACATGTGTACTCGATAAGGATCCTTGCCTGAAAATACACTTTTGGTACATTCCATAGCTAGAAGAAATTTTTGAATTTTTAAATTTCATTGCTTACACCGTTTGGGAAGCACGTTTGAAAAGATTATCTTTTTCAAGGTACTCCCTTTACAATGGTTTTTAATGTTGTATTGCTGTTACATACCTACAATATCAACATCAATAACTAGAAAAAAGAGTTTTCGGTACATTCCATGGCTAAAAGAAGATTTGAAATGTGGACAGTTGATTTTACACCGTTTTGGACAGATTTTTTTTTTAAAAAAATATTGCTTTAGGCGTACTACATCTAAAATAGTATTTCTATCTTACTTTGCTGTTACATGCGTACTCGATCAGGATCTTCGCCTGAAAATAGTCTTTTTTGGTACAATTCATGTCTAAAAGAAAATTTTGAAATTTTGAAATTTCATTGCTTACACCGTTTGGGAAAAAAAGAAATTCTCTTTTTTCAGGGTACTCCCTTTAAAATGGTACTTTTGTAATGTACTGCTGTTACATACCTACAATATCAGGATCCATGACTAAATAACCATTTTTCGGTATATTCCATGGCTAAAAGAAGATTTAAATGCTGACAGTTGATTTTACACCGTTTGGGTCAGATTTTTCCAAAAAATTCTTGTTTTCAGCGCACTACCTTTAAAATAGCATTTCTTGTTTTTTGCTGTTACATGTATATGTCGTAAGCAATCTTGAAACTTTGCAGTCTTAAGACTGCGCAGATGTTACGGAACTCATTTTAAGCAGTTTCGAAACTGCGTAATATAGCGATTATATTGTTATTTTGACGTAGAACGGCGTTCTCTCGATGCAGAACTCATCTTAAACATATTCCTTTTGAGAAGGAAACTTAACAGATCACAAAACAAACCATGTTAGGCTGTTTTTATTTGAAAACGTGTTCGGTACCGAACAGCCGAAGTTCTGCACCGAACCGAAAAACAGCTTCCGGTTTACCGAAAATGATTCGTACCCTAGAAATTTCGTACCTTAATTTTACCAGTTCGTCTACATTTACAAAACAATGCATATCGTCCAATTTATAGACAATATTGTCATAATGGTGATATGGTTTCTCGGTTCTGATTAATTATTTTGGAAAATGATGCAGTAAGTCGTACTATTCCATTTCGTAACATTATTTACAGATTGTAAATGTCTGTAGGCCTATTCTGTTTGTGAACTACGATTATATGTATTGTTATGAGCATCCTAACAAACTATCTATAGGATTTTTTTTTTAAAAATAAGATGAAATTTATGTAATCAGGTCTAATAGGAAATTTAAGTTGACAAAGTTGGCATTTTGAAAAAAATAAAAAAAACTCATTGAAAGTAAGCAAGTTTTATTACGGAACATTTCACCCTTTAAGGGGGAATGCTCCAGATTCCTAAATCTTTTCCCAATAATAGAATTTATTTATATTTTGTGTGTTGAAATTACATGTTATTACCAATAATTGGCAATTGAAAAAAATCATTCATCCTATAATATTGGTCAGTATACGTGAACTACCCGGTGAAGCTGAATCATTCATCCTATAATGTCGGTCAGTATACACGAACTACCCGGTTGAGCTAAATCATTCATCCTATAATGTCGGTCAGTATACACGAACTACCCGGTTGAGCTAAATCATTCATCCTATAATGTCGGTCAGTATACACAAACTACCCGGTTGAGCTAAATCATTCATCCTATGATGTCGGTCAGTATACACGAACTACCCGGTTGAGCTAAATCATTCATCCTATAATGTCGGTCAGTATACACGAACTACCCAATGGAGCTAAATCATTCATCCTATAATGTCGGTCAGTATACGTGAACTACCCAATGGAGCTAAATCATTCATCCTATAATGTCGGTCAGTATACGCGAACTACCCGGTTGAGCTAAATCATTCATCATATAATGTCGGTCAGTATACTCGAACCAATCGGTGGAGCTATATCATTCATCCTATAATGTCGGTCAGTATACGCGAACTACCCAATGGAGCTAAATCATTCATCCTATAATGTTGGTCAGTATACATGAACTACCCAATGGAGCTAAATCATTCATCCTATAATGTCGGTCAGTATACGCGAACTACCCGGTTGAGCTAAATCATTCATCATATAATGTCGGTCAGTATACTCGAACCAATCGGTGGAGCTATATCATTCATCCTATAATGTCGGTCAGTATACGCAAACTACCCGATGGAGCTAAATCATTCATCCTGTAATTATCGGTCAGTATACACGAACTACCCAATGGAGCTAAATCATTCATCCTGTAATGTCGGTCAGTATACGCAAACTACCCAATGGAGCTAAATCATTCATCCTATAATGTCGGTCTGTATACGCGAACTACCCGGTGGAGCTAATTCATTCATCCTATAATGTCGGTCAGTATACGCGAACTACCCGGTTGAGCTAAATCATTCATCCTATAATGTCGGTCAGTATACACGAACTACCCAATGGAGCTAAATCATTCATCCTATAATGTCGGTCAGTATACGCGAACTACCCAATGGAGCTAAATCATTCATCCTATAATGTCGGTCTGTATACACGAACTACCCGATGGAGTTAAATCATTCATCCTATAATGTCGGTCAGTATACGCGAACTACCCAATGGAGCTAAATCATTCATCCTATAATGTGGGTCAGTATACGGGAACTACCCGATGGAGCTAAATCATTCATCCTATAATATCGGTCAGTATACGCGAACTACCCAATGGAGCTAAATCATTCATCCTATAATGTCGGTCAGTATACGAGAACTACCCAATTGAGCTAAATTATTCATCCTATAATGTCGGTCAGTATACGCAAACTACCCAATGGAGCTAAATCATGCATCCTATAATGTCGGTCAGTTTACACGAACTACCCAAAGGAGCTAAATCATTCATCCTATAATGTCGGTCAGTATACGCGAACTACCCAATGGAGCTAAATCATTCATCCTATAATGTCGGTCTGTATACGTGAACTACCCAATGGAGCTAAATCATTCATCCTATAATGTCGGTCAGTATACACGAACTACCCAATGGAGCTAAATCATTCATCCTATAATGTCGGTCTGTATACGCGAACTACCCGGTTGAGCTAAATCATTCACCCTATAATGTCGTCAGTATACGCGAACAAATAGGCCTAGGTAGATCTGGGCCCAGCTGCGGATCCAGGGTTTCTGTGGATGGGGTTCGAACGTATAGTAAGGGAGGTTCGTTTTCCTAATATCACACAAATTTTACTGAATTTCTACATGAAATTGAAATAAAATGTTCGTCCCCCCCCCCCTAAACCACTTTGGATCCATTACTGGGGCCTACAAAATTTCATCTGAATTTTTGTTCCCCGATCCCGCTAATATTGAAATTTGTCAATGTTGGCTAACGTAGATCTAGATCTATCAAAAGTTTGTAACAATTTCTTGTACCGACAATTTTAAGTGAACAAAAATATTGTCTTTTGGGACAGAAATCATCGAGAGAAATAAAGAAAATGCTCATGGTCGGAAGTAATTCCTTCATTATCTACGATGTTTAACTTTTTCCGAGCCATCTCATCAACAAACAATTCTGACTTGGGGATCATTGCCTAGCAACGTAACGCCAGGTAGATAGATAAGCAGGTGCGCAATAAAATCTCGGCTTACGAGACTCCACGTTATTTCGCGGAGTTTCCAATCTCCGTTGTTATTATCATGTCTTTGTCAGAAGTGAATCGATCAAAAATCAAAATTTACCCGTAAAAAGTTTTTCAGGTCGTTTTTTGATTTGAATATCAATAATTCAGTGAAAATAAACAGTCTGAATGGTTCTGCATAACATACAGAACTCATGCATAAGCAGTTTTAAAACTGGATGAGCAGTTTCGAAACTGCTCATGCAGTTTTGAAACTGAGTAAAGTTCCGTATATGCAGTTTTAAAACTGCTCAAGTTCTAAAACGGTTCACAACATATATACACGATCAGGATCCTTGACTAAAAAACACACTTTCTAGTGCATTCCATGGCTAATAGAAATTTTGATATTTCATTGCTTACACCGTTTTAGTCCAAGCTGGTTGCGATTGTTAAGGGTAGCAAATGAAGAATCATATTCAAGGTAAAACATGACATAAACAATAGAAAATAACTATATAATGTTTAAAACTAGCGAAATGTTACTGAAATATTGTTTTTCTTCTAAATTATGCCTTTGAAAACATGTTTTCATTTCAATTGGCGAGCGAGTCGGCCATCTTGATTTTGGTTAGGGTTGTTGGAAATTTGGTTTGATTTGAATAAAACAAGATGAAATTTTATTTCACAATTATACTGAAGTGAAAAACAATTGATTTATCTTCCAATCCATGCCATTTAAGATCAAATTTTCGATTTCAGACATAGTAGTTTGAGGGCTAAACCTCCGACATTTTCCTCCTGGCGGAAATGCTATTTACAAAATGGCCGATCTGATAGATCATACATAACGAAAAAGAATAGAATATGTCCGGGCTTATAAATAGGACTTACACCGTATGAGAAGCACATTTCAAAAATTTCTCCTCTTCAATTTACTCTTTTAAAATGGTATTTTTTGTGTTGTATTGCTGTTACATACCAACAATATCAGGATCTATGACTAAAAACCCATTTTTTCGGTACATTCCATGGCTAAAAGAAGGCATGAAATGTGGACAATTGATTTTACACCATTTGGGACAGATTTTTGTAAAGAAAAAAGTCCTGTTTTCAGCGTACTACCTTTAAAAAGTATTTCTAGGTTGCTTTGCTTTTTCATGTGTACTCGATCAAGATCCTTGACTAAAACCACACTTTTTGGTACATTCCATGGCTAAAAGAAATTTTGAAATTGTGAAATTTCATTGCTTACACCTTTTGGGAAGCACTTTTCAACCATTTCTCTTTTTCAATGTACTCCCTTTAAAATGGTATTTTTGTGTTGAATTGCTGTTATATACCTACAATATCAGGATCCAGATTTTTCCAAAAAAATCTTGTTTTCAGCGTACTTCCTTTAAAATAGTAGTTCTATGTTGCTTTGCTGTTACATGTGTCCTCGATAAGGATGCTTGACTAAAAACACAGTTTTTGGTACATTCCATGGCTAAAAGCAATTTGGACTTTTTTTTGAAATTTCAATGCTTACACAGTTTGGGAAACACTTTTGAAAAAAATTATCTTTTTCAAGGTTTTCCCTTTAAAATGGAATGTTTATGTTGTTTTGCTGTTACATACCTTCAATATCAGGATATATGACCAAAAACCACTCTTCGGTACTACGGTACTCGATAAGGATCGTTGACTAAAAATCCACTTTTTGGTACATTCAATGGCTAAAAGAAATTTTGAAATTTAATTGCTTACACCGTTTGGGAAGCACTTTTCAAAAAATTCTCTTTTTCAAGGTTCTACCTTTAAAATGGTATTTGTGTGTTGTATTGCTGTTACATAACTACAATATTATGATCTATGATAAAAAAAAAACACTTTTCGGTACATTCCATGGCTAAAAGAAGATTTGAAATGTGAACAGTAGATTACACATACCTACAATATCAGGATCTATGACTAAAAATCACTTTTCGGTACATTTCATGGCTATAAGAGTAGATTTGAAATGTGGACAGTTTATTTTACACCGTTTGGGACAGATTTTTCCAAAAAAAGCTTGTTTTAGCGTACTACCTTTGAAATAGTGTTTCTATATTGCTTTGCTGTTACATGTGTACTCGATAACGATCATTGACTAAAACACACCTTTTGGTACATTCCATGGCTAAAAGAAATTTTGGAATTTCACTGCTTACACCGTTTGTGAAGCATTTTTAAAAAATCTCTAATTCAAGGTACTCCCTTTAGAAAGCTATTTTTATGCATACGCTCCTCCGATGATTTCTATAGCGAAGGCAGGATAGGCGAACTAGTTTGACGGAAGAAATGACAACGAGATTTTAAATTGAATAGGGTATTTATAAATGCCAAAAATAAAAACGTAAAGATTGAGATAAAATTATAAATCTATAGTACCAAAAGCATTTGGAAAATCAACGGTCAAAGCTGGGCGATATAAAAAACTGCCTAGGGCATTTATTAATGCCAAAAATAAAAACGTAAAGATTGAGCCAAAATTATAAATCTTTAGTAAAAAAGCATTTGGAAAACCAACCGCCAAAGATGGGCGATATTAAAAACCGCCCGCTTGCCGTAAATGAAGATAGACATAGCAATCTAAATGCAGTGTAACTTCAACATCATCCAACCAGGAGTTACGGAAATTCCATTTATAGAAAGAAATAGGCATAGGCTTTAAATGAAAATGATAATGAGGTGGAAGTAAAAGGGGAGGCGGTGTATTCTTTGATGAAAAATTAAAACGACTTTTTCCTTCTTTCCCAAAACAATGAATAATGGCCAGGATGATATTAACACGTGACCCAGGAGCAGCTATTTGATTGGTTAATAATTAATTAGGTTATGTAGCTAAAAATAGCCATAAAACAACAATTGAAATTAGACTGCCAAAGCCATTGTGTTGTATTGCTGTTACATACCTACAATATCAGGATTCATGGCTAGAAAACCACTTTTCTGTATATTCCATGGCTAAAAGAAGAGTTGAAGTGTAGACAGATGATTTTACACCGTTTGGGGCAGGTTTTCCAAAAAAAAATCTTGCTTTCAACCGACTACCTTTAAATAGTATTACTAGGTTGCTTTGCTGTTACATGTGTACTCGATAAGGATCCTTGACTAAAACACACATTTTGGTACATTCCATGGCTAAAAGAAATTGTGACATTTTATTGCTAACACTGTTTTAGAAGCATTTTTCAAAACTTTCTATTTTTGAAGGTACTCCCTTTAAAATGATATTTTTGTGTTGTATTGCTGTTACATACCTACAATATCCGGATACATCAATAAAAAACCACTTTTCGGTGTATCCCATGGCTGAAATAGATTTGAAATGTGGTCAGTTGATTTTACACCGTTTGGGACAGATTTTTCCAAAAAAAATTTGTTTTCAACCTACAACCTTTAAAATTGTATTTCTAGGTTACTTTGCTTTTACATGTGTACACCGTTTGGAAAGCACTTTTCCGAAAATTCTCCTTTTCAAGTACTCCCTTTCAAATGGTATTTTTGTGTTGTATTGCTGTTACATACCTACACTATCAGGATCCATGACTAAAAAAAAAAAAACATTTTTCTGTACATTTCATGGCTAAAAGAAGATTTGAAATGTGGACAGTTGATTTAACACAGTTTGGGACAGATTCTTTTTTTAAATAAATCTTGTTTTCAGCGTACTACCTTTGAAATATACTAGAGGAAAGAAGTAACGCAACAACTATTTTTGTGATTTCTCTTAATTCTTTTATGTTATTAAGTCAAACTTGTTACTGATTATTACAGGGTACTGTATCTTGATATTGATCCTTGTGTTTACGTTAGAACCGGTCTTACCTGTGAGATAACGCCAAAAAAGACGTTTACACGTTTTGCACGTGCAAACTTTTAAATACCCAAACTTTACATAAAACTCTTTTGATTTGTATAGATGCACGTCGACTCGACAAAAGGCAATGATTTTCGTTTGGATTTAATCCCTCATATCATTTTGCGACTTAATCAAAGACGTCATCCGGTAGAAATTGTGATGTTTAAGAATGGAACATCTCAACCCCCAATTGCTGCTGACTTTGGTGTACTTCGGTTGACAAAATATTGCTTGAGATAACGTCATTAAACTAACAGAACAACTGACGGTCGCCCGAAAAGCGATGGTGAACGTCTAACGTCACGACGTCAGACCCATAACGTTCGTTTATTTTACCTACCGAAACAAATTCTCTTATCGAATAAAACTGTTGATGCTATTCATGGACAGTACAGCAATCAAATTTCAGCCAGGAATCGTTCACGTCTAATTGGATTGCGTACAAGAACGCATTTAACATTGACGCCAGACCCTTCTCATTTAAACGTATATTTATGGCACGTACAACATGTGACCTTGATGAAATTTTGACTCTAGGAAGCAAAATGATGAAGTTTAACTATGCATTGAAAAAAGTACTCCAATGAAGGTGATTTTGAGAAAGACAAAAACAAAAAGTATGATCAAATTTATTTTTTGTTGCGTTTCTTTTTTCCTTTAGTATAGTATTTTCTGGATTTCTTTTCTGTTAACTGTGTAGTCGATAAGGGTCATTGACTAAAAACACACTTTTTGGTACATTCCATGGCTAAAAGAAATTTTTGAAATTTTATTGCTTACACCGTTTGAGACTCACTTTTAAAAAATCTCTTTTTCAAGGTACTCCCTTTAAAATGGTATTTTTGTGTTGGATTGCTGTTGCATACCTATAATATCAGGATCCATGACTAAATTACACTGTTTGGTACATTCCACGAGTAAAAGAAGATTTGAAATGTGGACAGTTGATTTTACACCGTTTGGGACAGATTCCCCCTCCCCCCCCAAAAAATCTTGTTTTTAGCTTACTATTTTTAAAATACTATTTCCAGGTTGCTTTGCTGTTACATGTGTAGTCGATAAGGATCCTTGACTAAAAACACACTTTTTGGTACATTCCATGGCTAAAAAAGAAATTCGGTTCGGGAAGCACTTTTCAAAAAAAAAAAAATCTCTTTTTCGAGGTAATCCCTTTAAAATGGCATTTTTGTATTGTATTGTTGTTACATACCTACAATATCAGGATCCAAGACTACAAAACCACTTTTCGGTACATTCCATGGCTAAAAGAAATTTCAAAATGTGGACAGTTGATTTTACTCCGTTTGGGACAGATTTTTCCAAAAAATTCTTGTTTTCAGCGTACTAGCTTTAAAATAGTATTTCTAGGTTGCTTTGCTGTTACATGTGTACTCGATAGGGATCCTTGACTAAAAACACATTTTTTGGTACAATCCATGGCTAAATGAAATTTTAAAATTTCGAACTTTCTCTGCTTACACAGTTTGCGAAAGCACTTTTCAAAAAAATCTCTTTTTCAAGGTACTCCCTTTAAAATGTTATTTTTGTGTTGTATTGCTGTTACATACCTACACTATAAGGATCCATGACTAAAAACACATTTTGGTACATTCCATGGCTAAAAGAAGATTTGAAATGTGGACAGTTAATTTTACACCGTTTAGGACAGATTTTTTTTCAAAAAAAAAATCTTGTTCTCAGCGTACTACCTTTAAAAAAGTATTTCTAGGTTGCTTTGCTGTTACATGTGTACTCGATGAGGATCGTTGACTAAAAACAAACTTTTTGGTTCATTCCACGGCTTGATTTTTTTGAAATTTTGAAATTTCATTGCTTTCATCGTTTTGGAAGCACCTTTTTTTTTTTTAAAAAAATCTCTTTTTCTAGGTAATCCCTTTAAAATGGTACTTTTGTGTTGTATTGCTGTTACATACCTACAATATCAGGATCCATGACTAAACACTTTTTGGTTCATTCCATGGCTAAAAGAAGGTTTGAAATGTGGACAGTTGATTTTACACCGTTTGGGACAGATTTTTCCAAAATATTATTGTTTTCAGCGTACTACCTTTAAAATAGTATTTCTAGGTTGCTTTGCTGTTACATGTGTACTCGATAATGATCCTTGACTAAAACACACGTTTTTCGGTATATTCCATGGCTAAAAGAAATTGTGACATTTTATTGCTAACACTGTTTTAGAAGCATTCCTTACACAGTTTGGGAAGCACTTTTCAAATAATTCTCTTTTTCAACGTACTCCCTTTAAAATGTTATTTTTGTGTTGTATTGCTATTACATACCTATAATACCAGGATCCTTGACGAAAAAAACACTTTTTGGTACATTCCACGGCTAAAAGAAGATTTGAAATATGGACAGTTGATTTTACACCGTTTGGGACAGATTGTTCCAGAAAATTCTTGTTTACAGCGTTCTGCCTTTAAAATAGTATTTCTATGTTTTTAAGATATTCCACCAGTTACTGGATACCCAAAACTTTGTGTAACTTTAGCGACATCAGTTCTGTGGTTTCCAAATCTGGATATTCTTGTTCATGTCCATTGCCATGGAAAACAGCGAAGTTGGAACAAAAATTGCATGAACGTGTTGGTATGGGTGGAATAGTTTAATGCCATTTTTCACTGCGTTGAAACAATAAGCCCTAAAGTTTACAGATTCATGTGTAATTTCTCGAGTATATTTTAAATGTTTTTTTAAACAAATTAGCATAAGTCCCTTCTAGAAATTGACTTGGCAAAATATAACGAAGTTTTACACATGGACTAACAGTTACATACATGTATAGCAAGTGTCAATTGAAATTGATGAAAAATTACTACATCAGTTTTTGAACTCGTATAATATATGAAGGTCACTTGCGAATTTATTAAATGGTTTTTCCATCAAAGAAAGTGAATAGCTATATCTATATTCTGTAAATATAAAATCCATACCGGTATGTGGTTACTTAATTATTTTGCATTCTCAGATAAATGAAATATGCATTTTTCCAGAGTCTGTTTTTCTGTTAGACTTAAATAGCATTACGATTCATGGACGATGCAAAATGTTGTATTTCGGTGTCTATCTGTATCAAAATGAAAGAAGTGTCATCGTTATCCTAATTCATATTGTAGGGTTTTTTCTGATTCAATTTGATATACATGTATAATGCGGTAAATTGCAAACACGCAAATTGCAAAAATACGGCTAATTCTATAATATTGACCTACTGCACATTATCCGCTGTCAAAATATAGCAGAGTGGCTGACGGTAAGTCCGAAATTTTGGAGTTTTTGAACATTTTTATGATCTCTGAATGTACGTCATCTCCAGCTGAAACACACTAATAGCACAACCTTTCTTAATACTAACTGAATGATGACATCCATGTCTTCTTCAAGAGCCTTTCAGACATCATTGCTACTCCTTTTTGTTATTTTGAATGTCTTAGTTACTGCAAACACCTCTTTAATATATTTATTGACAAATTTAATTAAAATCCTGCCATGGCTCTATTTTTCGTGATCAACTAAGGTTCTACACATCATTTTTCTAATTTGTCGTTGCGTTTGTAGCAGTTTTGATTCTTTAAATGAATTCCTTGACATCTTAAACCTATGAATAGACACCAACTTCACCAACCTAGTACTAATAGTAATGGAGCTATGGCGATGTTAGTGTTTCGACGTCTATTTTGGACGCCATTTCTAAAATAACCCTTTTCCGTGACCCAGATTTTGGTAGATTTTAGTATGTTATAAAAGTAACCTTTATACTAACCAAATCAGTTTCAAAACCTTTTGTTGCAATTTTTTGGGGGTAAGGGTCTTATTTTCATATATTGACCCGTCTAATAGGCTGATAGAATACAAACAGAAAAAAGCTCGACCACAATTTATTTTTATTTTTTTTTTTTGCATTTTTTTACTATCATGATAGTGCTATATGCATCTCGAGGCAGGAATATACCACAGTTTTGGTTCGTAGCGGACACCTATCGGCAATATACCGTTATGTGTTTTCGTAGATATAGTCATCAAAATAGATTAGTCTATAGACCTATCGAAATTATTTCATTTTGATATTTGTAGTGGACATCGGTCACAATTAATTGTATTGTAATTTTTTAATTATCACGATACGGCAACCTCATGGCATAAATATACTAAGACATGGGTTGATAGCGGACACCTATCAGCAACATACCGTCATGTTTTTCTCTTGTTAGACATCGTAAGTCATTAAAATATAATTTCTGTCAATAGTCTGTAGATCTATTTTAATAATTTTATCTTCATATATGTAATGCACATTTAATGTTAAAGAGTGAGATGACAGATAGTAATATCACAATAAGATCAAATATTTCATCAAGAACACTTTATTTGTCAAGGTACTATTTGGGCATTTTTATTGTGATAATTTTCAAATATTCGTGCAACAGTTTTCACATGCCTTACGTCAGAAATATGCCACTGTGATGACTATCTTGTATCTAGCTATAGAATTTGGTAATCATAGTAAGTTATACAATGAGTCTATTTCAATGTTTTATTTTCTACTGGCGACAAATTTCTTTTGTTCGATCAATTTTTTATTATCACTAGAACTGGTCATGCTTACTTTCTCCAGTGACTCAAAAACATAGAACAAATAAGGAAAGAAAGGACATGGCGATCGAAAACGGGTAGCGAAATTATCATTCAGTGCATTTCACAGTGGAACGGTGTGATTATGGAGTAAAATGTGACACGAAAATATTGTATTAAAAGGGTATAATTTATAATTACTGTAGCAAATCATGTCGGCTTACTTATAACAACCCGAATTAATACATATATAAAATAATATTTAAGCCTCTTATATCTTTAAAACTAGCTTTTAGTTCGGACTGGTTACTTTGTGCGATGCGACTCTGACCTGATACAAACGTTGGACAATGTAAGTTTCTGATTATATACTCTTTGACCCATTCTAGCACACATCAAGAAGGTTTTTCACAAATGTGCAATAAAATAGATTTAACTTAAAGCTCGATGTTTGGTATAAGAAATACGTTTTGAGTTCATTTTTCAAGTTCAATTTGTACTAACACGTTAAATGGTGTCAATTCCTGACAAGTTTAAGGTTCAGCTTTGCTCATTTTCTTGTCTGTCTTTTTTGTATACATGTATAGATTATCAATTCCAAAATGGATTTATGATTAAACTGTAGCCTTTTATTTGTCAACAAAAATGATTTTTTTCATGCGTGATTTGCCTGTATAGATGATTATGAAATTAAACAGAATGTCTGTTTTTAATCTTACATTTTTACTCTACAACTATGGCACTATAGGGGTGTGGAATACCAGTTGAAAAGCGTAGTTTTTTTCATTCACAAATGTATAGCTCACGAAGGCGCGTATGTCATTATCAACGAAATCTTTTTATACATGTATATGTGATGTAAAGTCTAACCAGTGTGACTAGTCCAACATTTTTGGTTGATGATTTTGTTACTTTTTTTACCCTGGTTGCTACTGAAATAAAACGGTTAAGTAACTTTATTTGCGTGTTATGCCTCACTACGCACACATGTCATACGGAAACACCCTTACTGTAATTTGTTACAAAAAAAAAGGAAATCGTTTTCCACAATTCTATCAATTTCTGTTTCCAGGGGTTTAACATTACACCAATGGCTTGTGTTCCTCTCAGGCTACATTGCTTATGGCCTGTCAGTTGGTCTATATTACGGCATGGGTGCATTGTTTCCCGTCATTATGGATACATTTGACGCCACCAGGGCCCAAACTTCCGTCATACAGTCGATATATGCGTCATGTCTTTTCGCAGGAGGTAGGTATTACCAATCAGAAAAATGGGCACAGTTACAAAGGTTAAAAAAATGAATGTTATGTAATAGTTTGATATTAATTTATTTTATAATTTTCTATCTATTGGAGAAGATTTTATGAAACGTTTGCCCCTAATGACATTTGCGAGATAAATCCTAACAAAACCTGGACGGAGTTTGACGACACTTCTAATGTTATAAATCAAAATGAACAGTTACAAAGCAAGATATTATTTTATTTTAGAACAGGTATGGATTGCAAACACTTAACTATGAAACTTTGCATTACTGCAGATGGAAAACAACACGTTTTTGTGAAACACAAATGCCCTCGAAATGACAGACGGATACAAGTAACAATTATAACACCACAAAGCGGCTCATCAAAGTTTGAAGTGATGCTAACAGAACGTTTGAAAATCGGTGCATAAATGGGGTAGTTGCCGCTGTGATCTGTGATCATTATGTTATTACGAGGAATATTGAAATCGTATATTTCTTGTCTTGTTTAATTTTATGTTCATGACCCCAACTATTTTTTGTAATGTAGGAGAAATGCATCTTTACCACCACAGTTGAATGACATAACATCAATTACGTTCGGAAATGTTAACTGGTGGTAACCAACGGCCTACTCGTCTATACCACTCTAAAACCAATCAATTCTTTTGAACGAAACAGTTTGCAATGTATACGTGATAATGTTGCTCGAAAGCGGTTAGCATGTCAAATGTTTTCATTAGTTTCTCATCGAGGCATTTTTCATTTGACGGGACAGTCCAAGAGTGTAATGGTAATAGAAGCACATATTTTTGTGGACAATTTTAGCTTATATTTGAAAACAACAAACCTTTTCAGGTATTATTTACGGTATAATTACAACCAAGTTTGGTGCGGTGAAGGCAGCGGTGATGGGTTCCCTAGCTACTTCAGCTTCTCTTGTCGTGGCATTTTGGGCAACAAAATTAACATATTTGATAGCAACAAGTGTAGTGACAGGTAAATGTGTAAAGCAAGTTTTAAGATCTTTTCTCTCTGTTGTAATAATATCAGCCATGCACCCTTTTGATTTTAAGACATGTTTTATGGATTGTTTCTTTGTTATTTACTTTTTCTTCAATGAATCGTTATACTCCAGTTTTCGCCCATTTTTATCAGTACAATTCTTTGTAGAATTGCACTAAGATGCCAATAAATCGTTCATGGTTACCTTGCAAAAAAAAAACAAACAAAAAACAAAAACAAAAAACAAAAACAAAAAACAAAAACAAAAAAAAAAAAAAAAAAAAAAAAAACAAGCAGGAAACTTGAGTTTCCCTCTGTTAAATTCGCATAATGCTTTTCAGGCAAGAATTTGACTTGATGAAGATATACAAAATTATTTTCTTTTTTAAAAATTCATAACGATAATGTTGAGAAAGTCAAGTGAACCAAATTCCGTTGAATAGTTGTAATATTTTCGTATTCCCTGAAAATGATATTGTAAGTTGAATCGCTTCATGTTTTTTTCCAGCAATTGGATTAGGAATGTGTTTGGTTTCATGTACAGTCGGAGTACGTCAGTTCTTCCATGGTAGAAGCAGTGTTGTCGCCCTAGCCTTGATATCGTCATCTTCCAGTACTACAGGCATCGCATTGACCTATATATTACGACATCTCAGGTAGGTACAATATTAACAAAAAACGAACAATCTAAATAATGTGCATGCGCAAAATCTTTGTTGTCCCCGGCACTGATTCGTAGGATGCCTTCACCCGGGTACTATAGGCTTGTGTCCTGACAACTAGTATTCGCGTGGTACGAGTATTGGCATATATAATGACAAACCCTAACTGTTACGACAGCAAAGTCGAAGTTCGCATATATCTGTATAGTGTAGTATTTTAACACGAAATGAATCTACTGTGTTGAGCATTTCCCAAAATTTGGATGCGATCAATTATTTTCAAAGGGAGACTATCCATTAAGAAAGTTAAACAACAATTTCTACAAACGTGCCAGTTACATACGAGGCCGCGTAAGAATGGCCAGCACTTTTCTTCTATGCGTTTTCAAATAACTATTTATTGGTGGACCAAAAGATTGAATATTCGAAATATAAAACTAAACAGAGAAAAGAACATTCTGCATTTATAGAGATACTTATGAAGTCTGTTCTGTATCCAATTCAATTTGCTATAACCAGAAACAAGTTGTATTTTACAATGAAATTTGTTTTTAATTTTTAGTGACTCCTTTGGTCTTAGAGGAACCTTTTAATAATTGGTGGTATCGAGCTTAATTGTACAGTCCTGTGCCTATTGTGGAATCCACAACTACATCAGAGTAAAATACAGACAAGTATAAATGATGGAAATGAAGACCAAGAACAAATTGGGAGTGGTGATGACAGCGCGTCTGATTCCAGTTTATCAACTAACTATTCCGATACTGGGTCAAGATCGATTCATAAAACGACTACTACGATAAAGAAAAACGAATTTAATTCAATTTATACAAAGGGACAAGTAAATGATGGCTTCTCTGCCGAAGCTGAGAATTACCAAAAGGCAAATAAAATCAATAATGAAGTAAACATTGACCAGAAAAACAAATTAGATACCAAAACCAAACTGAAACATTTATTAAGAAATCCCAGTTACGTATTAACAATTGTTGGATTGCTGTTTTCCCTGAGATCTTTGAGTCCATACGTTGTATTTCTGTTAGACATGTATCGAGACCACGATTACACCATCGGCCAGGGCACTACAGGATTAATGATAGTTAACTTAGCGGGCGTCCTCGGAAAAGCAGCACCAGCGGTAATTGCACACTGTCCTTTTTACAACATGTTCCTTCTACCAGTCTGTTCAACTTTATTGGCATCAATGGCGATGTTTTCGATGACACTGGCACCCACGGTTGTTGTATTTCACATATTGTCTGGATGTTTAGGGTCTGGTATTGGTGTAGTAATATCCGTTGTGGTTGTGACTGTGTCAGAACTGGTAGAACCTGAATATCTAGCTGAAGCTGTTGGTCTTTTGATGTCTTCTAATGGGGCCTTCGCTCTTGTTAGTGGACTAGTAACAGGTAGTGCATTATTCCAACTTCATCCATTAGTAGATCTATATTTAAAACTTCATTTAACCCTTTCCCAAACAACAAAATTTTAGGGTGATCCACTTCAAAAACTGCCACAAATGACAAAATGGAAGTTATTAAAGATAAGATTCGTGTAAAATATGGCACAGAAAATATTGAGACAAAAGGTGAAACTGCTGGTTATCAGCAGTTTCTTCTTTTGTTTCAATGTGTTCCCAAGCCTTTTCTATTAGAGACGTCAAAACTAGGTCTTGTTTGGAAAAGGGTTAACTTCAATGTTATCTGTGACAACGGGTTTGAAGAGATTTTAGAAACACCAAAGTATCTTCTTGTCAGCTTGTCTTTTATTTTGCATGTTTACAAGTACATTCATAGTCAGGACAAAATTCTGAAAAAGTCGCTTAGTTTTGAAGGTTTAGGCATTTCGTGAAGAAAAGGGTTTGAGATCATTGCTAGGGGTATTTGGGTATGCTGAATCCGAAAAACAATGTTGCCAAGCTGAAAAACGACTCCTTCATAATCTAATTTGCATATTTTCAAAATGGCCGCCAAAATTTTAAAAAATGCAAAAATAATGTTGTTATTTATCATTTTTCGACATCTTTTGTTCTAAATATCGCACATTTCATGTTGAAAGACTAAACATAAATGATTTAACACGTAAATGAGAAAAAAATGATATTCATTTTTGGCAATTACCGTATAAATGGCAATAAATCGCATTTAAAACAATAACATTTATCTACATTTTTATTTTCACGTATGAAATGCAGTGAAAGTATTCAAAATACTATTTTAAAAATGTTTTGCATTAAAGGTAAAGTTTCAAAGGCAAATATGATACAGAATGCAACTTTGAGCACAAGTCCTTTTACCATGTATTTAAGCTTTTAGCAAACCTCAAACATGCCAATTTTAAAACCCTGTACATAATGTTTCACATAATTCTGCAAAAATAATGATAAATCTTATCCTTTATATTAAAATCCAAAATTGTTGCCAAGATATCTACAATTAATTCTTAAGAATATGAATCAGTGTCCAAACATTTTGGAAAACGGTTAACCGTATTCATTGTAATAGAATACAGTGTAGTGTGGAAAATTTCATTTTGTGGGAAATTCCACTTTTTGCACTTTCATATACATACACTCATGATTCAAAACTGCTTCAGAGATAGTAACTAAAATCATTTTAATTTACATTTTTGATATCCTTAGAATTTAAAACGTGTTTATTTGAAATCGAACACATATTAAACAGGTAATCAACTTAGGCATTGGACAATATTAAAAAAGTACCAATATCCTAGGTTTTCAAATTTTGTTAAATTACAAAAAATAATTGAGTGTGGCAAACTTAATTCACCATGGCACGTTGAGCTTTCAGAGGAAAAAACTAGTTGTTAACTTTGACAATATTTCAAAGAGACAACTTATTCATCTAACTACGACAAAGAGAAGACTAGAATTTGGATATAGTCACTAATATACTATATAATACAGATTTTCTAGTCAACAAATGCACAGCACATAAACGTCAATGATTGAATTGGGTTAAATTTTCAGTATGATTACAGTGTCTGGTGCACATTTCAATTATGTTCCTGACATTTTTCGCACAGGTAAAGTACAAGATCCAATCAAAGTCAATAGCTGCTTTTCACACGTACATGTAGATAAAATGTAAGCGATTCATCCTTTGGTTACAGAATCTTTTTTGCAATACGTCAAAAATGATGTTGACACCCATGGGTTCGAACCGGGTAAGCCCTGTATAGATAGTCTCTGATGTTATTGTTTGAAGTATCGCAGCTATATCCGAAACTGTTAGGACTATATCATCTATTTAATAATAATATGTAAATTATTGACAGTTTCATCGGGAACCCCTATCATAAGTTGTGCGCTGTCGAAGGATAGACATGAAACATTTGTTTAAAAAATAGTCCCCTTTTTAGCTATGCTCGTGGTAAGGGCCATATCATTTGCCATGAATTGGCATACATATGAAATATGAATTTCTTGGTGTATACCTCCATGCTTTCAAAGTTGATACATCAAGTTTAAAATGAAGGGTCGAATATGGATGCCATACCAGATATTTTGATAAGAATGGCTTAGACAGAGGCATTTGCGTCTTCAAGACTTAACATTTCTTCACACAGGGTAACCTCAACTGAAAGGCGAGTAAGAAGGAAATGGTTATGAATAGAGAAGTGGTTTTCCGCTTGATGCTGCACAGAGACATGAATAGCGTCACAATCATAGACATGAAGGAATCAAATGCTGACATGTAAAGTTTGATTTGTCATATAATCAGTTTGAAGAATACAGTCTGAAGCTTATGTTCAAGTATTAACTCATATTCTTCTTATGTTTACGTCATTTCATCGGTTCTCATGTATAAATAATCTCAAATAGGTATACTAAGTCTCAATATCCAGCTCCATCTGTTAAGAAAGTTTATTCCGAGTGACGGAAAAATCAGATATGTTACACGGAATGAAATATTGTAATGACATTTTTGGAAACGAAAGTTAGGTATATTTCATATGATGCTATTGTACTGAATACAAATATTCTGTTCAATTTCTTTGATATTGCTGCACTTCGTTGCTGACCAAAGATTTTTAAAATGTATTTAAATGTGGTAAGTTTTAAGATGCGCTTTTAGTATTCTTAAAAATACAATAATCGACTTATCTGCATGTATCAAAAATGTTGTGTTTGTTGACATCGCCTACGTTATTTCTGATGAAGACATCTGACTTACATCTTCTATTCAAAAGTTTCATTTTAATACTCCTTGAGATCAGTGTAGTTGTCATTTTTTCATGTGTGTTTCTAGACAACTGTTCGACGTCCAAACAGGGGCCCATGCTAGTATGTCAAACATAAAAAACAGGTAAAATATATTTTAAAAAAAATATCGTATGGATTGGTCAACCTGTATATGTAGATACTTACTGTATGATAAAAATTCGCATCAAACTTATTTAGTTCTAAAGAATGTTTGTATTTAACTTTACTTACAACATTGTTAGTTTCTAATAACGTTTACAAGAAACTGATCCTCGATGAAAATCTTAGTACCAACGATATAATCCTTTTTTGGCACAGAAAATATGATGTGCATACCTCTTAGTTAACTGTAAATGTTCCCATGTTGTTCTGATGCCTAGCATGGCCCCATTAAATAGAAAGGGAGATGTCTAATCAACAGCGACAAAAAATAATTTTGTATAGGATCGTTATACGCTAGCACTTACAGTTAGATTATATGAACGCAACAATTTCCTATTTGAAAATTGGACACATTCACTTTCTTAAACATGCAACTCAATTCAAAAACCGTATATAGTGTTTGTTATAAACCGTATATAGGGTTTGTTATTGACTTTATTGGAAAAAGTAGGGTATTTAGCTCTTATGAAATTTTATGTTATAAAGTCAATTCTGGTATCAATGAATTCAGACAAAAAATTTCCATAATGCAAGTGGGATTACGGAGCTCTTTCCGATCGAGTCATAAGTACCCAAGATTTGTTAAAATATTTTAGCTGTGCATTATTTTGAAAATGACAAATCATCTTACGTAGGCTAAAATTAAATTGTCCAAAATTTTTGGGTTAACCAAACTGTAAATGTAAACATCTAAAACGGTACTGTTGACAAAAGTTGTGTGTTTTAATAGCGCATTTTAAAAAAAATGCAACATGAAAGTGATATTCTGTATGTTTAAAAGGGTTTTATTGTCCGTGATACGGTAAAAGATTATCAAAAATAGTGCCAAAGAGGTTCTATTTACTTTTAGAATTATTTACTCATTAGTTTTAAACAATTTATAGCATTATATCTGAGCAATTTGGTTAAGATTATGCCAAAAACTTTGATATTACATGGCAGATTTGATTTTTTGGCGGCCATTTTGAAAATATGCAAATTAGATGATAAAAGAGCCATTTCTGTTCATCGTTCTCCTAGTAAACCAATTAGTTTTAGTCTGTAAACATGAAATGTGGGATTTTTAAAACATAACGTGTCAAAAAATGAGTAAAAAACAACATTATTATTGCATATTTGAGGTTTTGGCGGCCTTTTTGAAAATATGCAAATTAGATGACGAAGAAGCCATTTTTCAGCTTGGCAACATTGTTTTTCGGATTCAGCATACCAAATTACCCCTAGAACTGATCTCAAACCCTTTTCTTCACAAAATGCCTTTGGGTGATAACTTTTCTGAATTCGTGCCCTGACTACAAGACGTTTGCTTCAATAATACACTTTCCAACATTCCATTATTTTTTTACGAAACCAAACATTATTTCTGTTATTATTTTCAGGCCATTTACGAGACACGAGTGGGTCTTATGTCGTACCACATATTCTGACGTCATTATTTACCGGACTCGGATCAGTTATGTTTATCATTGCCGCCTGTTTACAGAGGAGAAATAATTTGCGTCTGAAACAATTGACCAAACGCCGACGGTCAATCAAAAACACCGATTAGCCAATGGACGATCACAAAAATGTCATGCCCCAATTGTTCATCGTTGCACGTGGTTTTGTATCGATTTATCGACTGACAATCAAAACAATCGACATACCAATGGCAAAAAAATTTGTGCTAACAATAGACTAGGTTCAACGTTATGTTTTGATAAACCGCGTTGTTGTTGTTATAAAATCTCGTATCTACGGCTTAAATCAAGCCGTAGTTACGAGATTTTATAACAACAACTACGAAATACTACTTTGTTTGTCCGAATTTACGTCACGATTAATTGGATAAAATCGTTCCCTATTAACGACCACATGCTCATTGTTTGCCTTAAATTCTATGTTGGGCGGAGCGATCTGTCGATTGGTGTTTGGTCAATTGGAGACGGGCTCAAAGTCTTATGTTACGCACCTGTAAGATTTTTATACGCAGTAGACTATGTTTAATTGGACGCTGTTGCAGACAACAATGTAGATATTAATGAAAATACATGTACATAAACAAATCTGTATCTGGAAAAGTATGCACCCGTGGTATTTTAGATCAGCGTGCTTTTCGGACCACGGAAAACCGACTCCTACTTTGACAACAAAGGACAATCAAAGTGCTGAAAGCACTGTAATTGGAAGTATCTGATTGATTGAGCGGGATTGTACATGAACGATATTTTATTCATTCTTCTATTAGACGTTTAACGTTTAAATCTAGCAGATCGGTTTCGGACATACGAAATCGGCCTTATTACCAAAACACCCTGTCAGACTTCAAATTGATTTGATTGCCATTTCAAGACAACTGATTTGTCTCTATGAATAATCACTATTAATTTGATTACCCAATTCAATTAATGCCATGTGATTAGCAATTTTGTCTTCTTGTTTCGGTTTAACAATGCGTATTGTCGTCAGTTACACCTTTCGTTGATTTTTATAAAGGGCGATACAAAGCAATGTATTTTTTTTTAAAAAAGATGTCAGCCAACGCGCTTCATAAATGAAATCTGCGATAGCGCACTCGGCAGAGCACTCACCTTATACTCTTTACACATGTCTACACATCTGGAAGGCCCTGGGTTCGAGTTCTACTTAAACATTGATCTTTTTTATTATCTTTTTTTCGACTTTTATCTCCATCATCGTAAGGGAAAAAACGACCGCAGCGATTAAGAATCGATCAAAAACACAAATTCAACGAAATGAAGTAACGAAACGCCGATCATTTACATACAATTCCGTTTAATCAATCAGAGACGTCTAAATACAGTGCTCTAAGTACTTTGATTTTTATTCGTGTTTAGAGTAACAAAAACACGCCAGCAGTTTTTCCCTTGCTGTGGTTACAAAAATCAAATTCAATACATATTTTTCCTGAAACAAAATAACAGATGAATTTGAGCACCTAACTATGGATTCCTCATACCAGTACTACCGTAGCATCCTTACATCTACAGATGTGCACACAAAGAAGAAATTGAGCTTGCCTTCGGGATAATAGCAATGGAGTACAATACTCAATTTAAATCTTCATATCATTAGCAACGAACATTTGAAAATTACAATGTCCCTACCTGTTTATATATTCACCTTATCATCCAGGTACCATTGCCACTGTTGCAGACCCATTGCTTCATCTTCTTAGCATAATACACGTAAACGGGTCACTTAAACGTAATAAAACAGATCGCTATCACTCGATCTTAAACTAGTAATAATCATTGTTGTCATGATCATTGATCAGTATGTAAACAGGTCACGATACTGTCGAGTATCAGTGATACAGATGCTGGAGATAAAAATCGTAAGAGCAACTATTTTTCTGAAATGGTGGATATCACTAGCGTCTCATCTGAGGCTGTTCAGATGGAACCCCGATTTGTCGTCGAGTCGAACCCGAGTTGCGAAATGAACTCAATCCCCGATAATCAATTTTAAAACCCTGTTTTAAAAATACGTCGCGTGGTTTCTTTAAATATGTCGAAAACAACAATGATCAAAGAAAAAGAATTTGTCATACATAATACGTGCATTAAACTGAATAATATTCCTAAAATGTCTGCTTTCAGTACACACAGAAAAAGAAAAACAAACGTTTTAACAGACGTTAAACAGAAGAAATGGTCCGAACTGGTTAAAAACCGTTTCATATGATACGACTATCAAACATTCTTTACGTTTAACGGACTGGGGTACAATTTATTGTGGTAGCATATCGAAACGATCCAGCTTTCGATCATGTATGTTTTCTGATTGTACCGAAAGTGCTGAGAAAAAAATATTATTATTCATGAGAAATGACACATTTTAGGCCAAATATGGTCTTTTGTTTACATATGCCGAATACAAACATTTGTAGTCGAATTTGGTTAACCCATTACCAAACAGTAAAATTTTGTACTTTTCAATATGCAGAGATGTTGCAGACGACAATTTCAAATGAATGGAATTTAAATATTGTTGGTGTTTTGGTGCAGAAACATTGTGGAAAATGAAGAAATTGCTTGTCACAAAACAATTTCTTCATTTTCCACTATGTTTTCCAAAGCCATAATCTGGTAGGGAGTCAATTGTGTGGGAATGGGTTAAAGGGCGCAAATATATATCTTTATCATTAGATGACGTGTTAAGGTATTTGTACTTGCAAAATTGGATGTTTCTTAATACCGAATTACACTAATATTATGAGGTTATTTAACATGTCTTTGTACAATACTGAATTCTATTGGATGAATACTTTGCAGAAAGAGGCTATATTTGGACGAGCCGATAGGCGAGTCTAAATATAGACTTGTTCTGCAAAGTATGAATCCAATAGAATTCGGTATTGTACAAAGACATGTTAAATGACCTCTTTATTTCACATCATTTTTTTTTTCACACAAAACATGACAAAGATTAATTTTGTATAAAATTAAGATCTAGATCTAATTACTTTTAAATAGAATTCCAACGTGAAAAAAGGAAGAAAACAACATAGGCCTGTGTCATGAAAAAAATGTAGGCCTCATGTACATTTCTAACGCTGTGAAATATACATGGCATCTGACATTAAATCTATATTTATCGATTTATGTTTGTCTCAAAAGATTGAATAGACCGTCATAAATTATGATAGTGTGAAATGTACATGAAATTTGTCATATAAACTATCTATCATGTCATGCGTAAATCAACAATGTAAACATTGACAGAAAAGGAGAAATTGCTGATAAACGGCAAATCTCCTTTTCTCTTAGAACTTTTTTGTTAAGCCTTTTAATGGACATCAAATCCAGGTCTTGTTTGGGAAAGGGTTAAGTGTGATTTTTATCATTGCTGCAAATTAAATGCGCTACAATTCAGAAATGTTTTGAAATGAAAATAATCTCTTTCGTGATGTTTAAAATCATTTTCTCCTTTTCTCTTAATGTATTGCCAATGTGTTTTTTCAATCACAGAATCAAAGCTATGTCTTGTTTAGGACAGTGAATTCAAAATATCATGTTGAAACAAACATTCAACTCTAATGCACAATTTTGCTTTTGCAAACGAGAACTCTACTAAAGGGAGATTACTCTTCGATGCGAATATGGATATTTTGTACTGCAGCCTCGATTTGGGAAAAATCCATATTTGTACGGTTCAATCGATATTTGTAGGGTTCAAATGAGTGCAATGCATATTTGGACGGTTCAACCGGTGCATCGTACAATATCGATCTAGCCGCTTTGGAATATCGAGAATCCCGTGCGTCCACGCAATTATCTCGTGCGTGCAATACGGCTCTAGGTATTGTATACTCACGTGGTACGAATGGGGTGATTTGATTGGTTTACTACTTTCGGGTGTGAAATAAATCGTTTTATGTAATAAATGTGGTCTTTGAAAGCACAGTCATGTAACACAATGCCCATGTCGTATATTCTGCCAGGTATGGAACGTTAAATCATGTTTTGATTAAGTCATCCTGCTGACTTAGACTGCCCAATAACCATGGTGTGTCGTCAAATGCACTATAACCTACGGTTCAGCAATCGCCCGACTGTGGATACAATTGCTGGTGATTTGGTATAGATAATCTATGTTGAAATTCCCAAAGGTCACTCTCAAGTGTTGGTGTCAATATGGAACGACTATGTCGTGATGTTAGGTAATTCTGACGACAATCCTCTGCTGGCGTCCTTTGCATTTGTGTAGTGCATTTAACGCCACACCGGTCTCTTGACAGACTTGTCTGGGATGGAGTCCAGGATACCCTACATGAGAGCAACGTTGATATTCTCCCGTTACGATCTCAATGATTGGATATTTGTGTGAAGACGTGTAAGTAATCGTAATGAATGGAAAAAGTTAATGTTGTAAACAGGCCTTTTAGGCAGTTTAGAAATCGTTTCCTGGCTGTTCTTCTGAAAACGACCTTTTAACCGGTATTAAAATGTATTCTTCGGTGAAGATAATAAAGGGTCCAATTGTGGAAAAACCAAGACGAAATCCTGAAAGGCTTTTGAAAATGCAGACACTGATATCTTGAACGTTTTTAAGGCAAATGCATGTGGCCATGCACTCAGTGGAATAACATATCGTCGGTGGAGAGTCAAAACCTCGTAACTCCAGCTTATTCAAGCTGTAGTTACGAGGTTTTGACTCCCCACCAACGATATGCTGCTACGGAATATTTCGCATGTCAACTGCATGATCCATGTTCAGATATTTCTCATCTTTGTGCTATTAAGTTGCAGTTGCTCCGTCGAAAACAGTTTGAATAAGAAACTTCCTCCTACAAAATCATTCTTTCAGGAATCTGTGTCATACCAATGGGCAATGTAGAAATTCAATATTGTTACACATCCATATACTTAGCAAAAGGCCAAACTTACGACTTTGATAAATTTCCTTGAACGAACCAGAATAAAACGTCCAAAATTTTCACGTTTGTGTCATCACCGGTCACATAGGCAAGACGTTGACATGGTCTATTTATCCTGTCACTAGCTAAATATTCTGCCCAATAACAGGGGGTATGATAAACTTAGCTTTATCATACCCCCTATCACGTGACATGCTTTATAATGCCACATGATCACGTGGTCTGCCGAAACTGCTTTTAATCTTGTCCGATTGGCGTCGATCTCGAAATCCCCGTTTTTATAAAAAAAACTTACAGAAATTTACGCAAAGTCGTCTCTTTTGAATAGCAAAAATCACCCAAATCAAATAATTCTGCGTATTTAACAAACATTCTGGCCCCGAAATTACAAAAAACTCCAAGTTTAGGTTTACTCGTAATCCGAGGCAAGTGGTCTACAGAAAACGAGATATAAAAAGCACAAATGAAACTTTTCCATTCCCTTGTCTAAATATTTGGACTAAATGCCCCACTAACAGAATCCGCCCCTGGAATTTTGACCTAAATCTTAGAAATCGATGACGTAGATCAAAGTTTAGATGACGTAATACACCCGTTGTTGTCTGGGAATCGAAGCGATGTTTGTTTACAACAGGACAGTGCAGGAAAAACAAGGAAGGGTTTGGATTTACAGGAGTAGGAGAGATCGATGGTGTAGTACCTGTTTTTACACGTCAGGCTATCGTTATTTTGAAATAATGTCTTCATTGCCACGCACAACACAAGCTTGTTTCGTTGGAGACTGTCTTAAAAATGGACGACATCGGAGAAAGTGCAAAACATGTTAGATTTTACAGCTAAATCCAGGACTGAGGAAATTAAAGTTGGGACCAATAGCTGAACTGAGTGATTTGTGGTAGGCGCTTCATGTTCTTGTTACAGTTTGACCTTTTCGAGTTTTAATTTAAACGTTGAATCTGTTTTTGTTAAAAGCGATACGGATCCTTCCAATCCCTATCCACACACAAAGAAATGGCCAGGTCAAGACAGAGTCGTCGACTCGAGTCACCTTCTAGTTCTTTGTTATTTGAATTTACACTGCATGGTTGTCATATTTGAAAATTTAATTATAAATTGCTTGTTTTTACCTCGATAAAATAATAAAATGTTGATGGGAAAGGATATTTTCCACGCGGATTACTTTCTGACGCTCATCAAACGTTTGCGAATTCAAACATTTTGAAAATGTGACATCGCTGGTAAAAAAATGATTGATTTCAATGGCTTAAAATGAATATATTTCTGTAATTCTAAATCGTTTTAAGGTTGTAACAGGATAAATAGAATAGATGTTTCATGTCTTGGATGGGTCAAGTTTATTTGGCTCGGCTGTGGAATTTATCAGGCTCACCTTCGGTTCGCCAGATAAATTCCTCCGCCTTGCCAAATAAACTTGACCCATCCAAGACATAAACCATCTATTCTCTATATCTCAGAAACTATATGAGATAAAGCCTAATGTATTTCCCCCGTGGATTGTTCCTAATGATATCTTTATTTTTGACTTCTGATAGCTAGTTAACAAATACTTCTTCTTTTCTCTTTACCTTTTCCCAAAACAAATCTACTATGAACATCAAGACCAACGGCTCATACCAACGATCGTGCAGATGACTAAATCGTAAGATTGTAACACGATGAATCTTGTATTAAACATTCTACTTCCCTTCGTTCGCAAATAGCACAACGACGAGTTCGGTCGTTCGATCGGCGATAATAAGGGACCCGGGGCTTGTTTTGAATATGTTTAATATACATAATAAAAAAAGTTTAGCAACAAAATGTAAATATCTGTAGTAACCAAAATAGCTTTGTTTTAACATAAAATCAAACGTTTACACAATAGATTATAGCTAGAGAACACAAACAAATGAATTTTATACCGCCATCGCGTGCGTCTCGCAGTCCAGGTGCGCATTTCCGGTTTTCATGTCTGCCATGGTATTCATGTGTATGGAGCATAATTCTAGAAAACATTTAGGTGTGAACATAATTGTCTTTTCCAAGCATAAAAAATGCCACTAAAAAGAATTTTCTGCAACGCTGTGGGACTATGCCATGGACTTACGTTAGAAGGACGTTATATCGCTAATGTGTTCCTACGTGGCAGAACCGGCGATAAAGATGTCTTTTTGAATTTTGCGCATCTCAAAGCATAATTAACAATTTGAGGATGCTATGTGAGCCAATTTGTGTGGTTTGAGATATTCCCGGTCAAGGACGTCGTAGAAAAAGGCCACGAGAAGATGACCGTCATAATTTCGTAACGTCACGGCAAAGATGTTCCATATCAACACCAAAACTTCCGAGTGGCTTCCACAAGAATTTCAACATAGAGTATCTACACTTACCATCCGTGATCGTCTCCACAGATGAACGGTTACTAGACGTTTACCATACGTTGTAATTTCTCTGACGCTACACCATGAACGCATTAGACTTGACTGGTATAGAGTCCTGAATGCTTTAAGCCAAATTAAGCGTAAATAACATTGATGTATTCCCATTATTATCCCTTTCTTTCTGATTTGTCACCCAAAGAGCACATACGGTGCATTTAAGAAAGACAAGTGCGTGATCGTACTGACGCGAATGACGTTCAATCTCTTGATAAAGTAGTGAATGTTGAAACTGTGTACAAACAATTTAAGTGGATTAGAAAACGTTTCACTGCTGTTCTTGCTCGAAAGTGGCCGCACAGTCGATACCGAATTCTATTGTAACTTTTTATTTTGACCCCTCACCTACGTCATGACAGTGTTTCTAACACAATATTTAACATTACCACAAAGCGACCTTTGAATGTTGTGCGTAAATGCATATGCTAAAATGTATATAACGGATGTGAAATAAATATCACAGAAAATACATGTTTTAAATTAATTAATAAAGTCAGTGTCGCTAAACTTTTTTTACATGGTATATTTAATCGTTTCCAAAATATGCCCTTATTTACACTTTCCTCAGAAGGTGGATATAAGAAAATAATATAGGAAAAGAAGAAAAGGCAGATTATCAGTATATTTTCATTTACCTTTAGTGTTTAATGTGTTAAAGTGACATTTCAGATTTTTTTGTCATAAATTTATTTTTATTTTTATCTTAAAGAGCATATTTCCTTATGAAAATTCTGAAATTTCAAGCCGTATATTACGCCGTTTACGAGAAATTTATATCTTTGTGTTAAAATTGAACAAATTGTTGTGGACAACAGTTCGGATGTATACTAAAGGAAAAAAGAAACGCAACAAAAATAATTTGATCATACGATTTGTTTTTGTTTTTCTCAGAATCACCCTTATTCGAGTAATTTTTTCAATGAATAGTAAAACTTCATCATTTGACTTTCTAGTGTCAAAATTTGACCAAGATCACAGGTTGAACGTGCCATCAACATGCGTTTAAATGAGAGCGGTTTGGCGTCAACGTTAAATGCGTTCTTGCATACAATCCAGACTGACGTTAATGATTTCTGGCTAGAATTTGATTGCTGTACTGTCCATGAATAGCATCAACAGTTTTTATCGATATGAGAATTTGTTTCCATAGGTAAAATAAGCGAACGTTCTAGTCCTGACGTCGTGACGTTAGACGTTGACGACCGCTTTTCGGGCGACCGTCAGTTGTTCCGTTCGTTCTAAGACGCTATCTCAAGCAATATTTTGCCAACCGACGTACGCCAAAGTCAGCAGCAACTGTGGGTTGAGATGTTCCATTGATAAACATCACAATTGCTACCGGACGACGTCTTTGAATAAGTCGCAAAATGATATGAAGGATTAAATCCAAACGAAAACCATTGCCTTATGTCGAGTCGACGTGCATCTACACAAATCAAAAAAGTTTTTGTAAAGTTTGGATATTTAAAGGCTTGCACGAGAGAAACATGTAAACGTCTTTTTCGACGTTATCTCACAGGTAAGACATGTTCTAACGTAAAGACAAACATCAAAATCAAGATACTGTTCCCTGAAATAATCAGTAACAGGTTTGACTCAATAACATAAAAGAATTAAGAGAAATAACAAAAAATAGTTGTTGCGTTTCTTCTTTCCTCTAGTATATATGTAATTTATCGATTATGTCTCAACTTTAAATGCTTGTTTCTCGCTTATTGGCAACAACTTAAAAACTAATAGTATTCATACTCATTAAAATAACCGATCTTGGCATCAAGACATACTTAAAAAAAATGAAATTGGAATGAAATGCCCCTTTAAAATGTTTACAATGATCTAATATTAAAGCACTTTTGGTTCACTCTCCAAGCTTATGCATTCAAAATGAACCCAAACGCACTGACATTTTTCATTTTCACATAGAATAATATCGCCATTATCTTTCCTGTATGTCTTTTTACACGCACAAGTAATATGCTGTAACCTCAGATTCATCTAAAGTTTAGCTTAGTGTTTATCGATTAGGGGAATACAACTCTATATCTATTTGACAGGTTCCCTGTTTGTCATGGTCTCTTACGATATTAAATTACCTGTCAATTCTGGCAGAATTTCTTTTTAGAAGTATTTGATGCATCTTTCAAACACCTCGTTTTGCTTTTACTTTTCATTGGCCATCACCCAATCTATGAACTACTCTGTCCACACAGCAAAGTCAAAATAGTTTTCTCTAGATGTTTACATCTCAGCTTGCTCTTGATAGTGATACGTGTGTCTCAGTTTGACTTTGTCATTCTGCGAAAAGTTGACTTGCTCTTCATCATCACAGACCCTGTCATTTTGGAACAATATGGACACTTGATTTATTCCCTCACCAAAATATAGAATCAAACAAAACGTTCTATCAATGTCTAGTTACTCATATACCCATAGCGGTTTGACTCCCTAAATATAAAAAAATGTCATGTTCGCAAACATTCGCTATATTCGTGTATTGCGAATTATGGGAGGCCAAGAACTCTATTTGTGTAGGATAGAAGAGTGTGTACTATCTACTTAAGTAGCCTTCCAATTCGGTAATCTCAAGTTTATGAATACCGAAGATCGTGTATTACATTTGAACTTTTGGCCAGTTTACCAATTGGGCCCATCGGTTTTTTCAATCAATCTCTTACTTGTGGTAAATGTGCTTTAAACAAACGAAAAAGTATAAATATTTCAATCCTCGCTGACTAACAGTACTTTCACCACTTTGATTATAAATAAACTGGTTTAAACAATAAATGTGAAGATAACTTTAATTTATCAAAACAAATCAGAAAATGCTTCAATTATCTTGTACAGATTTATTTCAATACAAATGCCATAAAAGACAATAAAAATCGTTCTATGCACATTGCAATATATTGGACAACTTTCCACCAAAAAAAGTTCTATGCCAAGTTGTAATATAAGTATAATATTGGTGGAATTACATTGTTTTTGACAAATATCAGATTGAATAGCCATTTATATAGCTTTACATAACAGTAGCTAGTAAAATTGTTGAAAGAATACAAACCTGTGTCGGAAAGTATGTTAAATATTTTGATGTCAATTTAACAGAATTTCAGTAATTTTATGGTGGAAGAAGCACCTTACCACGTAGTCATGTCAGCCCCCTTCTGAGTACAGTCAGAGTATCCTTAGCGAACATTCAGTAGTTCGCTCATTTAAGTTTACAAATAACCTTCAAATGGTGTGAGACAATGTCGGCCAGTGCAATGTTTTTTATGCATTGACATGACTTGGTAGCCTTAAGACTTAATTAATGCGACCTTTTCGCAATATGTATTTCGTAGATACATTTTGTATCACCAAGTTCTCTGCAAATGAATAATTATCTAATAGGGTGCGCGACGTATTGTATTTCGTCCTTTTATTAACAAAAGGTGACACGGGATTTTTTAAATTTACTTTTAGTCAAAGGTTCTAGCGCAAAGCTACTGCGAACCGCGGGTTACAGTCTGTTTTCTTTTGCCAAAGAAACTGTGTTGAGTGTTGCAAACGCAAGACTATGTAAGTTGATTTCTGATCATCTGATTATCATTTTTTATGATTCTTCAATAATAATTCACATTTGTTATACATGTTTTTTTTTCTGTATTTAATAATGAATAGTTTTCCTTGTACCTATCGTGCTGGTGTAATGAACGTTACTTGAAAATAAAATCAAGTGAGACTCTTAAACTTTTGAAATTTAACTGATTTTAATGCCCCGCATGTCGTATATATTCCAACTCTTTATTCAGTTGGTAGAATAACTTTTATAAATTTTGATATCATCACGTCTTACAATTTTGCTATATACCCATTTGAAGTAATGAAATTGGATTAATAACTTTTTGGAATATGTCCTTTTACTAGAAATTCTTGTTCAATGTATTCTTTAAAATATATTAGTCACTCTTAACCTAGAAACTATAGAATTCATCTTTTTCTTCGCAGGGGTTTAACATTACACCAGCTGCTTGTGTTCGTTTCTGGTTATATTGTTTATGGGTTATCAATAGGGCTTTATCACAGTGTGGGTGCCATATTTCCGGATATTATGGACACATTCGACGCAACTCGGGCTGAATCTTCTAGTATCCAGTCAGTTTATTCAGCAATTGCTATGGGCGGTGGTAAGCAATGCTTATGGTGCTGATCATTTTTAACCCACGTGCTTGGAGCACTGTACTTTGACGTATCGGATTGAATGGGTGGAACTGTAAATAAATGACTGGCGTTTACTTCTTCCTTTCCTTGAAACGTGTGTTTAGATGGAGCCTAAGTCACTGCGGCCGTTTCATTCCTAAGGCTGGCGGAAATAAAAAAAACAAACAAAAAACAACAACAAAAAAAGAAATGTTTGTAAAACATATATGCCCCCTCAAGGGCCTACATTTGATGTAGGTCAAAGTCCAAGGTCAAGTTAACAAGGTCTAAGGTCATGGTCAAATATGAAAGGTCTTGGTAGGAGGTGTCTATGTGTGAAATATGAAAGCTGTATATGTAAAAGTAAAATGAAGCATAGGCCAGGTTAAAGTTTTTAAAAGTAGGCCAAATGCTAAGGTCAAGGTCATGGTCAAATGTGAAAGGTCTTGGTTGGAGGTGTCCATGTGTGAAATATCAAGGCTGTAGGTGTAAAAGGGCATGATATATATGCCTTGTTTCAGTCTTTTTAAAAGTAGGTCAAACTCCAAGGTCAAGGTTGAAATATTCAAGGTCATGGTCAAATGTGAAAGGTCTTGGTAGGAGGTGTCTATGTGTGAAATATCAAGGCTGTAGGTGTAATAGGACATGAAATATAGGCCAGGTTAATGTATTATTAAAGTAGGTCAAACACCAAGGTCAAGGTCACAAGGTCCAAGGTCAGGGTCAAATATGAAAGTTCTTGGTCGTAGATGTCCATGTGTCAAATATCAAGGCTGTATGTGTAAAAGGAATTGATATATTGGCTAGGTTAAAGTTTTTTTTAAAGTAGTTCAAAGTCAAAGGTCAAGGTCACAAGGTCATGGTCAAATGTGAAAGGTCTTGGTAAGATGTGTCCATGTGTGAAATACCAAGGCTGTATGTGTAATAGCACATAAGATATAGGCCCAGTTTAATTTTTCTAAAAAGTAGGTCAAACTCCAAGGTCAAGGCCACATGTTCCAAGGTCATAGGCGTATGTGATAGGTCTTGGTCGGAGGTTTCCATGTGTCAAATATCAAGGCTGTATGTGTAAAAGGACATGATATATCGGCCAGGTTAAAGTTTTTTAAAAGTAGGTCAAATTCCAAGGTCAAGGTCACAAAGTCCAAGGTCATGGTCAATTGTGAAAGGTCTTGGTAAGATGTGTCCATGTGTGGAATATCAAGGCTGTATTTGTAAAAGGTCATGAGATATATGCCGGGTTTATTTTTTTTAAAGTAGGTCAAACTCCAAGGTCAAGGTCACAAGGTCATGGTTAAATGTGAACCATGTTGATAGGAGGTATCTATGTGTGAGATATCAAGGTTGTATGTGTAAAAGGACATGAGATATAGGCAAGGTTAAGAACTAAGTGTAAAAATCAACAAAGGGCAATGACTCCAAGAATTTGATTGACAGAGTTACGGTTCTTGTGCACTCTACCTCTCCATAATGAAATCTATTCAACTGTAAAGTTTCATGATTCTACCTTACATATTTTTTGAGTTGTACCCCGGACAAGAATCAAGATATAAAATCAACAAAGGGCAATAACTCAGAAAAATTGATCGGCAGAGTTACGGTTTTTGTACACTGCACCTTTCCATGATAAGATCTATCCACCTGTAAAGTCTCATGATTCTACCTTACATACTTTTTGAGTTATGCACCGGACAATAATCAAATTTGAAAATCAACAAAGGGCAATAACTCCAAGAATATGATCGGCAGAGTTACTGTTCTTATGCACTGCACCTCTCCATAATGAGATCTATTCACCTGTAAAGTTTCATGATTCTACCTTACATAGTTTTTGTGTTATGCTCCGGACAAACATCAAGTTATAATATCAACAAAGGGCATTAACTCAAATAATTTGATCGACAGAGTAACGGTCCTTGTGCACTGCATCTCTCCATAATGAGATCTATCCACCTGTAAAGTTTCATGATTGTACCTTACATACTTTTCAAGTTATGCTCCGGACAAGGTTTGGTCTACGGACAGACCGACCGACCTACGGACCGACCGACCTTCCGACCGACCGACCGACACTTGCAAAACAATATACCCCCATTTTCTTCGAAAGGGAGCATAACATTGCACAAGCAGGATTCGAACATACGACGTACCATTTGACGACCTATGTAAAGGTTACAAGGCAAATGCTTTAATACCATATGAGCTTCCTTGGTATTCAACTACATATTGCTTTGGCTTACATTATTAATATGTTGACCCAAAGAGCCAACGAAACTAGAAATTTTTATTTACTTTTTGCTTAAGTTGATTCTGGTCAAGTTTTAAAAAAATGTGACCATTCACTTTTTACATACCTCGGCTTTCACAGAGAAACATATTTAACCAATCAAAGATTAAAAGATGTGTTATTGTGTCCTTATACTGGGTACCAAGGTTAAAGAAAATTGTAAATAAAAAAACAGAGACAGGATACTACAATAAGCACTTGTAATTCATAAACAACATGTGCATCATCATCTTAAAATTACCTTTTCATCTTATCTTCACTGGTTTAGAATGTGGAGCCTGTTTTAAAACAATTACCCTCTAAATTTGATGTCAGGAGGGAAACACTTTTATTTTTTAAATTGTGTTCTAATTCTTGTCTATTCAGCCAGAAATCTACAACTCAATTTTTTTAGAAAGCCATCAACCTTGAGTTCATTTTGCACTCTACTATTTAGTGATTCGTGGGTTACAATTTCTCATATTGTGCAATACATATGCTGTCAGGAGTGAAACGCTTTTTGGTTGTCATTTTGCAAAATTGTGCACACAATTTTTGCTAAAAATTAGTGAACATGAATTTAAAATATAATTTAGGCACTGCTTAACCATTAAGAATAGTTTTTAGCCAGTCTAGTTAAGAAATCTGGGCGATATTCTGTAAAATAGCTGTTATTCTTAACATTTAAATGTCACACTTTGGTCACATTTTTCTTTAACCTGCCCTTCCTTAAATTTGAAAGTTAGCGTATGATATCCCTCTAAAGGTTTGTCCCTCTTACAGTCATTTGGATTATCCCCTGGTCATGCATGACTGAACACGACCACTCGAGTAACAAAGTGCATTTCCGTATTGCACGTGCAGCACGTGGTGCAGTTTTAAATGCAGCGTATGTTGTTGGCAACCTACACGATATCTGGTTTAGAAAATACATTAGATTAACTTTTGCGATCCTCGGCAATGTCGCGATTAAGTCATGAATATAGAGGGAGAGCCGTTTTTATGCTCCAGGCAGGACGAAACCCGTCATATGTGTCTGGAATTGTTTGTTTTGCAAAGTCTACGATTTCAAACATTTGGTGGAAGTTTCAAGAAAAAGATATGGGTATGATCGCAACTTTCTTGAGCATTATTTACGATACATACATGTTTTACGTTATTTGGTTTAAGGTGTAACTGACGTTTACACAGGAGTAGACGTTAGACGACGTTTTCTTCACAAATGTCCCACGTGCTCTCTCTTTGTGCCATTTTCTTCTTCCCGCCCGTCTTTTTTTACCCCACAGTTCTTCTTTCACTCCTATAGGTTTCCATTTCCTCATATTCATCTGTTGCTCTTCCTTACGTTAATGTCCAGAACGGTAACGTGGTTTTTCAGCACTACAATGCTCACCCGCATGTGGCACGTCTTACACAGAAGTTGGAGCCAATTACATTAATAATAACGGTGTGAACCCCTGGCCTGCTAAATCACCAGATTCATCCCAATCGATCACGTCTGGGATGAGCTCGATTGACGTGTTCGTCGACGTCCGGTCCAGTCACAGTCCTTACTTCAAATTGGCAACGAATTGGTGTAAGAGTGGAGGAACATCCCCATGAGCATCATTTATCTATATCTCCTCTATATCTCCTACCAATGAACCGCAGATGTCATGCTGTCATTCGTGCAGCTAGGTGCCATGCAAAATATTGAACTGATTTGTTTTGAAACGGACTACCGTCTTATGTCAGATTTCATTTCGACGCACTCACTACGAAATCAAGACAAATGAACTGTGGTATATCTTTTGCATACCCTATGCTCTATTCGAGCCAAATTTAGTTTAAATCTGTGGAAATTTAACTTAAATGTACGTATTTGAAGTTTGTGTTTCGTTAGCTCTTTGGGTCAGTATACATCGCTTTGTCATAACTTTTGTACAATGATCAAAAGGTTCATCTTGCGACAAAACAATAATTATATCGAAAGAAGAGGAAATCGGTATAAACATGATATTAATTTAATTGGGGAAATTAAAATAGTAGTGTTTCATAGAATAGAAAAAGAGACAAACCAGTCTTGAATTGGCCATCATATCAATTTTGAATTTTGACCAAAGCACAATTGTTAATTAATGACATAGTAAGGCGGATATTGCATATGCTTATTTTTTCAGGAAAGTACAAAATTTTGCATACGTGTAGTATAAAAATATACAAATAGTTTTGTAGATAGATCCCAAAATTTGAACCCATTGACAGATAGATGGCCGAACTACCGAATTCCAATATGGCCGCCTAGTTTAACCTGTTATGAGAAATATCTCCCTCCTTATGGCAGATATTGACTTACCTTTTGTGTCTTTATCAATATCTAAAAGATCAGTGATTCCAATTTAGTCAGTTATGTATGCATTTTGTTTGGTAATCTTGGAATTCATAGATGGCCGCAACTTATTACTTTTTCTACTATTTTTCGAATTATAATTAACACAAATGAATTTACAATGTCTTTCCAAACTTTCTTAAAGCTACTGCTTCAAAGAAATTATTTTTCAAATTCTGTTTTGGCCATTTTCAATTTAAAGATGGTCGCCGTTAAGAGGACCTGATGTTCTATTCTTGGTGTCGGCACAATTTATACTGACTGTGCAAAAAAGTTTAGCGCGTTTTAAACAAAATTTTAATAGTTTTTTTCAGTATATGATTATTACATAAAAATTGTTTTATGCTGTAAAGGTGTCCCGATTAACAATCATCTCACATACAGTGAGTGTGTGGAATGAACAGTAAGGGTACTGGACAAAATCCAGATAAGCAAAAGTCACGTGCGTCACATGTGCAGTGTCATCGATATTGTCCAGCTTGTCCAAAAACACACGATTACACAGATCTTTTAGCAAAATCAATTTAACTGTTACAAATTCTTTGAAATTGATAATTGGAAGGCGAGAAATAATGACGTTAGATCAACGCCAGAGAGCCCTTGGCATGCTCTAATGAGGCATGCCCGTAAGAGGTGTCGCATTGCATTTCAATAGGCATAAATCGACAATCAGACGCCTACGGTATAGAATTGATGCAGGTTTGGTCGCGAATGATCGACATAAATCTTACAGATCGCGTAAAACGACGTTTAAAGAGGATAGTTTCATGATGGTGTCCTGACGACGTAACAGATGTCCGTCTAGGAGGAAGTTAGCCCGACTCCTCTTGGACATCAACGTTTAAGAGTTTTGACACAAATATTCTGGAAATGTCAGCAAAATTAATGCACAATCAAACTATTGTTTTCTTTTTAAGGATTTCGCTATAGTTTTTAACTGAGAAACAACATTTTCCGGGTGTGCTAAACTTTTTTGCACAGTATTGTTGACATAATTATAAGTGGAGCAGATAAGTAATGATGTAGTACAGAATATGTTTTGAATACCAAAATAGTTGAATATTGCTTGATATGAATATTCAAAGTAAAATAACTCCTTCTGCCGCCTTGTTCTCAGATGGGTTCCATTTAATGAACAATGATCCTTTAAATGTGTACGAAAATACTTAAACTCTGATACGGTGTGATGGAAATTATTTATTATATTTAGATAGACTTAATTCTAAATGGCAAAGTTGTATAGGTACACAACTCATGGTTGCCATTCAAAGATGGCATCCTTGTTCATTAGGACTGATCTGTCGCATTTTAGTGTTTTACTGCAAATTTGCTATTCTATCTTTTGTTAAACAAAAGGACCATGATGGTCCTATATCGCTGACCTGAACCAAAATGATATCAGCCTAAGTTTTGTTCAATTCAATTAATATTCACAGGCGGCAATCACTTGACTTTGTTATGATATATTTTCCTCACTAATGTAAACAAAAACACTCGGTAAGAAAACATTTTCTCAAATTTTAAATCAAATACTTAACTCTCAGTATTAAGATACGTACCATTGGACGCGTCGTAATCACCGGTTTATTTTGATACCAAGATCTTCCCTCAAATCCATGTAAAAGCTGAGATCATTCGTGCAAAGTGCAAACATTTCTTAAGAAAATATATCAAGGCATTCAAAAATACTTTGCACAAATGTTCTCAGCTTTGGCAGGGATTTGAGGGAAGATCTTGGTATCAAAATAGACCAGAGAGTACGACGTATCGAATGGCATGTATCTCAATATTGAGTGTTAAGTATTTGATTCATAATTTGAGAAAAATGTGTACCTACCGAGTGCTTTTGTTTACATAAATTAGGAACATATATCATAACAAAGTCACGTGATTGCCGCCTGTGATATTAATGACTTTAAGACTGAAAACAAACTAATTCTTAATAACATTATGTCAAGTTTTGTCTTCATTAGTCATCATCTGAGGTTTGTTAGAGTAAAATTTACAGGGCAGATAACTGAGCAAATTATATTCTGGTAATTCTGAAATTCAAATTAATCCAAGATCTAATCGTATCTAACACCATATCCCTTCTTCTTGATTGTTCATTATTTGTGGTTGTTGGTGTTGAAACAGCAATTCTGTCAAATTCAAGGGCACATGACTGACAACTTTCTCATTTGATTTGGGCAAAATTCTAAATCATGCAAGGTCTTATAATCAGCAGCATAGTGTCCAAGATTTGTCTTCGTTGATCAATAATTATGGATTCTAGATTGTAAACAAGGTCGAAAACAGCCAAAACCGGCAATTTTGTCAAATTTTAAAGACACATACATATCGACTTTCTAATCTAATAAAACCAAAAAACAAACTCATTTGAGATCTTATAGTCTCCAACATTGTGTTTAAGTTTTGTCTTGATTAATCAATACTTGTAGAATCTAAGAGTATAACAAGGTCAAACGGCTATTTTCTAAAATTCAAGGGCACATAACTCTGGACTTTCTAATCGGATCGAACCGAAAATAAGACTCATATGAGATCTTATAGTTTCCAACATTGTGTCTAAGATTTGTCTTGATTGGTCGATGATTGTAGATTCTAGAATGTAAACAAGGTCGAAAACAGTCAAAAACGGCAATTTTGTCAAATTCAAGGGCAGACAACTCTCGTATTTCTGAACAGATCAGACAGAAAATCGAACTCATTTGAGATCTTATGTTCTCAAACATTATGTCCAAGTTTTGTTTTTGATTGATCAATATTTGCAGATGTAACCAATGTTAAAATCAGCATTTATCGACATTCAAGGGCAGATAACTCCGCACATTCTCGTCCGATCAGGCCCATAATCAAAATTGTCCGAGAAGTAATAATTCTACTTGTTTTTTGGCCAGTTTTATCAAGATTGCCTAATTTTTGTGGATGGTAGAGTGTAAACACCCAAAATGTGATGGGACGGACGGACGCCGGACAAAAAGTGACCACAATAACTCCTCACCTCGAGTACTTCGTGCTCAGGTGAGCTAAAAAAAAACAACAACAACTAAACATTATTTCGCCAATTTGATAAAGGAAAGGCACAATGAAAGCTTACCAGAGATGACTACCACAAGAGAAAATATGCTGTTAAAAAATTGGCACGTTTTGAAACACATCACCATTCCAGTATCTGATAATTACATGAACATTGTTTTGTGCTGTTTAGTTATCCCGATTTACAGTCATTACGCATACAGTGCATGTGTAGAGTGAACATTCGGGATATTGGACAAAGTCCAGATTAGCGATTACACAGTTATGTTGGCAGAATCAATTTAACCGTTACAAATTCTTTGGAATTGATGATGGGAAGGCGAAAAATGGTGATTCGGTTCGACGTCAGAGAGCTCTTAGCATGCTTCAAGCAGGATGTCGCTTTACATTTCAATTTGCTCGAATTGACAATTACGCGCCTACTTCACTTAGTTTTTGCAAGTTTGACCGCCTACGGTCAACCTAAACTTTGCAGACCGCGTAAAACGACGTTCAGAGAGGATCGTTTTACAGCGACGTCCTGGCGACGTTTCGGATTCCTGTTTATTAAGAATTTAGAGCAACTCCTCCAGGACGTCACATGATATACCGTTAGTGATCAGACTGTCCGGAATAGGCTCCGCACAGCTTGCATCAAGGTCCTCCGACCTTACGTTAATGACGTTAAGAATCGTCAGGCAAGGCATCAGTGGGTATGGACACATCGATATTGAACCAGGAGACATTAAACTGATGTCCGGACGAATCTCTTTATACATGTCATTAACTGACGGCAGGATATGTGGTTGGAGACGATGCGTAAGGCTGGATACCAATAACGTCATCATTGAGACTGTTACGGCGAGCGCAGCGTAAATAATTGGGCAGAAATGAATGACAATAGTTAAACAGACCTCATGTCAGTTAATGGCAACCAAATGGTGCTAGGGCGCTGCAATGAAATTATCCAACATGTCGCTGGACCGTCTTACAACGACATAACGTTGGGATAATTCAGTAAGATAATCAACACATACTTACTCCAAGGAACATACAGAATGATCTACGTCTGATTTGCTTAATCACCAGCAAAAGAACGCATGAAGAACCTTGTTGGACGTCAGGCTAGAGAAAGTAATGACGTCTATAACGTCAGTGGCCTTGGGCGTCATCTGCAGAATAAATAAGCAAAATTTCTTTTTGTGTGGTCAGCAAGCTGCTCTGCAACAGGGGAAGACGTACCGGTACTCTGTTTAAACAGCGTACATTACATCTTCGTTTAAACTATGATAAAATGATACTTAGTTCCCACGAGGCATTTCACGTCTAATCTCGGGGCCTTGGCGGGATATCGTTATCCAATCGTTGACTCTAAACAGCACAACAATTGAAAAATCTGATACAAATTTTCATTGGTTGATGTTTCAAATTGCCGTCATCAGCAAAAATAGAAACGACATAGTTATGCAGAACATAATGCATATAAGAGGCGAGTAAGTAAACAACACGGCGTCGATCACGGAACAAGACTTTAAGAAAACGGTAGAAATGTTTGAACTTCTCGGTTTAAAGAGTTGTATAAGTTGGATTTTAGAAAAGAAAAATGACGGAATTGTTTGTGCGAGGACGGTATAAGGAACGTGTCGACTTATGCATTGATTTTATCTGTCTGATGTTATCACTGTTTACATAAATGATCGCGCGTGTGAGATAAAGCTGAACAATTTTGATTTGATGATTCAAATTGTGTGCTATTATTAGATTATGGCGACTAAATAAACGGTTGATGTTTCAAAAACGGCAGAGGTCGTTTTTGGATGATTTATTCAATAGACATCGGCATTGGAGAGTAGGGAGGACGTTGAATGGCGGTCCTAGCTGCTAATGCTAGACATATGCGTCATTAAAATTTGTCTGACTTTCTATGTCTGACCTCTCTGCACTTTAATGTGAGATAGCTTATTAACGCTTTAGAACTGTGAAACAAAATTTCCAGGAATTTCTAGAAAATTGAATGTACAAACACATCATTTTGTTCTTTTTAAGGGTTTTGGAATAGTTTTTGACTTGGAACCAACATTTTCCGAGTGTGCTATACCTTTTTAGTGGTATGATTGATGATACATATGTCTACCTTCAATGTTTTGAAAACCACCGGATCAAATGAGGTCCTTCATAGATGTACATGCATGTGCAATCGCCGTTGTGGTTTTCAAATATGTCTACCTCTTACAAGTAATAACCGAAGAAAAACAAAATGTAATTGAAAGTCTCATTAAAAGGAACCTGTTAAGCAAACTTTGATTTAGAGAATCCAATGATGTTCCTTCAGATATAAGGAAACTTCTAATGTGTTGGCCATTTTAATTTAGATGTATCTTTGGAATCATTCAGTGTCTATCAAGAAAACATAAAGTTCAAGATCGGACCGCAGTTTAAACTAACGTTTTGTCTCATTGTTCCTCCAAAGATTTGCCGTCAATAAGATTTATTGACAGCACTGACAACCATAATCTAAATATATAATGCAACAGCCTTATCTAGCTTTATCTTTGTAATTAAAAAATTGCAAGCTTCTTGTTGGCAACCCCCTTTCTCGAGATAGTCTAGGAGCCAGCTTTTACAAAGGGGGTTAAATTAGAAGTTCTTGCAACCGGTGACCTATAAAATTTTGAGTGGTATTTTTCAATACATTAGGGTCCCATGCTTTGGTTAAGGGTGGATGACATGCTTAAAAGTGGTAGGATTTTTTTAAATCAAGGTCAAAGGTCATTCAGTGCACTTTTCATACATACCTCTTAAAATACCCCATAACTTACTCATTTATTAAGCTAAAACAATTATTTTAGTATCAAAATAAAGCTGATGATTTGCACTTTGACTTACATGAATAATATACAACTTTTTGATTTTCTACATTTTAGAATATTCATAAATATAGCAAAAAATGGCTAAAAATCACTAAAATAAGTTTTGTCTACAAGTGAAAAAAAGTTTATAAAATACCAAAGGTGTGTTTTTGTGGTTGAAATCATACTTAAAAATTGCCCAGAAACCTGTTCTTGACTTATATGTATTTCTTCACAGAATTAGTCCTTGACTTAGGCTTGTAGTCATAGGTAAAAGTGGGTGGGGTAAATTTTCCCTAAAATTACAAAACGTGCAAACATTGATGTTACAATATATCTTATACATAAATGTGATATTTTATCAGAATTTATTGTTTTGAAATCATATTTGCAGGGATTTGTTAAGCTTTTAATGCATATTCCTGAGAATTGATTTGAATTTTAAGAGCCAAAATAACAATTCAATGAAACAGCATGTTAGATGGATACAGATTATATCAACACCACAATGTCAAAACTATGACTCTTAAAGCGAATATTTATCAAGTATCTATATAATAGTAATCGGTAGCTGAAAATATTCCCCAGGCCCGTGCCATATTTCATAGGAATCAGAACAACATGGGGACGGTCAGAGTTTGTATTGTTGGGTAGTGCATTGCTTTTATAGAGCCAAAGGGAAAGGAATTTAGCGCTGGAACCAAATAGCTCATACACAGGAAACATAATTTACAGTTTAAGTGAATAAAACAATATCTCTAGTATTACATACTTATTAGAGATACAGAAATATCTTTTTTCAAAAATATCTTTCTCCTTTTGTTCAAAATGGCCAACAAAATTCAAGATGGCCCCTTTAATTGTTTATATAGCGAAATTTTAACATAGATAGAAATAAGACCACGAATTAGTCGTTTTTATGCCCCCACATCGATAGATCGAAGGCATATTCATAATTGTTTTACCATTGTTTGTCTGTCTGTCTGTCCGTTCATCCGCCCATCCATCCATCTTCCTGTCCGTCCATCAGTCCGAAACTTAACATGAAAACTTAACATTGGCCTTTTCTCCAAAAGTATTCCACATGCAAAGCTCAAATTTGGTATGTAACCTTCTTTCAATGATATCTATCTGTTCCATGCAATATATCTTTCCCCAAGGTCTTCCATTAATCCTTGTCAACCCTTACCATGAAAACTTAACATTTAAACTAATTAACGTGAAAACGTAACATTGGCCTTTTCGCCAAAGGGAGTTCACACACAAGCCTTATCAACCATTTATTTAAAAGCTTAACATAAAAACGTATCATTGGCCTTTTCAGGGGCATTCGTGTTTCACAAAGACATCTTTTTTAAAGATTAGGCTGAATTATATATGAATTCGTGAGAGATAGCCAGTGATGTGCATTTTCGAAAGTAAGACCATTTTATAGAGTTTTATTTGTCAAACGACGACCGAAATGTCTTCTGCATGATAGTTGCGTAAAGCAGAGGTAATGAATAAACTCATTGTTTTGTTCATTTTATGTATCTTGTATACTTTATTAAATATAAGTTATATCTGTGTCTTTATATACAACACTATCCTCATCCTCATCATCACCATCATCAACAACAACTACAATAACAACAAGACACATGATGCAATAACCAGACTTGTAAAGTCCACAGTTACCCTATACTAAACATTTCAATAAACTCAACTCATGCCATATATACTCATCCTTATCACTGTCTGATGCATCAAGATTCTCAAGTCTTTGCACAGTTCTGACTCACAAACACATGCATCAATGCATAAAAGATCTTCTCTTTGACACTTAGACCTTCGCATGTGGCAGTCAGTTTAACACGAGCATTGTGTGATGTCAAACAAAGCTAGAGGTGCAGGATCTTTACGCATTCTTACAGGAACTAAATTATTGTTGTCATCCTTGATGGTAGATTCAGATACTGGTCAGTTTAGTGCTTACAAATATAGGAATATACTGAATTAATGTTTATACAGAAAATATATATGGGTCCATATATTTATATGCCCCTGTATCGAGCGATCGGGGGCATATTGTTTTACTCTTGTCCGTCCGTCTGTCTGTTCAAAACTTAACATTGGCATTTTCACCAAAAGTATTAAACATACAAAGCTCATTTGGTATGTAGGAGGGCTGTTTATAAAGTATCCGGAATTATGTCATAATTTTTTTCATTTATGTACTAACTGTTATGATATTATAGGATACAAAACTAAGTTTATGCATTAAGGCGCAGTCTTTAGTTGTTATGGCAACATAGGGTCATATTGAGCAGCGCAACCTAGGTCTGAGATGGATTAGTCAGGAAAGTATGACTTACACATCTACTATTTACATCTTTTCGATATATTTGCCACTGCACGATATACCACATTTCCAACATATGCATTTATTTCTCAAAGAAGCGTCTGAACTGTGCTTAGGGAGTTCTATAGATAGTTTCTGGGACACAATTGGCAAGTTATGAACGATTTCGCTGACGTCATGTTGGGACGTCCAGATATATTAAAGTCAGAAACATCATAGGTAAAATAATTTATAAATGCGTTATACCACTCACAAATGCTTGTTTTTTCTCATAGAAGTATTAGCTGTGCGTGTTCATAATCATAAAGATCGTCTCTGTAGATTTTGATTTTCCAAATTACACTCAAATCATTATTGAATACCATTGCCCTAACACCATATTTGCTATGTAAGCAAAGCGATGACTCCAAATGTCAGCCGATGATGTTACGTTTGCTGAGAAAAATGTCCGCTCAAAGGTAACAAGCATTTTGGACAATTGTTGAAGTCAAAATACAAAATATGATTGCTTTAAAAGCGATTCATAAGTCACATATTTGCAAATTGTCAAAAGTTTCCCCGCTCAACGTGACCCCACCCTGTCGAATGCGCCCTCATCCAAACAGCAGCGTTTTTGTTCCAGGATCAAATGTATAATTCTTCACAGTATATGTGTTTAAAATTTCATCTCAGTTGGTTTAATAGTTAAAACGACAAATGGGTGATTAGATTTGTGTACAATATAGCCTAGAAAATATTGAGGCAAAAGAAAATGCTGATAATCAGAATTTTCTCCTTTTGCATCAATGTTTTCCCAAGCATTTTCTCCTAGGGACGTCAAAACGAGGTTTGTTTGGGAAAGATTCAATGATTTCTTTGATATAGATACAAATGAAAGATGAACGATTTACTAGGAATAGTTTTAGCCATGTAATAAGTAAAACATTGTCCAGATTTTTGTCAGGTATATTGTTGTGGAGTTAGAACAACCACAGGTCCAAAGATTTCCACTTTTTTAACCAAAAGTTTCTCTGTGTCTACTCAAATACGTATTACATTCGTGAATCAATAAATAAAGTTATGTTATCATGATGGGATTGTGAAGGATGGATCAACAATTGTGGTATCTTTATTTTCTACTATTTTCTCGTAACAAAATGTCACATGCAATAAATAATTTGCATAATAAGAGATATAGGGCCTATTGAGTTCAATTTCTTGTACAATTAAAACTTATTGGGTCACAAAATTAATTAAACTCAAAGACCAGATCCTCTGTTGTCCCTATTGAAGGCATGTACATAAACGAATATACGATACTAACATGTTCATGGTTACTCTTGGAGACCTTCATAACCACACATCAGAACATCCAGATTCTAGACTGATGATATTGATATGTATTCACAGAATGGAATATTCTGTTCCAAATTACATTTTATGTATACATATTCGAATGTTCTCGTAAGGCTACCAGGTGTAAGCATTGCAATGATGGCAGTTTCGTAATTATCTTTAAAGAAACCCATGCTAGGTTGTAGGAAATACAAAACGATAGGAAACATGTTTATGAAATATTGTATGGAATGGTCAACCTGGATAGCTAGATCATTTCTGCACAAGGAAATTTCAAATGAAGTTCATTTAGTTCTTTTAAATCAAGTCTGTTCTTCTAAATCAAATGTATATACATGTAATTAACTAACCGCACTTAATATTTATAGTAACATTTATGTGACACTGAACCTTGATAGTGCAAAATTTAGTTCCAGCTCTAAAATTGCTTTCCTTTTGGGTCTATAAAAGCAATGCGCTACACAACAAAGCAAATTCTGACTGTCCCCATGTAGTTCTGATTCCTGAAAATCTGGCATGGGTCTCTTTAATGTCCTTTGCTTGTAAGATAGAAAGAGGAATATTTTCAGCTGCTGACTATGCTAATCTGAGTCTTGTTTTATTTAATTGTACTAGATACTTGATAATATTCATTAAGAGTCATTATTTTGACATTGTGGTGTTGATATGACCTGTATCCATCTCGTATGCTGTTTTATTGAATTGTTATTTTGGCTCTTAAAATTCTAATTAATTTTCAGGAATATGCATCAAAAGCTTTACAAATCCCTGCAGATATGATTTCAAAACAATAAATTCTAATAAAACATCACATTTATGTGTAAGATTTAATGTTACATCAATGTTTGCATGTTTTGTAATTTTAGGGAAAATTTACCCCACCCACTTTTACCTATGACTACAAGCCTAAGCTAAAGACTAATTCTGTGAAGAAATACATATAAGTCAAGAACAGGTTTCTGGGCAATTTTTAAGTATGATTTCAACCACAAAAACATACCTTTGGTATTTTTAAAACTTTTTTTTCACTTGTAGACAAAACTTATTTTAGTGATTTTTAGCCAATTTTTGCTATATTTATGAATATTCAAAAATATTGAAAATCAAGAATTTGTTTATTATTCATGTAAGTCAAAGTGCAAATCATTAGCTTTATTTTAATACCAAAATAATTGTTTTAGCTTAATAAATGAGTAAGTTATGGGATATTTTAGGAGGTATGTATGAGAAGTGTACCGAATGACCTTTGACCTTGATTAAAAAAAATCCTACCACTTTTAAGCATGTCATCCACCCTTAACCAAAGCATGGGACTCTAATGTATTGAAAAATACCACTCAAAATTTTATAGGTCACCGGTTGCAAGAAAAGTCTCATTCCAGGACCTGGCTCCTAGACTAAGAGAAAATGACAACTGTACGTAGTGAATCAAGTTGCTGTAAAACGAGCGCAACGGCTGTACAGACTAATGTCAGATCCACTGTATTTTCATCGAATCATATTAAGGAATTTTGCATTTTGTATGAACATTGACAAATTTCATCATTTAGAAATGGAAATGACTAAATATGACGTTTTATTATCATTATATTTTGTTATCAACTTTTATGTACTTACCAGCTCTCTTCATAAAAGATAAAAGTAACATTTTGCATCTTTACAATTTAGTATTGATTGAATGTCACATATCTTAGAGCATGGCAGCCAGTAGGAACTTAACGTGTTTTTTAATATTTTACTTCAAAGCTTCAAATTGGGCAATATCCTCTTTTATTTTCAAATCTTTTTAATCATAATTTGGACGAATTCTTGAAAACGTTCTCCCCTAGTATGTCACACAATTGTGCAGGAAAAGAAAAGTCAATCGACTGAATGACCATCTTAAAATTCAAAACGATCCATTCGAATCAATGAAAATATCTTTATTGAAACGATAGTTCTTCGCAGAGTATGTATAAGCATTGAAAGTTCATATGTAGCATTAATAATTAGAGATATTACCAAAAGTAGTAATATTTGGCTACCATCTTTGGAGTCTAAGAGGGCGACCTCAAATATATATACGAGGGGTTATAAAAAGTTCCCGGAAAAGTGTTGACATTTCTTTAGATTTTGCCTAAAACACAGAAATTCATACACATCGAAGAATGTTGTATTTTGTATTTGACAACGATAGTTATCGGTATGCGGCCTAACGTCGTCGTGTTTCCATTCAAAAGCAGTCTTTGTGGCTTTGTGAAGAATTGTTTCACATGTTAGGGCCATCCAATAATAAATGAGGTTGTTGTCATATCTCAAAAACTGTCTGACAGAATTTGATAAAACTTAGTACTTGCATGGCCAAACATATTAGCTTTAGAAACATTGCGCCAGATGTTGTTACGTTTTAACATCTTATTTATAATATAACTTCCTGTGACACAAATGATTATAACGTGGACGCTTCTCATGCGTCATGGTGGTAGACATAGAATGCAGGTATAAATTGCGTGGGAATGCAATGCTAGGACGGATATATATATATATATTCAAGCCTTTGAAGTGGACAAAGCGATGTCATGGACAGTTGTTTTCTGGTGAGATGAAAACTTTTAGGGCGAAAGGATTAGTGTGCAGAAGCAAACCACCTTTGGTCGATCAACAGAAGCGAAAAATGAAGAAAAATATCCAAAAAGTGATGAATTTTGTTCATGTAAACCAGCGCATATTATTTACAAATGGGTCCTATCTTGGAAAACAGCCAATGAAGAATATAATTGTGTATTTTAAATGAATGTCTTGAGACCTGCCTTTTACAGAAGCGACTAAAGCTGCAAGAATGTAAGACATTTATTCTACATGCCAACATCGCCTGTCACAAGGCAGGTAGGGTAACGTCACTTTTGACGCTCTATTATTGACATATTTTACCACAACGTCAAAATTTTCCGCACAAAAGTTCTCCAGACATTGATCATTGTTTTAAGCCAAAAGAAGCATTCCGTTTTGTGCGTTTTGAGGAATTCAATGCATTGGCAGTAGACGTGACCAGTCAAATAGGACATATAGCCTCTGGTTGCCTATCAACCAAAATTGGATGAGTTCCCCACTGATTTAATTTAGACCGCTATCACGAGCATGACGTTACTATGACTGCTATTTATTGAAACTGCAATTTTTTAGAAACTTACGAAATCAATACAAAACATATTGGTCTTATCAATATATCAAACTGATTTCTATGTATTGTGATTTGTGAAAATGACGAAACTTTTCACCCGTTCTTGAAAATGCATCGCCCCAACACCTTATTTACAGATGCATTTATAACAACAGCTACGAGACGAGCGTCGGAGAGAAAGTATCTAACTGCTACCCATTCAAACTCCTTGTAAGACTGAAACGGTGACAACTTAATGTCTAGCCCAAAGAAACACCTCCCCGATTGGGTTGTTTTTTTTTAACTCGGAACCTCCGGGTTTAAAGTCGACTGCGTTAACTTCTACACCGAGGCTGTCAAATGGTTAGATCAAATTTTTTTGAAACAATTTCTTTAAAACAATAGTTTTTATAAAGTTAAGAAAGGCACTGTGTGCCAGTTTGTGTCAGTTACGATTCGATAGATAGTAGAAAAAAGAGTAATTAGTGGCGGCCATCTTTGAAGTCGAAGATGACAACCCAAAATGCATATATAATTTATTGGAACAACTTGTAAGTTGTTCAAATTGATAAAAACTAAAAAAGATAAGTCAATATCTGCCATAATAAAACTGTGGTCACACATGTTTTAGTTCTCATAAACCGCACACGGGTTTTCTACGAAATTCGGGAGTGATTTGCATACTCGACGTGTTGATACGACAAGATAAGGTTTTTCAATACAGAATTTAGAAAGCAAGATACGGGTTGGTAAGGGTCGATACTGGTCGACACGGGTAAGACTGAACATTATAAATATATGCAGCTGCAGGTCAATAAGGGTCGATACGGATAAGGTACACGGGTCGACACGGAATATTACACTTCCGTGCACGGATATTGAAATCAATGTGGTGGCAAAATTATAAAAATCGCAGTCACACATAGCCGATTTTCGACACGGGAGCACACGGAATTAAAAACCGTGTCGACCTGTTTCAACCCTTATTGACCCGTTTCGTAACCCGTATCAATTCCGTGTGAATTTCGGGGCGATGATACGGTTTTATAATATTTTTATTACTGTCCACCCAAATTAACCTGGGACAACTGTAATTTAAAGTCCGTTAGTTTAGTGTCTTAACAAAACATTGCCGAAGTGGGGTAATTGCATATGCAGATGTCCCTGGTCAATCTTGCTGGACTATATAATTATTATCATTATTATTAATAATATTACTTCCTCTTTGTATTTTTCATATCTTATTCTTTTAATTTTGTTTTCGATGAAGAGTAGACGACTGTCGATGATGTTTTGACCGAGAGATATATTTTTGTCAAAACTACTAAAAGAGAAGCATTGATCCCAGCTATTTTTATGGTAATTTACAGCACTTTCATCACTAAATACAATATGATGTTAAGACGTTGCTATGCCGGTGACGCGACGGCGTGTTGTGGCAGACACCTTTCCGATCAAGAAAACATTGATATGAGTTAAAAATTGACAAAATGTCGACGATTCCGCTTTATCATTCGCTCCGTCGGAATATTTCAAATCAAGTTGTTTATCAATCAGTCACATAAAAGTGAGGCCTTTACAGAAGCGTAGGTTATTTCTTTGCATCCGCGAGTAAGCAGGTGGTATGCACGTCGCCGAACGAGACCCGACAGGGAACACTATGCAGTATATCGAATGAGGCTCTGCGAGATGTCAACGACATAATTTCTGACAGGGTAAAGAAGTCAATATACGTCGAAGATATTTAAAAAGCCGAGTAATCATCGACACTTTACCGACATCTTCAAACGTGAGAAAGCCGCCGATTGATCGGTTTATTGTAACTTGAAAGGCCGACACCTTACGGATCATACAAAAATACTGCTTTCGTCGGCAAAGTCGTCGGTCAATCAACAATGTCCTGTCCAACTAATCGCTGAAAGTTTTCCCGGTGTGATCAAAACCCGCCAATTATACAAAGATCGCTTTTACGTCGGCCAATGCGTCGATATATCGACGACGTATCTCGTCAATACTACCGCCGGCGTTTTGGAGTTTGTATGGGACTCCATGCAGTTCACATGCATTGTACCGCCAGACATGAAGTCGTTATTCGGTACAAGAATGATATACGCCATACGATAGGGGTAGATACGGATTGAAAAGGGTCGATGCGCTATGAACCGGGTTGCCGTACACGGAATTGAAATCCGGGTCGAATTTTTCAACATAGTAAAAAGATTTTCGCTGCCGTACCATTTTTACAAACCGCAAACGGAATCTAAATGGGTGGCGATACGGGTCAATAAGGGTTGACACGGGTCAACACGGGTCGACACGGTTGTAATTCCGTGTGGACCCGTATCGTAAAACCGGCTATGTGTGACCATATCTTAAGGGAGACGTTGCTTCTATATAGTAGGTTATACTACGAGCTGAGCAAAAAGTTCATCATTACTTTTCTACCCTTTACCCGATTGCATTTGTTTTTGATACATGTAATTTTACTATTTCAATCATTCTCTGATGAAATATCGTAAATGTCATATCTAAGACAAGAAACTTTCTGTTATCTATACATAGAAAGAATGTCACCAATAATAATGTAAAACAAGAGGGCCAAGATGGCCCTGGATCGCTCACCTGATAGAAGTTTGAAACTTGCTCCATGCATAACAAGACCCACCTTTTACATGACCTAGGTATCTCTAAGACAAGAACACGAAATTTAAGATGCGAGATTATGATCCAGCTGAAAACAGCATTCTTAATCTTTAATAATCAATATTTGTGGCTGTTAAAGTGAAAACCAAGTTGATAAAAAACATCTATTTTGTCATAATCCAGGGCACATAACTCTGTTCTGATAAAGATATTCTCATCAACCTTATGTCCAAGTTGTTTTTTGATTGGTCAATATTTATTAATTACTGTTTGAGTGAAAATAACAACGAAATCGGTAATTTTGTCACCATCAAGGGCACAAAACTCTGTTTTTTCTAGTCTGATCAATATGAAAAATGAAAACATATAAGATCTCATGGTCACCTAAATTGTGACCAAGTTGTGTCTTGATTGGTCAATATTTGTGTGTTTTTTTTTAGAGTGAAAATAAAGTGGAAAAAAGCAATTTTGTGAAATTCAAGGGCCTGATCAAGGTCTGATCAAGCTGAAAATTTAACTCATTCAGCATCTTATGGTTACCATCATTGTTGCCAAGTTTTGTCTTTATCGGTCAATAAATGTAGATGCTAAAGTGTAAACAAAGTCGAAAATGGCAAATTTGTCAAATTCAAGGGCACATAACTCAAAATTTCCTACTTCAATGACACTGAAAATCGAACTCATTCATTATTGTATGGTTACCAACATTCTAGCCAAGTTTTGTCTTGATTGGTCAATATTTGTAGATGCTAGAGTGGTAACAAAGTTGAAACTAAGCTATTTTTGATATTCAAGGGCGCATAACTCCGAACTTCCTGATCTGATCCAAAATCAAACTCGTCCAAGAGCTTATTGTCATACATGTTTTGACCAAGTTTGGTCAAGATTGGTCAATATTTGTAGATGCTAGAGTGGTAACAAAGTCAAAAACTAGCGATTTTTGATATTCAAGGGCGCATAACTCCGGACTTCCTGATCTGATCTGATCCAAAATCAAACTTGTCCAAGAGCTTATTGTCATACATGTTTTGACCAAGTTTTGTCTTGATTGGTCAATATTTGTAGATGCTAGAGTGGTAACAAAGTCAAAAACTAGCGATTTTTGATATTCAAGGGCGCATAACTCCGGACTTCCTGATCTGATCTGATCCAAAATCATACTCGTCCAAGAGTTTATTGTCATACATGTTTTGACCAAGTTTGGTCAAGATTGGTCAATATTTGTAGATGCTAGAGTGGTAACAAGGTCAAAAACTAGCGATTTTTGATATTCAAGGGCGCATAACTCCGGACTTCCTGATCCGATCTGACCCAAAATCGAACTCATCCAAGAACTTATCGTCATACATGTTTTGACAAAGTTTGGTTAAGATTGGTCAATATTTGTAGATGCTAGAGTGGTAACAAAGTCAAAAACTAGCGATTTTTGATATTCAAGGGCGCATAACTCCGGACTTCCTGATCTGATCTGATCCAAAATCAAACTCGTCCAAGAGTTTATTGTCATACATGTTTTGACCAAGTTTGGTCAAGATTGGTCAATATTTGTAGATGCTAGAGTGGTAACAAGGTCAAAAACTAGCGATTTTTGATATTCAAGGGCGCATAACTCCGGACTTCCTGATCCGATCTGACCCAAAATCGAACTCATCCAAGAACTTATCGTCATACATGTTTTGACAAAGTTTGGTTAAGATTGGTCAATATTTGTAGATGCTAGAGTGGTAACAAAGTCAAAACTAGTCATTTTTGACGTTCAAGGGCACATAACTCTGGACTTCTTGGTCCGATCTGACTCAAAATCGAACTCATCCGAGAACTTATGGTCATACATGTTTTGACCAAGTTTGATTGGTTGATATTGATTGGTCAATATTTGTGGGTGCTAGAGTGGTAACAACAAATTGTGGACAGACGGACGGACAGACGGACAGACGGACAGATGGACAGACGGACAGACGCCGACGGACAAAAAGCGACCACAATAGCTCACCTTGAGCACTTCGTGCTCAGGTGAGCTAATAAACTAGTTCTAAGTTAAGAAAAAAGTTGAACAAAGTGTAACAAAATTCATTTCCTGGTATTATTGTATAAAATCAATCTTAATCAATATAAATATATTTTTGTGTTTTAATTATTTCCACTGGTCAAAGACCAGTAACACGCTATGGGAGCCTGACCAGCGGCACCTATTTTTTCGAGCAAAAATGGCGGACATAACAAACCTGCAAGAAATAGATACTGCAAACAAAGGAAGATTTGTCACATTTATACTCAATTTTGCACGTTCATACTCATTAATATTTGAGTACATATATTGCTTTACCACTTTTGACTCTTAAATGAACTTATTAATCTTTAGATTATCTAAAATTGTGCCGACAATCTTCACGATGTGCTGTGCTCATCATTTTAAGCGAGAAATGCTTTAATGAACCAATAAAAAATCACACTTTACTGTTTCTACTGGTTTTATTTTCGTGTGTGGACATAGATTTCTGTATGACAGAACCTTTGTGTAACTCTGAGTCGTGAGAGATGTGTATTATTAGAAAAAAAAACAAAAACGAAAAAACGAAACTACTGTACGAGAAAAACTGAACTTTTTTTCCGAGCAATGTCACAATCCACTGTATGCGTAGTTCGTTCATTGTTTACAGATTTAGTTTGGAAATTCCAGGTTTTTCTGAACGCGTTAATCGAGCAATTGAAAACTTAGAGACGTATCCTAGTGGTCATTATTTTCAGTTAATCAACTGCATGAAGGATTAAATCTCTTTAAGCAGAGTCAATCTAAATGCGCATTTAAATCATTTTAACCCTTTTCCAAAGCGTAAATTTCAATTCAAAAATAGCTGTTTACCACAGAATTGATGTTGAAAAAATATTGGGTTAGTGTAAAATAAAGCATTGAAATTATAGATGCGAAAGGAGGAAATGCTGGTTATAAATATTTCCTCTTTTGCCCCAATGTGTGCTCAAGCCTTTTTTGTTAGGAACGAAAAAAACCAGGTCGTGTTTGGGAAAGGGTTTATATAGTTTTTGGAACTTGTTCATGCAAATTAAGCTATCTCGAGTCAAAGGAATTACAGCACTGTCTTGATGATGAAATAAATGAACAAATAAACTAAATGGTTAATATAGAACCTACTCATCAAAGCATGTGATTCACGAAATCGACACTAAATATTGATTTAAAAATGAAACATGTCTTTGAAATAGTATTCAATGTATATTTTCTCCTAACACCACTCATGTTCTGTCTGCCTTAGTACTGTCTCTTGTTTTTCTTGCACACACTCTCTCATTGTCCGAGTCCACCCGACCGGAAAATCCATAGAACATATAGAATATTAGAGTAAATATCATAACTAAATCTTTTTAAAAAGATTACACTCTTTAAGAAAGTTAAAAATTGATTCAGGCCTAACAGTATCAAATAATGTCTTTAAACTGCTAGCGTTGAAATGCCTGTTTCTAATGATGGCTAAATCCACACAATCAATGAGGAGATGCTGGACAGTCAGCTCCTCGTTACAAGGAATACATTGAGGTTTTTCCTCGTTCTTTAATAGGTGCGAATGGGTCAAATATGTGTGCCCGATTCGCAGTCGTGCCAAAACTAACTCCTCGCGGCGGTCAGATCGAAGACCTGGCAGCCATTCACCAAGTGCTGGTTTAATACTAAACAATTTATTTTGGTGATTAGCCTCGTCGCTCCAACAATTTTGCCATACATTTTGAATAAAACTATTTATCAGTGGTTTAAAATCAGTAAAAGGGACTCTAAAAGGTAAAATATCAAGTGACAACGCCTCCTTGGCAGCCTTGTCTGCCTCTTCGTTGCCACGTAGACCGCAATGGCTTGGAAGCCAGCAAAAGACAATATCAGTATCTTGATCATAAGCATATAAACGAGAAAGCTTCTCAAGAAGTTTCACAATAATTGGGTTGTCCGTTTTTTCGTGCTCGAGCGCTTGCATACAGGACAGAGAGTCTGTAAAAATAATGTAGCGCCAATAGCCATTTTCAACGATGTGCTCGAGCGCAAGGTCAATAGCCTTGAGCTCGGCAGAGAAAATGGACGAGTTATCGGGCAAACGATACTGATATTTGAAGCCATCTAAAATGGCAGCAGAAGCAACTTTTTCTTCGCTTTTAGAACCATCGGTATAAATTTGTAAATGAAGCATGTGTTTTTCTTGTACTTCAAGGAATTTATTTTTAAATACTAAAGGATCAGTTTCCGACTTTTTCGTTGAAGCGAGATCATAAATAAAGGTGGGACTTTTACACGTCCACAAAGGTACGTTTGGAACTTTATGTTCCGCCACGTCATCTAGATCGAAATCTAGAGAATTTATATCTGCCTTACAACGTAAACTGAAAGGAGGTATGACCGATTCCTTCTTATTAAATTCCTCTTCATAAAGAGGTTCAAATACAACGTCATGTGTAGGATTATCTTGATTAGATTTAAGTTTTAGATAATAACCCATTGATAATTTCTTTCTACGTAAATTCAAGGATGGCTCATTTGCTTCCGCATAAAGACTGTTAATTGGCGATGTTTTAAATGCGCCCAGCGCAATACGTAACCCTTGATTATGAATAGAATCAAGCTTGCGCAAGTAGGATTGACGGGCGGATCCGTAAACAACACAACCATAGTCTAATTTAGATCTCACAAGAGATCTATAAAGACGTAATAAAACTTTTTTGTCTGCTCCCCAGTCCATACTGGAGACGACACGTAAAAGATTTAGAGCTTTCTTGCATTTATTGCTCAAATATTCAATGTGCGGAATGAACGATAATTTAGAGTCAAATAAAAGACCCAGGAACTTGAATTCTGGGACAACTTCGATTCGGATCCCGTCCAAAGTGAGTTCTGGATCGGGATGGAGTTTTCTGGATTTACAGAAATGCATACATTTTGTCTTGGTTTTAGAAAATTTAAAACCATTTTCATTAGACCATTTACTCAGGTTGTTTAAAACCTGTTGCAACTGTCTTTCAATGGTATGCATGTGTTTTGATCGGTAGCAAATACAGAAGTCATCAACGTAAAGGAAATATTCAATACCAGGGCAAGTTGCCTTTATAATATTATTGATTTTAATACTAAAGAGTGTAACAGAAAGAATGGAGCCCTGGGGGACACCCATCTCCTGTTCATGAGGATCAGAGAGCGTATCTCCAACCCTGACTCTAAATTGCCGTTCATCCAAAAACGCAGAAATGAAATAAGCAAGGCGACCTCGAATACCGAAATCATAGAGGTCATTCATGATTCCATACTTCCATGTGGTATCATATGCACTCTCCAAATCAAAAAAGACTGAAACAACGTGTTCTTTTTTGATAAAAGCTTCTCTGATAAAAGTTTCGAAGCGCACTAAATGATCAAGAGTGCTTCTCTGCTTACGAAAGCCACTTTGGGCTGACGCAATAAGTTTGTTTTTCTCAAGAAACCATACAAGACGGTCATTTACCATTCTTTCCCTGGTCTTACAAACACAACTTGTTAAGGTTATAGGCCGGTAATTCGAAGGATTATCTGAATCTTTACCAGGTTTGGGTACTGGAATGACAATAGCTTCCCACCAAGAGGCTGGAAGTATTCCCGTTTTCCAAACACTGTTAAAGATATCGAGTAAACACTGAAGGGATTGGTGCGGTAAATGCTTCAGAAACTGGTAGTGGATATCATCACATCCAACTGCAGTATCATGGCATTTCTTAAGGGCTGTTTTTAGCTCCTTAAGAGTAAATTCTTTATTATAATGCTCTGTATTTTTGGACTTAAAATTCAATTTAACCTTTTCTTTTTGTTCTTGATGTTTTTGAAATTCAGGCGAATAATTAGAAGAGGAGGATTTCTTGGCAAAAGTATCCGCTAAAACATTTGCGATGTCAGGCTTAGATGAAACAACGCCATCATCAGTATTTAAATGCCCAACACTAAGCGAAGAGTTCTTGCCACTAATTTTCCGCACCATATCCCAAGTCTTTTTGACAGACGATCTAGAATTTAATCTAGATACATACTGTCTCCAAGACGTACGTTTACTTCGTTTAATAGTGCGCCGTGCCCTCGCACGTGCAACTTTAAACTTTATAAGATTTTCCTTAGTCGGCCTTAGATCAAACTCTCTAAGAACCGACTTTTGGTTTGCTATAGCCTTTTTGCAATCATCATTAAACCACGGCTTATTTGGATGTTTAGGATTTTTAGACGTTCTCGGAATTGCCTTTTCAGCAGAAGCATATAATAAAGAAGTAAATAATTCTGCAGGATTCTCACAATCTTCAAAAGCTTGAGGTGTAATGGACTGTTCACATACAGTTTTGAACAAGCCCCAGTTTGCCTTATGGAGTTTCCACCGCTGTGGTCGCTCCTGTACTGATGGTCCAATTTCCGATACAATAATCGGAAAATGGTCACTACCATGCAAATCGTCATCAACTTTCCAGTTATAATCTGGAAAAATTTGAGGACTGCAAACTGTTAAGTCTAAAGATGAATATGAACCAGTAGCAGGATGTAGATAAGTAGACGATTTGTCATTTAAAAGAGAAAGATCGTGCTTTGAAATGAAATCGTCAACAATATGACCTTTGTTGTCCGTGTTGGAACAACCCCATAACGTGGGATGGGAATTAAAATCTCCCATTAAAATAAAAGGTTTGGGTAACTGTTCAACAAGACGATCTAGTTTCCTGCTGTCAACAGGAGAACTAGGAGGAAGATAAATAGAATAAAGGGTAACTGTTTTATTAAGCGAGATGCTAACGGCCACTGCCTGTAAGGTAGTGTCGAGCTGTACAGGACGATGTGGAACATTGTTATTCACAATGATACCAACACCGCCTGAAGCTCTTTCACTTCCCATAGAATGTTTAAGGTAACAAGAATGATATTTGAGGGAAAATTTATCTGTATCTTTTAAAAAAGTTTCTTGTAAACAAACTGCTACTGGTTTTTCCTTTGAGACTAATAAATTAAGTTCCTCGAAATTTGATTTGATACTACGGCAATTCCATTGTATAATCGTTTTAGCCATGATCGACATTAGAATTATAAGGAAACCACAAATAAATGGAAATTTGGAATTATTCATCTTTTATTTATTTTAATAATGTTGCTACCTTGCCTATTTTTGGAAGAATCTGTGACAAATGGTTCATCCGTAACCATGTCTTCATCAAGACAATTATAACGGTTGAACTGCTTGATCGGATCATCCGATCCCTTAGGTCGGCGATCCGATATCACCGGGGTCACAGGCTTTTTCTTTTGATTAGTTGTGACCTTGTCACTTGCAGGAATATTACTTTTTTTGCTTGTAGAAATTGTCGTATCTTCTCTATTAGAAGAACAAGAGGCTGGTGAAATTGATGGTGTGGTGGTGTCTGAAATCTTGTCATTTCCGGCCCTTTCCAAATTGGAAGAGGAAGGAGGAAGCGAGTTTGAGGCGGGAAATAGCTTGCTTATCTCTGCTTTTTTCTCTGGGAAGAGAATGCACAGCTTTCCGAAAAGGTCTTTGCAGTTCTGGCACCCGCTTTCTTCTTTCTTCGATTCAACATTTCCCTTTGTGGCTTGGGCGTATGTGCCTAGGTTGTTTCTGCTTTCTACAACCTTTCTGGCATCGAAGAAAGAAAGACCTTCCCTACATTTTACAGTAACAATCTCCTTCTCCTTCTTCCAATAAGAACAGGTGCGTGAGGTTGCAAAGTGTGCTTCGCCACAGTTGACACACTTCAGGGAGTGTTCACAATTATCGGCATCGTGTGACTCAACAGGACGAGCACAACGACGACACAATTTGTCCTTTTGGCATTTCGACTCGTGATGTCCAAATCCATAACAACGGTAACATTGCAATGGATTTGGTATATACATGTCCACTGCGACTTTCAAATAACCAACTTTGACAGATTTGGGAAGCAGGGCAGAATTAAACGTAAGTACGATTGTGTGAGAATCTTTTTTAACACCAGCGCTATAAAAAGATAACCTTCTTGCAGCTGTTACGTTTTGTGAGGCGAGTTCGGCCACAATTTCACCTTCGGATACTCCCTGAAGGTCAGGGCACCGAATTGTTCCTTTTGACGAGTTTAAGGTAGCGTGTGGTGTACATTTACTTGGAATGTCAAAGAATTTCTTGATTGATAAAAGATTTTCTGCATGCGTGCGTTTAACAACCTCCACTAAAAGAGCACCAGAGTTGAGTTTTTTGACAGATTTAGGCTCACCAGCCAGAGAAACCAGAACTTTATTTATAACGAACGGGGACAATTTCGAGAGTTGCTTATTTTCATCTTTCGATTCTATTAACAGAAAACGAGGAAACGTTGCAGTCGATGAGGCGTGTCCAGAGTCATAATCCATTTCAGTACATTTTCGTTTAGAGTTTTGCGTATCCATTTTGAGTTTTGTGTTGTTCATTACCCGGGCCCCCACCCACCATGGGGTCCAACAAGGGGACATGGATTTCGGAGTGGGTATCCAACTCCCCATTCCAAGGCTACCCAGGTAATATACTCAAGCCAACCAACCAACTAGTTCGACAAAAAAGTACATGAAAAAACTCCACACAGAGCTTCGCCATGCAAATTGACGTCGACCAAGCCACGTAATCAACCCAATTAACCCATGAGCCTGCATAGACTAGAGCTATAACTTGTTAAATGACAACGGGAAAATATACCCTACAGAGGTTCAGTATTATATAACTGAAAAGAGTATTTTGACAATATTGTCGATAAAGTAAACTTAAAAAACGATGATACATGCCCTAGTCTAAAACGACCATCTAAGCTCCCGTTTACACCGAAGCCGAGGCCAAAGCAGCGTGTTGGGAAGCTGGAGAGCCCTGGACTTCCCTCAACTAACCAGGATCCTCTTTTCCGGCTTACGAGTATCCACTCACGGCAAACAAGCGGGTCCGCACTTATAACAGACAGACTGTCCTTTGCTTGGGGTCTTACCATTTGCTACAGGACAGGGCAGCCGGGATATTTCTAATCCCCCTCCACAGCTGGGGGCATCAAAACATTGAAGACGTATTTCTGACTTACTGATGTCTTACGAAACAACAATCAAATTACCTAGGACTTGATGGAAGGGGCGATACCTGACTCCTTTCCTAAGCGTGTAGACTGTAAGACATTGGTACTTAAGACATAAATACGCCTTAAATCCTTTGATGAAACTGGCCACAGTCTCCTACCAAATGGGTGGACAATCTTAAACCTAAGTGGCATGAGTAGCTTTATTCTCGAAAACATCAAATGTAGTTGTGCTAGAGATGTTGAGAGAAATACATGAATATGTTGGTAAGTCGTTTTAGCTTCACTTTTCATACATGTAATATAGTGTCGAAAGAGGCATTTCACCCATTCTAATCGAACATTTTGTAGATACCAGGCCGCGACCATAGCGCAGTCAGGTGCTCCAGTCGCAGCGATATTACCATGTAGTTTAAATAAGCATTAAGGGGGAATGCTCCAGTTTCCTGAATTTTTCCAAATAAAAGAATTCATTTATTTTTTGTATGCTGAAACTATATGTAATTACCAATTCAAAAATGAAATAAAAATGGATGGTCAGCGATATTGTTTGAATTTTATAGGCATTCGTATAACATACCGCTACAGCGAAAAAATGCATAATTTCTTGCACCTACCCAAGGTCACTAAAATGCTTATAAATGCTCTATAATCGTCGTTTAGTCCCGAAAACGGATTTAAAGTAACTTCTTACATTTAATAAGAACAGAAAACCCAAAATATGTGCTATTATAAACGCACAAATGTGTAAAACAGCATGCTCGCGTGTTCAGTTCGATCAACGAAGCTGAAGTGTTTTATGTCAAAATTTGCATATTTTGGAAATATTTCAAGTTCTACATCATAGACTTTGATAAAACTCCATCATTGTATTAAGCAACGTGTCCTGGTAATAATTCAAAAAGAAAGTGTATAGGTCAGTACACTTTTTAGAGCATTACAGCAATTTTTATCAGCTACACACGAAAAAAATGACGTAAAACAGTGGTAACTGTGTATACACTTACAACTGTCTTGCTCTAAATACTCGATTTCCATCTTGACGAAATCAGTTTCGCATAATAAATACGCTTTTACCATCGAAAATTGTAAATTCTAATCACGTGTTATATTATTTAAAATATGGTAGCGAATCATATATGGTACGAAATGTTTAATTTTCTATAGTAATGACCGAGTGTTCCGAAAAACTGGAGCATTCCCCCTTAAATCCCAATCCTTCCATCGATATGTCTAAACCAATAGGTGTCACTCCTCAACGAAACAGGCCTATTAAATATATAGTAAGATGGGTCAATTTGGCAGCTTCTAGCTTGTCTCAGAAGTCTTTGTGACACATTTTACATAGTCTGCCTGACAGACCATTCCTTTGTCTTTAATGTACTACCGAGAAAGTGGTATCAACAGCACCATCAGCTAAAATCACGCACCCGTGAGCACAGCCACCCTTGCAATTTGCCATCTCTTTCGGGATCTGCATGTGACACACCCTCGTGAAAGGTCACGACCGCGCAAGAAACTAGTTCCCGACAAATTCATTAAAACACACCCCAGCAGTACACTGATGGTCTGCCAGTATGCAGAACCACATTACATGCTTCTGCCCTTTACTATAGACACAGGATCAATGCATCAAAAGGAGCGAATCCATTTTTGACGGAACTATGTTTGTATACTACGATCCGGAAGCATTTCCCGTTGTGGAGTGTCTCCAATAACAATACAAATATGAGATTTCGTACGCAGTGAACCGTGTATTGCACGAGCGTAAAAGTTTCCATTCATGTGTATTTTTGGACATGGGTTGATGGAAGACTGTTGTAAATACCTATAAAATACTATGTATATATCATTGTCTTGCATAGTTCGTTTCCATAGTCGGTGTAATTTTACGCGATCCAAAATTTTCCGTTCGTGAAATCTTTATTTGACGTGCAAATAAGAAGCATTCTTTTATTGTTCAGCTGGCGTGTGGGTGCTCAATTGTTTGAATACGACAGAAAGTTACCAAAAGGTATACACGTGTCCAACATTATTAAATCTATGAGTCCTTATATATTTCTCTTATGTATGTATTTCCGTGTGATATCCTTTGTATGTCCGTCTCTCTTTCATCTCATGCTCTCTTCTCTGTCTACCTAGGATTTAAATTCTATACTGAACTAAAGTGAAAACGCTACACCTACTTCGCTTGTCATATTTTTTCTAAATTTACAACAAGTAAAAAATTCAAATGAAAGTGTTTCGCATTGTTCATTGACTTGGTTGTGCTTAGTGCTTTACGTTTTGTGGATGAAAAAAACGGACCTTTTTAATGTTTTAATTTGAACGGAAATTTTACACAATTTCAACCTTCAGAAATTCAAGCAGAAGAATGCAAACCATGCCGGACTGCATGGAATGGTAGTCCGCCAAGTTACCAGTCAGGAAATGTAAAGAAGCGTTCGTAACATTGTATTAACGTTAAGAAAATGATGTTTTAAAAGCAGACTTTTCATTGTGTTCCAAAGCTTGAAAATTTTACAATATAATCTCCTTAGGAAATTGAAATCGCTATTGCATGGACATCTGGGAACAATCCTAGTCGAAGAAAGGGTTAAAAAAATGCCCTGTAAAGTCAGCATGATGTTGCAAAAACCTCCAATCGAAAACCTTGATAAATTTGTGAATATCAAACATTTCAAATTCCCTATTTGTTTATGTCAAAGGGAGGTAATTCGCAAAATTAACAGATTGATTTTAGAGCTTGCTACAAAAGATACACTTGTGTGATTTAAAATGTTTTTTTTTTTTTTTTTTTTTTGTTTTTTGTTTTTTGGGGGGCAACCTGGATATGAATTCCAATCACTGTATCATTTTATCATCATAAGGATTGGTGGAAAGAGAAACAAATGTGGAATCAGATATCTAAACTGATTTACACCAAAGATTTCTATCTTCTACAAATGTATAAAACGCTCCGAACACTCGTACAGAAATTAACTCAAATCACCCGTAAATGAAATTAATTCAATCCGAATACGCGTCCAGTAAGACTAAAAAAATCGGTACTGTAATGCACGTGTTCGGGGGAACTTTTGGTCTTCGTACAGTGAATAAAAACATCAATATTCCAATTCTAACATTTGCGATCATCTTTAGGCTTTTGGATTTTCAAAGAATAATGCAGTCAATGTAATTTTGATAATATAACGTGTACCTTAAATATATGTTTTATTTCTTTTAATCATTTAAAGGGTGGACAAATATATGCATAATTCACGAGCAACGCCTCTTCATTACGTTTGGTTATCGTTTACGTTATGTATGCCAGTCCGATGAGCTAAAGACAAAGACAATAACGAAGTTGAATCATAAGCCGACCTATTTATGCTTCGAAGTTGGTGTTATAGGACAAAAAACACAACTTACGTTCAAATAACTACTGGGACCGTCAGAATCCACTTCCTTGTCCGCCATTTTGTTTGCTCGAAAAAATAGGTGCCGCTGGTCAGGCTCCCATAGCGTGAGTAAGCTACTTTCATGGCGTTGTGTCCGTCGTCCGTCCATGCGTGCGTATGTAAATTTCTCTTTAAAATATTCTTCTCTAAAAACAGTGGGTCAATTTTGATCAGACATAGCAGAAATGTTCATCGGGTCGTGCCATACGTAAAGGGTGTCTCACGGATAGGAAAAATAACGTGGGAGTTTGCCCACGCTCGGAATTTAATGAAATTTGGCGTGAGGTTAGTACACTAAATAACAGTTCACATTCATGAAATGTTTCAAATTGCACATTCCAGAAAAAAATCTCGGGATATCAAGTTTTCACCAGGAAAAAAGAGGGTACCCTGATTAAAACATTAAGCAAGCGTTCTGATTATTAGTTTCATCTTGTAATTTACTCTAAAAATAATACCCAGTAGTCCGTGATCCTGTATGAAACAAAAATACATATAATTATGTAAAATGTTTTTATATCAACTGATAGTAGGGGGGGGGACCCAAAAATTCGTAGTTTTTAAATAATTTAGCACATTCTGTTCTAAAATTTACTTTGTTCCAGTTTTTGTCAAGATACGAAAATCATGTAAAAGTTGCCCACAAATATACTCATGATGATATTGAAATACTTTGTATGAAAAAATAAAAAAATAAATAAAACCGGTAACAGGTTGCTTTTGGAATTTCCACCTGAATGGTACACATTTCCAAGAATGGACAAAGTTGAGTTTTTTTTTAAAAAAATGACATTTTCGAATGTTTTGTTTACTTTTTTGGTTATTTTAATTTACCTGAGGACAAATCAAGATGTAAGATATTTTCCTGTCATTTCCTGTCATATGTCCGTGTGTCTGTCTGTCTCATGGTACTTTCTCAACAATTTTTTCTCCCAATCTAATATGTTAATCATTTTGAAACTTGATAAAAAGTATCCTTAGGTGAAGGGAGTCCAATGTTGTTTATTAGAATTTCTTTTTGTCATAAACTTTTATTGTTGCGGCAGCATAAAAGGGGCAACTTTCACGTATAGTAATAAAAATAAGAACTTTTTGTAAAGCTTTACACGGCCATGAGGTTTTAAATTTTGTAAGTAAGTTTGCTAAGGGGTACACTTCAAAGTTGGTTAAAATATTTTCGTCCAGGGTCACATTAGGTCTTGTCCCAGGTGAACCTAATTTACAAAAAAGAGAGGAAATTTTCTATAAAAATAGTTTTAATTATTCAAGTCAGTCATGATTCATAAAAGCAATCGGGAAGAATTTTTGATAGATTTTTTGAAACATAAGAAAGCAAATTAGAAAAAGCACCGATTTCTATGATGGCATCTGATTATCGAGCAAAACTGAAAATATTGTTGTAATGCATCAGAAACAGAATATCCAGCTTCCGTGTGACTAGTAAGGGCTAATGATGGCTAAACCACATGCTAATTATATGACATTATTGAAATGTGTATAAATTGTGTATCAATACAGGTTAAGCTATGCTCAGAAAAATTAATTTGCAGAAATAATTGCACCCTGCTTCATCCCATTTAGACCACGTTATGAAATAAACAAGTACATTTTCAACTGTGTAACTGAAAAAGATATACTGAACAAAAGTGAAAACGCTACACCTACTTTGCTTGTCATATTTCTTCTAAATAAAACAAATAAAACAATCAAATAAAGTGTTTCACATTGTTTATTGTCTTGGCTGTGGCGAGCAATAACAGTTTTGTGGATCTGAATTACGAGGATGAAAAACGGACCCTTTTAATGTGACAGGGGTCCGTTTTTCAGGTGTACAATTTGAACGGAAGTTTTACACAATTCAAACCTTCAGAAATCCAAGCAGAAGAATGCAAACCATGCCTGGCTGCACGGAATGGTAGTCTGACAAGTTACCAGTCAGGAAATGTAAAGAAGCTTGCATAATAGTGTTTCGGCGTTTAGAAAATGATGTTTGAAAAGCAGAATTTTCATTATGTTCCAAACCTTGAAAATTTAACAATGTTATCTCCATAGGAAATTCAAATAGCTATTGCATGGACATCTGAGAACAAACCTAGTCGAAGAAAGGGTTCAATAATCCCCTGTAACGCCTGAATGATGTTGCAAAAAACTCCAATCGAAAACCGTGACAAATTTGTGAATACTAAACATTTTAAATTCCCTATTTGTTTATGTCAAAGGGAGGTAATTCGCAAAATTGACAGATTAGACCTTGATTTTAGAGCTTGCTACAAGAAATTAGTGAGATTTTAAGTGGTTTTTTGGCAACCCAGATATGATCAATTCCAAAAAATAATGAAGCGTTTTCTGCGCATGCGTATATGCGGCATTAGATGAAATCACCTCTAATTAAGGGCTGTAACTCTGACATTAAAGGAGACAAAGCAATGGAATTTCGACAAAACGATTGCAGAAAGCCTGGGAAATAACGCCAACATATATTTCATGTTATTAGTTTGATACTTTTTCCAGAAATAAGAAATATTGCAGTGTAGCGTTTTCACTTTTGTTCAGTATATAATGCTGTAACAGTCTTTTACTGAATCATAAGGGGCCTTCCATATCGTGTTAGTTCATTAATGGCGCTTAGAGCAAAACTGTTGGTTATGTTTTAGTTACCTGGAAGGGCAAATTTTGGTGCTTTATTTTACCTGTTCTAGGCGTCTTCTCAATTCAATAACATCTGGCTTGACCTTTATTGCATGTCATAGTGTCACTAAAATTGTGCATAGACATTGTGACCAAATAGTAAAGAAAACTGGCAATGTGTATTTGTATGCCTATTTTGGCTTCCATACATGTAATTTTGTAAATAAAAGTAATATTTATATTTAATCTGTCTTTTTTTCAATGAGTTTTTGGGAATGAATTTTGCTTTAGGTTTGTACTGTATGCTACAGTTAATTCTACTGAATAAAAATGTTTTAGGAGCACAACCAAATTTTTACTGAATACAAGGTTTGGACCAAAACATCTCCTTCATCAAAAATATGTGTATGAATTATATGATATTGTTACCGGTTTTGGATTTCTATATAATTAAGCTGAAAGTAAGAAGAAACATGTAGCATGTTTTTGTGACTATATGGAATCTTGACAAAGACTCCAACATACTTGACTTTTGCATTCAATTTTGCTCTTTTCCGAAATTTTCTAGAAAAATATGCATATTTTTTTAATGATTAATTTAATAAAAACATTCAAAATTATTTCCTCAAATACTATTGCTGGTATAAATGTAATGCTCTATGTGTCTCGGAGCAAATTCAATTGACAGATCTTGAAAATACACAAAACTAAGGTTTAAGGACACATGAAAATGGGGCCATGTTTCATATCAAAGTGGGAGTAAGTCAAGGTGGCTTTTTGGAATTCAGTTTGGATTATCTAAGATACTAATTGCATTTTCATAGCTTGTATATGGTCCATTATCACCATGCAGAATTATAGAAAATTCATGCGTGGGCAGATTTGAGACACCCCCTTTGTGAAAAGAATTTTGATTGGTCTGTTAACGTGGGCGTGGCACGTTTGGGCTTATCAGACTTAGAGAAATCACAAAAGAATTCTTTTAAAAATTAGCCATTGGGCCAATTTTGACCAAACTTGGCAGAATCTATGCATTTTTTACCAAACTTGGCAAAAATGTACCTTGGGCGACCCTTTACTGAAATTGTTCATTAAATTTTGAATGGCCCCAAATTGTGTGCTTGGCGGGGTGGGACATAGAGAAATCACGAAATAATTATTTAAAAATCGGCCGTTTGTCCAATTTGAACCAAACTTAGCAGAAACCTTCCTTGGGTGGCCCTTTACGTGATTTGTTTGTAAAATGTGCTTGGTAAAAATGTTGGCGTGGCAGGGCGGGGCTAATCGGAATAGGAGAAATCACGAAATATTTTATTTGAAAATCAACTAATGAGCCAATTTAGGCCAAACTTGGCCGAAACATTTCTTATGTTGTCATTTACTTTCATTGTTCGTGAAAATTTGCTTGGTCCAAAAATGCGGGCATTGCAGGACTGGGCTTATCATAATGGGAGAAATTATGAAAATAAATCTTGAAAAATCAACCAATAGGCCAATTTTGACCATGATTCGAAAAAATGCTTCTAGGATTGTCCCTTATCTATAATGTTCATGATATATTCATTGGTCCATTAATATGGAAGTAGCAGGGCGGGCCTAACAGACGGAATTTAAAAATAATTCTTAAGAAATCAACCATTGGGCCAATTCAGACCAAATTTGACAGACAGAAAATTAATGTAAATGTAGTGGCCCTCTCTTAAATTGTTCATGAAATTTTGATTGGTCAATGGTTGTAGGGTGGTGGGACCTATTAAGACCAGAAATATTCCTTGGAGCCCATTTCCAAGATTTGGCAATGCGAGCCTTACAAGAAATCATGAGATAATTATTCTATTTTAGCCAGTGGAGCGATTCTGATCCTCTTGTACACATTGTTATAAATACACAACTTATACTCAGTCCTTTTACAAAATGCAAAATCCGTTTCCAGTAGATGAAAATTGCAATGTATTTCTTTTCTTCTATTCTTCAACAAATGACAATTTTCAGGACCTTCAGTACTTTAATTATTCTCTGTATTATACGAAATTGTGAAAGAGAGTATCTAAATAATAATAATCATTTTTTTTCAGGTATTATATACGGCATTATCATCAGCAAGTTTGAAGTAGTGTGGACAACCGTCGTTTGTTCTTTGGTCGCGTCTTTATCGTATGTCGCAGCATTTTGGGCAACAGGACTGCCATACCTGATAGCAACAAGTGTCATTACAGGTAATTTTAGTTCATCCTTTCTTTCATACCTTTCACTTTTGCATGATAAACACAAGTTCTGAGAAAATTGTTTTCTGGAATGTGCGATTTGAAACATTTTATGAATATGAACCGTTATCTAGTGTACTAACTTAACACCATTTCATTAAATTCCGAGCGTGGGCAGACTCCCATGTTATTTTTCCTATTCGTGAGACACCCCGTTACTACAATACTACAAATTTCCAACGGATGGTTAAACAATTTGATCCTTTCGCTTTAAAAACTTTTAAACTTTACAAATACTATTGTCTGAACATGTACATGTATTTTTTTCTTGTTCGAACCTTTCCAGAACGATAAAATTTAAGGCGGGTCGACAACAAAAAATCAATACTGCATCGAAAATATTTAGGTCATCAAACCTGGTCTTGCTTGAGAAAGCGTTAACTCTACGAGTCTGGTCTAAACTTTAGCGCATTAATAATTGGATGCCGATTAAGTGACCGTTCCTGTGAGCGATACAGGGACATCTTCACCCTTTATTCAAGAAATGAATGATTACGAAAAAAATCTAATTACACTGTATGAATTTGCAAAGCGGATATCCATATATAATGGAAAAGTTGTGTAAACAAGATGAGACCATATACATGTAGACACACGTAGAAAAATACGACCACTGGTAGATACCGCCGTTAAATATGAGAATAACTCCATGATATGTACAAATCAATCTGAATCGGCTTCATATGGGGATGCTTCCTGCCAAGTTTGGTTGAAATGGTTCTCAAGAAAAAGTTGACAATAATAAAAGTTAACGCACGATGCACGAGGGACGAAACACGCTCGCAATAGATCACCGTGATCTTCGTTCAGGTGACCTACAAAAAAGACGGATTTTTTAAAGATAAATATTGAAGTCATACGTGCGAAAGGCCTCGAAGGAGCCAGAAGCCCGCCTATACCTTCCGGATAGCTATAGTTGAAATAAATAGAACCAATAATTCAAATCCTATATATCATCCAGGTAAAAATATGCCATCGTTGATTTTCTCCATAGAGCATTTTGACTGTGTGATATTTTATCAACATCTGTTTACCTAAATTCCCTTCCCTAAATCGTACGTTTAAGATCCAGTCTATCTAACGTCACGCGCACTGACTGGACATAGTTGCACCAATTGTTGTGACGGCCATTTTGTTTCGTCTGCACTTGAAAATGCTAGAAACGATTACCACCATTTCCAGTCATGACTGCAGATAAACGCTACCCTGAGTAAGGGAATATTCTTTTTCTATGCAATGAAATATGTTTTATACCATACGTATATATTTCAACAACACGGAAAAAGTTTATGCATATGATTCACTGTACATGAGTTTCGTCTTAAATGAATTTCGATCCTGTAAGAATATATTGATCCTTTTCCAAACAGCCAAATCTAAACATTCTGTATATGTTATCGGCAATTAGTAAAATAAGGCGGCTGTAAACGGATCGCCTAATTCACTCTAGGCATTAAGCTTAATGCCTATGGTAGCTTAATGACTATGGTTTAATCCTTATGCCTGGAAAAATAGTCAGGCATCAGCCTTATTGTCTAACGATGAAATATGACCACTTGTTTGAAATATTATTTTAAATCGAATTTTTTCACAAAAATTCACCATTAATAACAACGATAATTGCTTTTCCATTATCTGGAAACCATTCGAATTACATTTTAGTAAAATAAAAGTAAACATAAAACCATAGTCTCGCTTGTTGAATTGGGATGGAAAATGTCTGGCAGGAAGCCATGAAAAGTCATACTTCTACCTTTACTAATATTTTGAAATTATGAAAACTCAAATAAAGTTATGATTTTTCTGGTTTTGAATTCGGAAAAAAACGTTTTCTTTTTTCTTCTATTACTTTATTTCTTATATGAGGAAAGATCAAAAGATTTAAACAAAAAAGAAACCCTTTTTTATTTTAACTTTTCAAGTATCAAGATAATTTGTTTGTTTGGTGAAAAATTAGGTCCTCCAGTCTGAAATCGATACCTATATGCCTAATACTAAATCCCACTTTAAAATAAGGCAGCACAACCAACTCATGTCATTGGTATAGAGCAATCTTTGCTCTTACGCATTTACGTTGTCTTGTGTGTAACATATTTGAAATTCATCTTTTTTAAAGTTTGTTCTAGACATAACTGATGCTAACAAGGTAGCCCATAGCTAGATCACAGCCTATTTTTTGTCAACTGAGTGGTGGTGCCATCATTTGGTTGTCATGGTAACAAAAAGTAGAAACATTTTGAGTTAATTTGTTCTTGTTTTTAAAAAACAAGGACTGATCATTTATGCACTATATGTATTGTTCATATTCATCTTTGCTTTAATGAGATATTTGTGATTGACAATGTCTTTTTTTGTAAAAATGGTGACGGTTCGATTTTTCAGTTGCCATGGTTACGAAAAATGGAAACATTTTGAGTTATTTTGTTCTTTGCTTCTAAACGACAAGTCCTGACCATTAATGTACTGTATACATTTTTCATATCCACGTTTGTTCATCAAAGATTTTTAGGTCTGAAAATGTCATTTTTTTTTTTAAATTTTGTTACGGTTCCATGGTTTGGTTGCTATGGTTACAAAAATAGAAACATTTTCCAAGATTTTATTCTTGATTTTTCGAAAACAAGAGGTTGTTATTAAGAAACTATGTGTATTCTTCATATACAAGGATGCTGTTAGAAGATAATTTGGTTTGAAAATATCAAAAAATTGAAGATTGAAAATTTGATTTTATTGATGGAACTTCGGTTGCTATGCAACATAATCTAAAATATATTTTTGATTTTTCAATACAATATTAAATTCAGCTATTGTCATTCTTAAGATAAATGATATAGTACAGACAATCTAAACAATTATTATGTTTCAAATACCAACCTGAAAAATGTTAATTTTCCAATTTCCATTTAGGAGTTTTCTGCCAATCTCTGAAAAAATTGTTTCTTGGTTTCCATGGCAACGGCTGTCAGAAAAAAGGAACGCACTTTGTTTTGGAAGTTTTTCAACATATCTGATTAAATCAGGGTAAAATAAATGATTGCTGTGACTAGTCACTTATCACCTTCTGCATGATTCTTAGGGAGAGTGCTAATTAATACACTCAATGTGATAATTGTTTTAATTACTTAAATTCAAAGAAATACACATGTACACAGTCAGTCAGTGCCTAAATATGACTTTTGAAAGGGTAACAAAGTATAATTTCTGTATAATAGTGAAATAGCTTATTGCTTAGGCATTAAGCATATTGCCTGGTTTTACTTATTGCCGATACATATGTTAGGCAATAGACTCAATTTGGGTTGAAACATTTCAGGCAATAAGCTTAATAACTGAAAGTTTTAGGCAATAACTAATTGAATAGGCAATGTTTTATTGCCTATGCATTAAGCTTTTGTCTAATTAGTTTTACTAATTGCCGCTAACATATATACACATTTTTACTGTTGGTATCATTCATTTTGACCAAGAAAATCTTCTCAAATTGGACTGTCCTAAAAATTTCAATTTTGGACAATCCCGGACTAAGGGCAAAAAAGGAAGGGGTATTCTAGAGTTCCTTTTTTTTTACTTTGTGTTATTGTAGTACTAATATTGTTTCTAGAAGCAGTTGGGGATGCTGTATATATGTTGTATACCGTTTTGAAACCCGAGCAGTTTTAAAACTGCATATACGTAACTTTATTCATTCTCGAAACTGCACTTGCAGTTTCGAAACTGCTCATGCAGTCTTAAAACTGCATATGCATGAGTTCTGTATGTCATGCAGAACTCTTCAGACAGTTAATTTTCACTGAATTATTGATATTCAAATCAAACAACGACCTGAAAGGACTTTTTACGGGTAAATTTTGATTTTTGATCGATTCACTTCTGACAAAGACATAATAATAACAACAGAGATTGGAAACTCCGCGAAATAACGTGGAGTCTCGTAAACCGAGATTTTATTGCGCACCTGCTTATCTATCTACCTGGCGTTACGTTGCTAGGCAATGCACCGTTCCGATACTGATAGTTTCATCCAATCAGAGCGCGTCATTTATTCACCGCCGATAAGCTTGTTGCTCCGCTTCCCAAACACTACCTAGCAACGTATACGCTCTAGTTAAGGCCGCCGATTTAAAAATACGAAATTTGTACACATTTCTAGCTTTTTGATGCAAAAATGCGATTTGGGAAACTTTTGCATGGATTTAGGTATCCAAAACGAATGAAAGGGGCAAGGTTCATTACATTTCACAAGCCCCAAACAAAGCAAAAGAGCTGTTTACGCTTGATTGTAACGCATTTGACCCCATTCATTTAGCAGATTTAAAGGCTTTGAAGACAGCAGATTAGATTTTGATAGAAAACCCAGCATAGAAACTATTGGGACAAAAGGAAGAATTGTGGATTTTCAACGTGGATTTATTCTTTTGTCTCAATATTTAGCAAACTTTGTTTTATTAGGGACGTCAAAATCGGGCTTGTTTGGGAAAAGGTGAAACACTTTCTCTGTTACGATGCTGCAACTGGTTAACTCAAAATCATTCTCCTTGCATTTTCCATACAGGTACGAACATAACATCCAATCCAAGCCTCCAGCTGCTCATCCCGAGTAGAAATCAAGTTGAATGTTAGTTGTAAATCAGTGGCGGATCCAGAGGGGGTTCGGGGGGGGGGTTCAAACGAACCCCCCTCTGAAGCCTAATTCTTTCATTTTCATGCAGAAATTCAGTCAAAATTGTATATTAATAGCAAAACGAACCCCCCTAAATGTAAATTCGACCCACCCTTTTAGAAATCCTGGATCCGCCACTGTAAATGGACGCGGGGCATAAAATTACTGAGAGTGTTAGATCTACTAAGTGTAGAAAGTTGGATGTAGATCTAAATCTACTAACATGAATAGCCTTCAAAGAAAAGTAGAAAACAGGTCGGGTATCAGCATGTTCTTCTTTTCTCTCTATGCCTTTCAAAATGACATTTATTCAGAATCAGGTATTATTTGGGAAAGGATTAACAAAATAGGTTTAAGCCAAGGGCTTAAGCTGTGTGATAATTTTGCCATTGATTCAAGTACCACCACCATTGCTTTTTCATACACTTGTTTTATTTTTTGAAATAAAAATGCACAAAACAATTCAAGTCAATGTGCTTCATTTCACTGTTTGGTCTACTTGATAAATTGGTTAAACCTTCATTCAACTCCTTTTGATAGAAGATCAATCTGGAAAAAAAACACACACAAAACAGTTAGTATGAGTGTTAATTCATTAAAAAGTCACTAAACTTTCTAACTTTTGACCCTTTTCAGAATAATACTTGCAAATAAGCATACTCATTTGTAAACAAGATCTGCTTTGAACACACTGGGGCCATTTAATCCCAAATTTTGATGATAAAACAACTGATACATGTGGCAAACACAGCAATGCATATGATGAACAGCAAAATACATTTGTAATTATAAAAATCTTTTGTTATTTCAAATCCTAAGTCATATGATTTGGGGTCAGGAGCATGGGGTTTAATGTTTTGTGTGTGCTTTCAACATCAAAATAAATTGACAAAGCACCACAAACTCCTTTGTAGCTTTATGGGTAATTTGGTCACCTACCTTAATAGAATATTTTGGGAAAAGGATTTAAATCAGGTTATATCAAAGGTCATTAAGGTACTACACCCCTAATGAGATTCATACATATCCAAACTTATTTGGTCCAGGTTGTAAACATTCGGGGGAACGTTCACCGCTGCAAAATTTACGTTGACCGAATAAGTTTGGATATGTAATGAATGTGTCGCGCGAAAAAATCCGATGTCACATATATATCTTATTCGGGGTGTACTACCTTAAATTAATATTTAGCTCACAAATAGCATTTTTCCTTCAACTGTAATTTTGTTCATGCTTTTATGCACTGACACCAAAATGTAGAAGCTTATGTTGGCCATATCTTGCTTCCTACAAAGAGACTTTCATCAAGATAATATTAATATTAATGTTTACAACTTACCAATGAAACAATAGATTCTCAGGAAGAACTGGAAATCCATAAATATGTTTCCGAGAAGTGAGCATGAGAGTGTCTTGAATTCTTCAGCATGGATTCACCTGTTATTTGAAAGATAATTCTCAATATACATGGTATTTGTATTTGTGCATGCAAATGCTTTCCACATTATACTATCTATCTAGTCACAATATCCTAACTTATTATGACAATGGCAATAAATATCATTGAAAAAAGATAAATCCTGACCTCAAATAACAAAGATTTGAAAAATACTCCTTGAATTGCATAAAGATTGAATATTATAACATATAATTCTAATCACTTATCCCTATCCCAAACAACAATCAAACTAACTGATCCAGGTTGAAAGACCAGAGTGCATTCACATTTAAAACTATTGAATTAAAGAAATCTCTTCTTTTCACTAAATGATTTTTAAAGGCAGTAGCTATTTGTCTGGTTCAGACTATAAGTCATTTATATTATCTGTCAGGAACCGGATAACTAGCCATATAGAGCTGTTAACATTATTTGTACGGAACCATACAAGCCGCTATAAATGATGCATTGGAGATATTTGTGCATTCTTACTGGTGGATGTGTTGTAAATACATTTATCCATAAAAATATCTTCATTGAATATGAATGAGGTTACTAAACTGTCTGAACAGAATATCATTTAACCTGTAGATATAGCTTTTTGTCATTTGGAAATAAATGACAATTTTGTGCTGAGCTGTTAACTAATTTTTTTTTTTATTTTGTTACCTTTGGACTAAGAGGGACCTTCTGGTGAGTCCATAAAACCAGAAATGCATCTGATTTAGTAGATGACAACCAGATGTCTATTTTTTGGGACCAAAGACAAAGTAGGCAAGGGATTTTCTATGTTTTAACTTGTTTTCTCATTAACCCCATGGGATAGTTACAAAAGTAGCAAAGGGTTGATACCCAAATGGAAGGAAAAAATCCCCAAGCCCCCATACACCTTTAAGGAAACCCCTGAATTATAATATTAATGGCTAATTGTTTGGTTCTGAACAAACAAAACTCAGCTGTGTATAGGTAATCTGTCCGGGACCGGATTAATTTATAGCTTTTAGCAGAGTACAGGCAATTAGTCCGGTAACATGTATGTATACAAATAGACACTTTTATTCTTAAAAAAACATCCTGTATACTGCTCATGCAAGCTAGGAATTGTTTGGGAAAGGGGTAAATAACTGATTAATCTCATTTGGCAATAAGTACAAACAAAGATCAGCCTCTTTTGTGAAATATGATCTTTATTTTCTTTACATCTGGTAGAATAAAACACAGAAAATATTGACAATTTGCTACCTTGGCTTGGATGGAAGGAAAGTTCATTGAAACCTACTTTCACTTTCACTTTATCATTGGCGTTGGAAAGGCTTGGTTAAAAGTGCTTAGATGAATCTCTATAGTTCTGAGATTTTTAAAATGAAATCACTTACCATACTTAACAAGTACAACGTGACTGTACAATCTCCTCATCCCTCATTTCACTGGGAAAGGATGCATATCCTACTTTCATTTTGAGCTTCGACCTGCAGCCAGCAACTAGCGACACTTTCACGCCTGGATTTCCGGATTAATCTTGGTGTTATGAATATAACCTTGATTGTAGTAATTCTGTCCTGTTTTTAAAATTCGACCAGCATGTTTTTTGTGGTCAGGTAGATAAAATATAGAAATATTCTCCGAAATAGAAGATAAACAATCGGTCGTTCAGCATCCGCGGCGGTCATATTGGATTTTGTTTGTGAAGCATAGCAACAGTAACTAGGGGACTGATTTATCGCGGAACGGTGCATGATCCCCAAGTCAGAATTGTTTGTTGATGAGATGGCTCGGAAAAAGTTAAACATCGTAGATAATGAAGGAATTACTTCCGACCATGAGCATTTTCTTTATTTCTCACGATGATTTTTGTCCCAAAAGACAATATTTTTGTTCACTTAAAATTGTCGGTACAAGAAATTGTTACAAACTTTTGATAGATCTAGATCTACGTTAGCCAACATTGACGAATTTCAATATTAGCGGGATCGGGGAACAAAAATTCAGATGAAATTTTGTAGGCCCCAGTAATGGATCCAAAGTGGGTTAGGGGGGGGGGGCGAACATTTTATTTCGATTTCATGTAGAAATTCAGTAAAATTTGTGTGATATTAGGAAAACGAACCTCCCCTCCTATACGTTCGAACCCCGTCCACAGAAACCCTGAATCCGCAGCTGGGCCCAGATCTACCTAGGCCTATTTGTTCGCGTATACTGACCGACATTATAGGGTGAATGATTTAGCTCAACCGAGTAGTTCGCGTATACAGACTGACATTATAGGATGAATGATTTAGCTCCATCGGGTAGTTCGCGTATACAGACTGACATGATAGGATGAATATTTTAGCTCCATTGGGTAGTTCACGTATACTGACTGACATTATAGGATGAATGATTTAGCTCAACCGGGTAGTTTGCGTATACTGACCGACATTATAGGATGAATGATTTAGCTCCATTGGGTAGTTCGCGTATACTGACCGACATTATAGGATGAATGATTTAGCTCAACTGGGTAGTTAGCGTATACAGACCGACATTATAGGACGAATGACTTAGCTCCATTGGGTAGTTTGCGTATACTGACCGACATTATAGGATGAATGATTTAGCTCAACCTGGTAGTTTGCGTATACAGACCGACATTATAGGATGAATGAATTAGCTCCACCAGGTAGTTCGCGTATACTGACCGACATTATAGGATGAATGATTTAGCTCCATTGGGTAGTTCGCGTATACTGACCGACATTATAGGATGAATGATTTAGCTCCATTGGGTAGTTCACGTATACGGACCGACATTATAGGACGAATGATTTAGCTCCATTGGGTAGTTCGCGTATACTGACCAACATTATAGGACGAATGATTTAGCTCCATTGGGTAGTTCGCGTATACTGACCGACATTATAGGATGAATGATTTAGCTCAACCGGGTAGTTTGCATATACTGACCGACATTATAGGATGAATGATTCAGCTCCATTGGGTAGTTAGTGTATACTGACCGACATTATAGGATGAATGATTTAGCTCCATTTGGTAGTTAGCGTATACAGACCGACATTATAGGACGAATGATTTAGCTCCATTGGGTAGTTAACGTATACTGACCGACATTATAGGATGAATGATTTAGCTCAACCGGGTAGTTCGCGTATACTGACCGACATTATAGGATGAATGATTTAGCTCAACCGGGTAGTTCGCGTATACTGACCGACATTATAGGATAAATGATACAGCTCCACCGATTGGTTCGAGTATACTGACCGACATTATAAGATGAACGATTTAGCTCAACTGGGTAGTTCGCGTATACTGACCGACATTATAGGACGAATGATTTAGCTCCATTGGGTAGTTCACGTATACTGACCGACAATATAGGATGAATGATTTAGCTCAACCGGAAAGTTTGCGTATACTGACCGACATTATAGGATGAATGATTTAGTTCCATTGGGTAGTTCGCGTATACTGACCGACATTATAGGATGAATGATTTAGCTCAACCGGGTAGTTTGCGTATACTGACCGACATTATAGGATGAATGATTTAGCTCCATTGGGTAGTTCGCGTATACTGACCGACATTATAGGATGAATGATTTAGCTCCATTGGGTAGTTCACGTATACAGACCAACATTATAGGACGAATGATTTAGCTCCATTGGGTAGTTCGAGTATACTGACCGACATTATAGGATGAATGATATAGCTCCACCGATTGGTTCGAGTATACTGACCGACATTATAGGATGAATGCTTTAGCTCCACCAGGTAGTTCGCGTATACTGACCGACATTATAGGATGAATGATTTAGCTCCACCAGGTAGTTCGCGTATACTGACCGACATTATAGGATGAATGATTTAGCTCCATTGGGTAGTTCACGAATACTGACCGACATTATAGGATGAATGATTTAGCTCAACCGGGTAGTTTGCGTATACTGACCAACATTATAGGATGAATGATTTAGCTCCATTGGGTAGTTCGCGTATACTGACCGACATTATAGGATGAATGATTTAGCTCCATTGGGTAGTTCACGTATACAGACCGACATTATAGGACGAATGATTTAGCTCCATTGGGTAGTTCGCGTATACTGACCGACATTATAGGATGAATGATATAGCTCCATCGATTGGTTCTAGTATACTGACCGACATTATAGGATGAATGATTTAGCTCAACCGGGTAGTTCGCGTATACTGACCGACATTATAGGATGAATGATTTAGCTCAACTGGGTAGTTCATGTATACTGACTGACATTATAGGATGAATGATTTAACTCCATCGGGTAGTTCGCATATACTGACCGACATTATAGGATGAATGATTTAGCTTCACCGGGTAGTTCACGTATACTGACCGACATTATAGGATGAATGATTTAGCTCAACCGGGTAGTTTGCGTATACTGACCGACATTATAGGATGAATGATTCAGCTCCATTGGGTAGTTAGTGTATACTGACCGACATTATAGGATGAATGATTTAGCTCCATTTGGTAGTTAGCGTATACAGACCGACATTATAGGACGAATGATTTAGCTCCATTGGGTAGTTCACGTATACTGACCGACATTATAGGATGAATGATTTAGCTCAACCGGGTAGTTCGCATATACTGACCGACATTATAGGATGAATGATTTAGCTCAACCGGGTAGTTCGCGTATACTGACCGACATTATAGGATGAATGATATAGCTCCACCGATTGGTTCGAGTATACTGACCGACATTATAAGATGAACGATTTAGCTCAACTGGGTAGTTCGCGTATACTGACCGACATTATAGGATGAATGATTTAGCTCCATTGGGTAGTTTGCGTATACTGACAGACATTATAGGATGAATTAGCTCCACCAGGTAGTTAGCGTATACTGACCGACATTATATGATGAATGATTTAGCTCAACCGGGTAGTTCGTGTATACTGACCGACATTATAGGATGAATGATTTAACTCCATCGGGTAGTTCGCGTATACTGACCGACATTATAGGATGAATGATTTAGCTTCACCGGGTAGTTCACGTATACTAACCGACATTATAGGATGAATGATTTAGCTTCACCGGGTAGTTCACGTATACTGACCAATATTATAGGAGGAATTATTTTTTTTCAATTGGTAATAACATGTAATTTCAACACACAAAATATAAATAAATTCTATTATTGGGAAAAGATTTAGGAATCTGGAGCATTCCCCCTTAAAAGGATGAAATGTTCCGTAATAAAACTTGCTTACTTTCAAGGAGTTTTTTTTTTTTTTTTTTTTTTTTCAAAATGCCAACTTTGTCAACTAAAATTTCCTATTAGACCTGATTACATAAATTTCATCTTATTTTTTTAAAAAAAATCCTATAGATAGGTTGTTAGGATGCTCATAACAATACATACAATCGTATTGTCTGACCACATTGAACTGATACTGATTAATTTTCGTGTGCAAAGTCCGTTAGTTGAGTGTCTTAACAAAACATTGCCGAAGTGGGGTCATTACATATGCAGATGTACCGGGTAAATCTCGCTGGATAATAGTTCACAAACAGAATAGGCCTACAGACATTTACAATCTGTAAATAATGTTACGAAATGGAATAGTACGACTTACTACATCATTTTCCAATATAATTTATCAGAATCGAGAAACCATATCACCATTATGACAATATTGTCTATAAATTGGACGATATGCATTGTTTTGTACATGTAGACGAACTAGTAAAATTAAGGTACGAAATTTCTACGGTACGAATCATTTTCGGTAAACCGGAAGCTGTTTTTCGGTTCGATGCAGAACTTCGGCTGTTCGGTACCGAACATGTTTTCAAATAAAAACAGCCTAATATGGTTTGTTTTGTGATCTGTTAAGTTTCCTTCTCAAAAGGAATATGTTTAAAATGAGTTCTGCATCGAAAGAACGCCGTTATACATCAAAATATCAATATAATCGCTATATTACGCAGTTTCGAAACTGCATAAAATGAGTTCCGTAACATCTGTGCAGTCTTAAGACTGCATAGTTTCAAGTTTGCTTACGACATATACATGTATTAGGGCAATATTCTCGGTCCCCGCCGCGTAATTTAACCCACCGTGCTTTAAAAGGGACAATTTGAATGGGTAATGGCTTTTTAAAGTAGTTAAATACCATTTCCAAAACAACACAAAGAATCTTAATACATTCTTCAGTAGAAAAATGTAGAATTTATCAATAATAAGCATTTTCTACTTGTCATTGAATGTTTTGAATATGTATTTTCATATTGGAAAAACTTTTGTAAAAATACATTGAACTTTTTTTGATGATTTAATAACTGATTTTGCCATTTCATTTGTGTCACATTTTATTGCCAAAATAAACTCAGTATCGTGGCATTTTGATAAGGTTTCAAACATTGTTTGAAAAGAAGCAAATGCCAGGAAGCCAAGGGTTGTGCTTTTTAGGGCTGAAATTATGTTACATTTGTTACGTTTGTACTTTGCCGGTTGATAAATCGGGTGCACAGATGAATAAAGATGGTGCTGACAATGATGCTCACTGCTATTTAACAGACAAATTGACAACTTTGTTTGTTATTTGCGGACATTTTTTGGTCCATACAGTGATTGGTTACAATATTTATGTATAGTCTGTAAATATTGACCTGAACCCGACGAATATGTAATGAGTAATTGTGACACGGAATAATCAAAACTCGCCAGCACTTCTCACTGTCGAGCAGAGTTAATAGTTTCCAAAAGCATTGGGACTTTGCATTCTGCACGTGCTCCTCGTGTCAATATACGTCGGAGAGTGGTTATTTTGCATCACAGTTACTCATTACATATTCAACAGGTTCAGGTCAATATTTACGGAGTATATATTCATTCAAAATTTCCAATCTGACAAAACTTTATCATGCTTTAACCCTTTCTAACATAATGACGCCGTTTGACACCCTACATGATAAAAGTTTTTTAAAACATTGGAGACAATGAAAAATGTTTATGCCAAGCAAATTTATTTTTCCGGCAATGTTTTTAGCCAGTAAGATCAAACTATCTGACATTTTGTTCTCTTGAAAAAAATCCGCCTGGTTATTGGTTAAAAGTGATATAGTGCAGACAACCAAATAAAATAGAAAACATGTTGTGACATTTAAAAAATACTAGTAATTGTTACCAGCTAAAGTGTCACTCTTGTTTATGAAAATTAAAATAAAGTTTTAACGTTTTATTGATTTGTTCTTGCTAGCAGAAAACATACACATTAACCATCTCCAAGGTCCTGGCTTTGTCACCCCTGATAGAAAAAGCTTAAGAAAACATTGACACAAAAGAAGAAAATGCTAAAAACCAGCATTTTTTCGTTTTTTATACATTAAATATTTTCTGTGTTATATTGCACATAAAACAAATCTTTATCAACATTCATTTGACATTTGCATGATCTTTTCAATTGGGCCATCTCTAAAAATTTAGAGTTTAAGAAACGGTTAAATTAGAGTAATTACTGGTTAAGAGATTAGATACAGACTATGATTAAATGCCCGTATACAGTATATTTTCTGTTCTCTTTTTTTCAACTCGTGTACCAGCTCAAGAGAAAACCTTCAACCAAAGTAAATACAGTTTACACTCGTATTATCGACATCTGATTTTAAAAGTAGAAGTGAAAATGTGGTCCATCATCAATGAGTACCATTCAGACAATACAGAATTATTTTGAAGTGAATAAATCCATTAATATAATAGGAAACGGAGATAATTTGTTCCTTTCGGGCAACTTTTTTTCTTTTCATGCTACATTTCAATTATACACGATTTTGATGCCCAATAAATAAATAAATAAATAAATAAATTACATTTTCATCGAAGCCGAAAAGAAATCGGGTAAGTCAAATTCACGATATCTCGAGCTATAACAAAGTTCCCTACGACTTCGACACAACAAGTTTTGACCGTATTTACAAATGTTTCAATTGTTAAAGATATTCCGATTCGTACTTGAAAGCATCTTCGCAAGCCAAGGGTGACATCTACGACGTAACGTCGTTTCTGTATTCACCTTTGGCGTATTTAGTCCGATTTTCGTAGTGTCCTGGAAAGCGTTTTCATTAGTTCCAGTGAGGTCTCGCTGGTACCAATCAGATTGTCGACTGATTCATTTGTTATGAGTAACCAATTCATGACAACGCGCGGGAAAAAGCATTGCATTTGCAATTCAAAAACGCGAAGATGGGCGATTTTTCCTAAGGTTTTTCACTGCAATAGACAGGAATTCCCTATCTTAAATCAACGAATTATTATACTTTTGACAACTCGACTAAAAAGCAGCTAATTTCTACCTAATCCGCATGACGTGAAAGACAGCGCGCGTTAATGACGTCATCAATAATGGACGAAATAACGTAAATAACCAGCAGGTCATCTGCTAGGTGGCGCTTTGCGATTTCAAGAAAATCTGACTTAATCGGCCAAGGGTGAATACAAACGTAAGTTGGTTCAACCTAGGTTAGCGAAGATGACTTGAAAGCGGCTCTCTGTCCTTTGAAGGCAATGCTGAAAACCGTTGAGATGAAGAGCAACATGCTAGTGATAGTGTACTTTCCGAACATCTTAACTGTATGGGAACCTTTGGAAATCATGGACTTGATGTTGAAATACAACTTCGCCTGTTTGCGTTTTTTTTCTTTTTGCAAACCTCTTTGTTCTACTAACCTACCATTTAAACAACCATTAGCGAGTCAAAACTTCGTATAGATCGGGAAAGGTTTCATTGAAGATAAATCTTCATTTCCCACAATCTTTTCCACCCAAAAAGACAATATTTTGGTGAAAGTTACACTGTGTGGAATTGTTCATAATTAAATGTTAGTTTTAAACTTTTTACTATCCAACACAAAAATAATGAGAAAGCTAACCTGGAGCTTTCGTCCTAGTACTAAGGACTTCATCAGCACAATGACTGGATTACTGGGGATTAACACCACCCTGAGTGAGTGATGTTAACTGGCTGTCCCATATGTGCGACAAGTTGAACCGGCCCCCGTCCCTGTTTAATGTTGGTCTGCGTGCCCGAATGTGCAGGGCTTCTCTCACCCCTCTTCCAAACCATGAGGGTTTGGCATCAAATTCACCATAGAAAAGGAAGAAAACAACAAATTGGCATTCCTAGACACAAATACAGTTAGAAATCAGGATGGTACTATTAAAACTACTGTTTTTCGAAAAGCCACACATACTGATCAATATCTTGACTTTAATTCAGCTCATCCAACTGATCAGAAATTAGGAGTAATTAGAACTTTACATCAAAGAGCACAGGTCGTAACATCAGACCCAAATGATTTGGAACAGGAGATTACACATGTGAACAGTGCTTTAAAGAAATGTAACTATCCGGAATGGGCTATAAAGAAAGTGTCTCAAAGTCTCGCTGCTAGCAATGCCAAAAAGAACAATCAATCCAGCAAAAAAGAGAAAAACACCAAGCAAGACTGAGTCTAAAGGATCCGTAGTATTACCATACAAGAAAGGACAGTCAGAACACTTGAGGCGCATTTTCCACCAGCATAAGGTTAATGTATGTTTTAAACCCCACAGAACCTTGCGCCAAATACTAGTACATCCGAAAGATAAGACTGAGAAATATGAAGTGTGTGGGCCTGTTTATCATATCAAGTGTCAAGGACAGGGTAAACATCAATGTAAACATGACTATATAGGAGAAACAGAAAGAACTTTGAAAGCCAGGTTTATGGAGCATAGAAGACCTAGCTCTACCACTAGTGAAGTTTCACAACATATAAACATGGATAATCCTGGACACTCGGTATCACTGGACTCAGTTACTATTCTGGACCGGGACCCCTCATGGTTTGGAAGAGGGGTGAGAGAAGCCCTGCACATTCGGGCACGCAGACCAACATTAAACAGGGACGGGGGCCGGTTCAACTTGTCGCACATATGGGACAGCCAGTTAACATCACTCACTCAGGGTGGTGTTAATCCCCAGTAATCCAGTCATTGTGCTGATGAAGTCCTTATTACTAGGACGAAAGCTCCAGGTTAGCTTTCTCATTATTTTTGTGTTGGATAGTAAAAAATTTAAAACTAACATTTAAAAAGACAATATGTAGAATTCCACTGATTCATTTGAAATTATCGTGCGCACCGTCTTTGTATTTGTACCAATCTCAAATTTTGACGTTTTGGAAAGGGTTATTGACACATTTCATATGATTTCTGTGTTAGACTCTCTGTGAGGTCATTGTCCTTGGTCAAATACAGATGTAAATGTCATAATTACCGATACTCGCAGGCCTGTAGACTCTATTTCAAGGTCCAAGAGACATTTGTGATTCACATGCACGCCTTTTATTCTGCTATTGAGGTTCACTCCGACATCCTTTCGCCCGTTTTAAAGCTTCGCCTACTTTCATATTGGATATCTTATGTAGTCTGTGCATACTTACTAGGGTAGATACCTTTCACACTATAGGACGGTTATTTCTTGCTTAACACATGATTAACTGAAACAGAAGCACAAGACATATATAAATCTAAATAAGAAAATAAATAATAAAAAATGAAAATAAAAAAAGAAATAAGCTTGTCCCATTTTATCAAATTCTCTTTGCAGCGTTTGGACTAGGAATGTGTTTTGTTTCCTGTACTGTCGGAGTACGTCAGTTCTTCCACGGTAGAAGCAGTGTTGTTGCCCTCGCTCTTATATCGTCGTCTTCCGGTACTACGAGCATAGCTTTGACGTATATATTAAGAAACCTTAGGTATGTTCAATAGAAATGACATGCGGTATCTTAAGAATCCCCGTGTTTAATATTAAGGATGAAATCTAGTTAGGCAGTTGTATCCAAAATATGGGATCCATCGTTCACTTTTTCAGGAAAGCACCAAATTTTGCACACATATATTATAGACCCATATATATGATTTCCTAGGTAGATCCCAAAATCTGATCCCCTGATGGCCGCCATCTTAAATTCCAATATGACCACCATTTTTTCCTTGTTAAGAGCAATATGTCATTATGGCAGATATCAAAATATCAAATTACTTTTTGCGTCAAAACCCCTTTTTTAAAGTACCAGCAGAGCAAATGAATTCATTCATACATGTGTTTGGAATGGCAATATCGGATTTTAAAGACACTGTGTTTTGTTTTTATTTATACCTTTCAAATTATAACTGATACAAATGATCTTACAATGACTTCAAGACGCTTTAAAGGCCTTGTTTCAATAAAATTTCCAAAGATCTTGAGCCGACTATTTGAATTTGAAGATGACCGCCCGTAAGTCGAACAGGATTTTATCTATTTTCATCTTTTTACTGCAAAATATAGTTGAAATAATTATAAGTGGAGAAAATAAGACATGCAGTATACACTGACTACATAAAGTAACGCAACACTCATTCAATAACAAATATCTGAAAACTTGTTATTAAAGTTAAGGATATTTTTTTTGACATCATCATAAGTATGCTAAGACATTTACAGACAGAAATTTCAACCCAAAGACACCCGGTGTAAATTCAAAAGTCACAAACAATTTCATTGTTATAAACATCCCTTGTTTTCATAAAAAGTGACATGTTCGTCACATCGACACCATTTTTTGGAGCGGTTTGATGTTTAAGAAACTTAGTTCACTCATCCTGAAGGATTGTTCGTTCACAAAACATGTTTGTTGGAGGGTTAAGACTACCACGAACGCACCTTTTTAGACAATCCCAAAAGTGTTTGATAGCAGACGTGTTCTCGAATAAGGGCAGTAACCTTGTTTTGCTGCACAACCGTCGTGTGAAAGCAACATTGTGTGCAGGGGCGCAATCCTTTTGCAACATGCCATTGACTCTTCCTACATAATATCAGGGACAACAGGGCGCAACACTTTGTCAACGTACTTACGAGTATCGCCTTTGCCAGTTCTTTTGTTTGTCCCAGCCCGCCTGCCTGGGCGTTCGGGGGAATTCCATGACTTTATGCAATCATCCGAAGCACAGACCTGCGACTCCTAAACTAAATCAGACCGTCTTTGGATGGATAAGTTGTCCTAAATGGCGAAAATTATCCCAAAATTTAGTCAATAACAGATATAAAACGGCTTGCTTCTGGTTGAATAATTCATTTGCGATGGCTTATCCATGTCTGCCAATGTTCATTTATGTGAAATCTGCTGCTTTTAGGAATTTGTTCCAATGTTCAGAGCTCTTTGGCTAATACCCTACTGACTGATTGTAACTGACCCAGTCGATGATCTGGATCGATCCTGCACTTTTGCGTTTGGTATAAAATGGTACCACAAGCTTGAAATTGAAGAAAATTTGGACGCCAAGCTTTTACGTCCCTGCCAATTGAATTTTTCAGAACTCAAATTCAAGCGATATGTCGACGGCTGTTTTCCGGAAGTTATGACATGACGCTTAGTGCGCATAGTGACATTCTTTTGTGTTTTACTGTGTAACCGACAACACACTATCAGTAAAACTATCTTTTAGGATTGTTTCTTATCTTGCAAGACGTTAGGACGTGTTTAATGTAAAATAATAAAGGGGCTCAATTCTCGCTTGTTCGTTGGAAATTTAAATATTTCATTTGAACTTTCTATCATAATTCTTCCTTGCGAACTATACAAAGTACCATTTTTGATCCTGGTTTGTCGAAAACATAAATATGGAAATTTGAAAATGTTGCGTTACTTTATGTGGTATGTGTAGTCAACTAAAATCTTGGTCACAGAAAAGGATTATTTTCCAGAAGGCGTCAAAGATGGTCCCCGGAACACTACAATTTCCATTTCTCTATTACTATAAGTGAAAGGTTGGTAAATTTGGTGTCTTTCCATAGGCTTTTGTTGTCAAGGCATTCATTTAAAGCGTTGTATTCGATGCAGAATGATCAGGTAGTGAGGAAAAACGCATGTGGGGCCAATTCTGATCACCAAAACATTGCTTTCTCTTGAATTCGATCACATGTTGCCCTGCCTTATCAACATGGGTCACAATACATTATATGTAAGATGTCTATTTAGTTAGACAGACATTTAAATTGATAACAAGAACGCCATAGTCACAATATACACCGCCATCTGCATACTACCTTTATAAATTGTCAAGTTCAAACTATACGTTATGATTGATTGAATGGGATTTAACGCCTCTTTAGACTGCAATGGTCATAGTCGTGAATTCGTGCCGTAGTACCCACCAGTACTACCAAAATACCAAAATATCCTAATCGAGCCTCCAGCAGCTCCTTTGCATACATTAACGGTTATCAAACCCAAGTTTAATATGAAACGGACACTAGTTTTAAAATGATAGTGACATTTTATCCAAATAACCCAGAGAATAATAATGATACCAGCTAGGATAGCTTAACCGATGTCTTTTATTATCCTGATTACTTTTTTTCGAAGTCAACTGAAACCATTACTATGCACTTGCAAAATACAATATTTTTGTTACATGTTCTCAGCATCAATGTATCTCTTAAGCCCAAGTAACTGTTTTACTTCCATGAATCACTGCACATCATCGATGTCTCTGTTAAAGACTGAAATATCCTTAAGGCCCAGAGACTAAGTGTCAAGGGGCGTAACTCTTACAAAAACCAATGAACTATAAAATCCTTGATCAGTGTACATCTAAAAATTATGGTGATGACATTGACCAAGTTTTATTGAAATTTAAGACAAACTGTTAATAGGAGTTGTGTTCACAAGGCTGCAATTTCAATAAGCTCCAGAGACTAAGTTTTAAGGGGACATTAATAAGGGAAAAATCATTAATCCATAAACTCCTTACTTTATGCACATTTACCAATTAATGTGATACATGTAACATAGACATAGTTTCATTAAAATCCAGCCATAAACTAAGGAGAAGTTGTGCTCACAAGAAAGTGGACGTACGTATTGACCGATGGAATGATGGACGGACAGACGCCGGAGAAGATGATGCCAGTATACGACCGCCACCGGTGGCGTATAGAAAGGGATAACGATATTATTTTTAGAAAATAATCTAAATTTCCTATATAAGTCTGAGTACTGCATGATTTTTTTTTTTAGAAAATTTGAATGGCTCCATGCAAGAAAGATTCCCGTATAGCCTTTTTAGTTGAAGTTTTGAAGAATAAAATGTTTGGGAGAAGAGGTTTACACACGGACGCACGCCTGTAACGGGACCATGCAATTAATCACGGCAGAGGGGGTTAAATAGTAGGGTTTAAAAGAAAAAAAGATATATAGATCTACTTGTTACTTGTTTAATCAATAGCCTTTTTTTTAGATTTTATTGTGTTTTAATTCATTTCCCAAAATCGGGACATTTTAACCACTATAGCTCAGATGTTCCTATAATTATTCAGTAGAAGATACTAGTAGTCGGTGTGACTAAGATCAGTCTGCATGCCAGTGCAGGCTGATCTTAGTCTAAATAATCTGAAAACGCTTTGTGAACAGGAGGAAAAGGAAACGTTTATTATTAAAGACATGGTTGAACGGATGCACAACGGACACATATAGCCCCAAATAGATTGGTATTGTTTCGGGTGTAAGATGTAACACAATGAAAACAATGCGATGTACAAGTTTCGATAAATGGCCTGGTAGAGCGATTCGAGGTATTAGCTAGAGGGGAATTTCTACAGAAATTGGGCAAAACGTGTTCCACAACTTAAGAATTGGATTAATAAACAATTACAACCAATATGATTCTGGAAATTTGATTTATGTATGCATTATATGTTGACTAAGATCTGGCTGCATTTATAATGATATTGATCTTTGTCTACACTGCCTATAAATGCAGCCATGAATATTAGGGATCCGACTGACTGGACTGAAATAACATAACCATATATAACACAATGTAGACATATTTTTAACCCTTTTTCCCAAAACACGAAATAATTTAACTGTTCTGATTTCAAAGCTGCTACTAACCTGCTTAAAAAATACTTTCCACTAAAACATCAAAACTAGGTCTTGTTTGGGAAAGGGTTAATTATGTTAGTGTGTGAAAAAGCCTTACTGTCTACTATTTTAGGGAAAAATACGAGAAAAACCATGTTTTGTTAGGGGAATAGTTAATTATTTTGGTGCGAGAATCCCCTAAAATGTCTACTATTTTGAGAAAAGTTTGTAAAAATATAAATGTTCCACTAGCAATACACAGACCTTTTCAGTTAGAACGATCCTTGACATTATGTAAGTTGGTCAGCCGAAATTGTATGCGAAGTGTTAATTCAATACTAAAGTACCTGTGGTACTTTGATAATTGAAGTATATTTGACGATTAGCGATTCTTATTGTAAGCATTGTGTTTGTTAACGGATAGCAATTAGACATTCTACTGAGCCGTGTGCGATTTAGGCCGGTAGAGCTCTTCCGGAAGAGTGTGGTTCCCGCCTCTGACACACTACGTTGTAGAAAAGATATAACGTAGTTTATCAGAGGCGGGAACCAGACTAGCTCTTCTTCTTCCAGAAGACCACTTCTGGCCTAAATCGCACGCGGCTCTGGTATGCATTAAACTGGTCTTCAAACGGAAAGGATTTAGACACTCCCATATGGCCAAACCGGAAGTAGGGACCTTCCATTGCTATGCAAAAATAAAACAAAATTTTGTTTACTTGAACTTTTTGCGTGTTCTGGGATTGGATTAACTTCAAAGTATACTTTGTAGTACTGCTTGAAAAATATATCTAGTAAACAGTATATAGGTAGGACATATACACGATTTTCAAGTACAAACAATTATCCCTCGTGACGTAATTTCTAAAAATAGAATAAGTATACCACATAAGTTTCGCGCAAAGCGCGACACAAATATATCAAACTTTTATGGGAAACTAGATATCAAAAGATAGGGAATGGTTTTCAGGGTTTTCCTTTCTTTTCGTCCCTAGATAATGCAATGCACCACATAGCCATGGAAACTCTTACTGTCCAAATGTTGTTGTGATACATGTACCTGAAATACCTAGCATATATTTAAAACCATTTTACTAAAAAGTTTTTTAGGCTTTTAGTAACTCTTAGCAGTCAAATATGAAACCAGTCGGCGTCTGCATCATTTCCTGAAATAGTCCCTTTGATTATTTTTAGAAAAACCGTTTGTTCAAAACCAAAGAAAACAAAACCAATGCATTAAGCAGTTTTCTTTTAAAAAAAGAATGCGTTCACGGGTGGATATATAAGCCATCCAGTTTGATTCGGGTACACCCAATAATGAATGAAGAGTTGCAGTCAAATCTCTCTGTATGTATGGACAGACGCATGTACGGACAGATACCATACCAATCGGTGGGAATAACTATGATGTAGCTGTACCTTAGTTAAGTTAATATTAAGTTAAGCGTTTAGTTGTGTATCTGGGGGAAGGGGGTCAGTATTTAAGGGAGTCAAAATTCTACGCGAGGGGTCACTTTTCTACGTGTGGGGAGGGGCATAATACTATGATCCCTTGTTTTAATATTATGACAGGAGGCCATAATACAATATGAAATAACGACCGGGGGTCAGTATTCTATGGGGGTCACTTTACAACGTTACACACGCCCAAGTATTAATTCATTTATAAAACCGTTTTGGTGACAGACATTTCCCAATTTACCCATTTGCTCATTACCTGATCATTTTGTTGCAATTATTGAATTTTCTGACCCCTAAAACCTTTGGATAGACACCATTTACAAACCTAGCACTAACATTCAGAGTTATTATGATTATTTTAGCATTTCGGCAGCCATCTTAGACGCCATCTTGAAAATAACCTTTTCCGTTACCAAGATTTTGGTAGATTTTTAATATGATGTTAACTATCCTATATACAAACAAAATCAGAAGCAAAACTTTCTTTTTGGAAAGTGGGGGTGGGGGCGTTAACCCCTTTTGCACAAATAATACATGTACGAGGGTTGTTCGGGAAGTTCGTAGAATTTTGCTCTAAAATTCCTGTTATTTGTTATTTATAGGTAAATATCAAGGTACAAATACTTTAACATACCTTGAGTTTATTTCCAAAAGATTATTCGAAAATATCGATAATAACCGAAAATATCGGTAACCGTAGCAACACAATATCGGGATACCGGAGCAGTCCATTTCTTGACAGTGTAAAACATAGTATAACAAATTTTACATTGTCTCTTTTGTACGTTCGGTTGGCATCAAAATTGCGCGAAAAGGTTGACCGTTTACACAGCGTCAGGGGGTCGTTTCCTGTAAATTTCATAACGTTATCGGTTCTTTCAAATTAGTTACACGGCTTTAGAGGAGATATCAAAAAGTTGCTGACCGGAACAGGTGACGTCAACCGGCGACGTCAAATTGACAAGTGTTGTGAATTTTTGTGTCGCGCAGCAAAAATCACCAACAGAAACGCTGAACATTATCAATTCTTCAGGAGAGAATAAAAATTGCAGCAGAGATACTGTGTATAAGTGGCACGCGCATTTAAGAAGCTGGTGTGATTATATTGAAGACGATTCTAGATTTGGTGGGCCGGTCGTCGTAGTGTGTTTAGTTAGGGATTGGGTAAAAGACGCGGTAAATTGTGATAGGAGAATTACTGTCAGGACGATTGCAGATATACTCGATAATTCGGTATCCAAGGTACATGGCACATTAACATATGAACTGGGTATGTTTAAAGTTAGTGTACGTTGGGTGCCAGAATTGCTAAAGAAAAGTGAAAAAGAATCCCGGCTGCGATGGTCACAGGTATTTCTTACCCGCTATGAAATAAAGGAAGACGTATTTTTCAGTATTATCACCACGGGTAAGACCTGGGTGCATCACTTTGACACGGAATCTAAGCGCATGTCATCGGTGTGGAAACCCCGCGTACCCCATCGCCAAAAAATGCTCGGGTCCAAACAGAAGTGCACGAAAACAGCTCAAGGCTTAGGTACGGGGAATACGGGGGAATACGGTTTTATTTGGCTGAGGACCTCACTAAAAAGCCCAAGCAGTATTGCCGTCATTTTCGGAAGAATTGTATAAAGAAACGTTTACTAAGTGGATAAACAGGCATCGATAATGCGTCGATCTTGATGGTGACTTCGTGGGAAAAGTGTGACGTTCGTCGATTTTAAATGACGTTTGACGTTACTTATGACGTCGGTGTGCTCCGGGTATGACTTACATACTGTTTTATTTCTGTTAGTAAAATTTTGGTTTATAAGTTTCGGGTAAAATACACAGGGGATTGATAGAACAAAAGTTGAAATTTGTGCACATATATTTTATTTGATTTAAACTTATCATATGAAAAAATTCTACGAACTTTCCGAACAACCCTCGTATATCTTGCTCAGTTATTCATTTACAAATTACAGAGCACGTACAAAGTTTGAAAACAATAGCTAAAGTAAAATCAAATTACAAAAGCAAAATCACATATAACAATATTTAGCTTTTTAGCTCACCTGAGCAACATGCTCAAGGTGAGCTTTTGTGATCACCCTGTGTCCGGCGTGCGTCGGGCGTCGTGCGTCGGAAGTCGTCAACAATTTCTTTAAACATCTTCTCCTCCTTAACCACTGGGCCAATCCTAACCAAACTTGGCAGGCATGTTCCCTGGGTGACCCTTTTCAAAACTTGTTTTCAGATTTTTGATTCGTCAAAAAATGTCGGCGTGGCAGGGCGGGGCTTATCAGACTTAGAGAAATTGTTAAATAATTCTTCAAAAATCTTCTTCTCCTTAACCATTGAGTCAATTTCTACCAAAGTTGGCAGAAATGTTCCTTGGGTGACCCTTTTCAAAACTTGTTTTCAAATTTTTGATTCGTCAGAAAATGTGGGCGTGGCAGGGCGGGGCTTATCAGACTTAGAGAAATTGTTAAATAAAATTCTTCAAAAATCTTCTTTTCCTTAACCATTGAGTCAATTTCTACCAAAGTTGGCAGAAATGTTCCTTGGGTGACCCTTTTCAAAATTTGTTTTCAAATTTTTGATTCGTCAAAAAATGTGGGTGTGGCAGGGCGGGGCTTATCAGACTTAGAGAAATTATTAAATAATTCTTCAAAAATCTTCTTCTCCTTTACCATCATGTCAATTTTTACCAAAGTTGGCAGAAATGTTCCTTGGGTGACCCTTTTCAAAACTTGTTTTCAAATTTTTGATTCGTCAAAAAATGTGGGCGTGGCAGAGCGGGGCTTATCAGAACTTGAGAAATTGTTAAATAATTCTTTAAAAATGAAATGTTTATCCAATTTGTACCAATATTGGCTGGAATGTTTCTTGAATGACTCACTTCACTGTGTGTCGAGAAATTTTTGATTCGTCAAAACATGAGGACATGGCAGGGCGGGGCTTATCAGACTTAGAGAAATTGTTACACAATTCTTCAAAAATTTTCTTTTCCTTAACCAATGAGTCAATTTTTACCAAACTTGGCAGAAATGTTCCTTTGGTGACCCTTTGCAAAACTTGTTTTCAAATTTTTGATTCGTCAAAAAATGTGGGCAGGCAGGGCGGGGCTTATCAGACTTTGAGAAATCATGAAAAAAAATCTTTAAAAATCAACCATTGGTCAAATTTGAAGTAAACTTGGCAGATCTGTTTCTTGAGTGACTGTTTTCATTGTGTGTTCATGATTTCTTTTATTTGTCAAAAAATGTAGGCATGGCAGGGCGGGGTTTATCAGACTTGGAGAAATCATTAAACAATTCTTTGAAAATTTTCTTCTCCTTAACCGTTGGACCAAATTATACCAAATTATTCAGGAATGTTCCTTAAGTGCTTAAGTGCCCCTTTTTATTTTTATTACAAATTTCTGATTCGTAAAAAATGTGGACATGGCAGGGTGGGACTTATTCGACTAGGAGAAATGATAAGAAAAATCAACTGTTGGGCCAATTTGTACCAGGGATGTTGCTTGAGTGACTCTTTGTAACAATAATATTGTTTGTGAATTTTTGATTTGTTAAAAAAAATCAGTGTGGCAGGGTAGGGCTTATCAGACTTAAAACAGTCGTACAGAAATTCTTCAAAAATCAATTATGGTGCCAATTTAAACCAAGTAAAGCAAAATGCTCATTGAGTTACTCTTTTCAAACACTTTGTTGTAAATTTTTTACAGGTTAATAAATGTTGATGAGGCAAGGAGGGGCTTAAAATATTAAGCATATTAATGCTTGTAATGTATCATTCTGATGTTTCAAAATTTAATTGTAAAAGTTAAATCTTGGTTATAAAAATCAAACTGGAACAGCACATGATATTCAATATTTAAGATGTCACTACATGCAATATGATTGAATACTAATGTGACTTCATTGCATTCATTGGAAATTATGAAACTTTATTAACAATAATTTAATACGACTTATATATTTGTTCACAACAAAATTTATATCATACACAATCAAATACAGGAAGAACTCAGGTGAGCGATATCAGTGCCTTTCAGGCACTCTTGTTATGAACTCATTGTGAATATATTCATGTGTTACTTTCTCTTGTGGTAGCCATCTCTGATACACACCCATAGTGTTAAAGTGACATTTCACATTCATTTTTCCATAAATTTACTTTTATTTTTTTTATCTAAAATGAGCATAATTTCTTATGAATATATGGAAATTTTCAAGTCAAAATATTGCATCGTTTACGAGAAATAAATATTTTTGTGCTAATATTAAACAAATTGTTGTGGACAAAAGTTTATATGTACAGATTCATATGTAATTTGTCATTTCTGTCTCATTTTTAAGGCCGTATTTTTCGCTTGAAAATAACAAATTCAAACAAAAGAGTCGTGAAGGTCCTAGGTCGCTTACCTAAGATTGCATATCTTGTTGAAATTAATCATTTTTATCTGTTAAATAGTATGTTTTTTACAATTTCTCTATTTTTCTCTTTTATGATGCCACGAAAACCAGAAATTTCGACATAACCAAACTTTTGTAACAACTAAGAAAGCCTTAAAGCCAAGGTCCATTTCTGCCAATTTTCAGTAAGATTGGTCCGCTGGTTGGTTTTGGAGTAGAAGCTTCTTGTTTATTATCAAACTTTTTTTGGCCCACTTTTTATACGCCCGTCGAAGACGGGACGTATTATGGGACCACCCGTGATGTCCGGCGTCCGGCGTCCGGGCGTCCGGGCGTCCGGGCGTCCGGCGGCGTCCACTTCTTTGTCCGGAGCATAACTCTGTCACCTTAAGTCCGATTGACTTTAAACTTGGCAGTTATATTCTTCTCATCATTACGGAGTGCAGTGCACAAGAACCATAACTCTACCTGGCTTATTTTTTGAGTTATTGCCCTTTGTTGTTTTTCAAACTTGAATCTTGTCCGGAGTATATCTCTAAAAGTATAATAGCTAGGATCATGAAACTTCATGGGTGTATAGATCTCACCAAGGGGGAGTGCAGTGCACAAGAACCATAACTCTACCTGGCTAATTTTTTGAGTTTTTGCCCTTTGTTGTTTTTCATACTTGAATCTTGTCCGGAGTATATCTCTAAAAGTATAATAGCTAGGATCATGAAACTTCATGAGTGTATAGATCTCACCAAGGGGGAGTGCAGTGTACAAGAACCATAACTCTACCTGGCTTATTTTTTGAGTTATTGCCCTTTGTTGTTTTTCATACTTGAATCTTGTCCGGAGTATATCTCTAAAAGTATAATAGCTAGGATCATGAAACTTCATGGGTGTATAGATCTCACCAAGGGGGAAAGCAGTGCACAAGAACCATAACTCTACCTAACTTATTTTTTGAGTTATTGCCCTTTGTTGTTTTTCATACTTGAATCTTGTCCGGAGTATATCTCTAAGAGTATAATAGCTAGGATCATGAAACTTCATGGGTGTATAGATCTCACCAAGGGGGAGTGCAGTGTACAAGAACCATAACTCTACCTGGCTTATTTTTTGAGTTATTGCCTTTGTTGTTTTTCAAACTTAAATCTTGTCCGGAGTATATCTCTAAAAGTATAATAGCTAGGATCATGAAACTTCATGGGTGTATAGATCTCACCAAGGGGGAGTGCAGTGCACAAGAACCATAACTCTACCTGGCTTATTTTTTGAGTTATTGCCCTTAGTTGTTTTCCATTCTTGAATCTTGTCCGGAGTATATCTCTAAAAGTATAATAGCTAGGATCATGAAACTTCATGGGTGTATAGATCTCACCAAGGGGGAGTGCAGTGTACAAGAACCATAACTCTACCTGGCTTATTTTTTGAGTTATTGTCCTTTGTTGTTTTTCATACTTGAATCTTGTCCGGAGTATATCTCTAAAAGTATAATAGCTAGGATCATGAAACTTCATGGGTGTATAGATCTTACCAAGGGGGAGTGCAGTGCACAAGAACCATAACTCTACCTAACTTATTTTTTGAGTTATTGCCCTTTGTTGTTTTTCATACTTGAATCTTGTCCGGAGTATATCTCTAAAAGTATAATAGCTAGGATCATGAAACTTCATTGGTGTATAGATCTCACCAAGGGGGAGTGCAGTGTACAAGAACCATAACTCTACCTGGCTTATTTTTTGAGTTATTTCCCTTTGTTGTTTTTCATACTTGAATCTTGTCCGGAGTATATCTCTAAAAGTATAATAGCTAGGATCATGAAACTTCATGGGTGTATAGATCTCACCAAGGGGGAGTGCAGTGCACAAGAACCATAACTCTACCTGGCTTATTTTTTGAGTTATTGTCCTTTGTTGTTTTTCATACTTGAATCTTGTCCGGAGTATATCTCTAAAAGTATAATAGCTAGGATCATGAAACTTCATGGGTGTATAGATCTCACCAAGGGGGAGTGCAGTGCACAAAACCATAACTCTACCTGGCTTATTTTTTGAGTTATTGCCCTTTGTTGTTTTTCATACTTGAATCTTGTCCGGAGTATATCTCTAAAAGTATTATAGCTAGGATCATGAAACTTCATGGCTGTATAGATCTCACTAAGGAGGAGTGCAGTGCACAAGAATTTTAACTCTTCCTAGCCTATATTTTGAGTTATTGCCCTTTGTTGTTTTCATACTTGAATCGTCCAGGGCATATCTCGAAAAGTATAATAGCTAGGACCATGAAACTTTTACCAACCCGCTCCCCCTGTTGACATAAAGCAGTGTTACGGGCGTATCTTGTGACAGTTTGACACCTTGTTTGGTGTCATGGCAGCCAAAAGTATTTGCAACATTCTATGCCGTTCACCAAATAACAATTCTTATCAAGTTTTAAGAAGATAGGAGGGCGGGTTTAGCAGACGAAGCGTTTTTAAAAGTTTTTGCAATTTTGCCCTTTTTCTCGTGCCATGGCACCAAAAGTTTGATTGTAAATCAAATTCTGTAAACAATTTTGAAAGCCCTTCATCCAAGGATTATTCCTGTAAAGTTTCAAAGATATTGACTAAACTTTGGCTGACCCCCCCCCCCCCTTTTTCTCAGACCACGGCAGCCTGAGTGTTATATGGAATTAAATTCTTTTTATAACATTAAAATCATTTCCTCTAAGAATCATTCCAGCCTAGTTTCAAGAAGAATAACCTACTGGTTTGAGAGCAGAAGCTTTTCATTTGATTTGGCTAAAGAAGCTGTTGAAAAAGTTTTTTGAAAATTTGCCCTTTTTCTTGTGCCTATGCACGTAGAGTTTGAGGGGGAAATAAATTCTTTTAACAACTTTGAAAGCCCTTCGTCCAAGGATCATACCTTTGAAGTTTAAAGGTTATAAACCATGCAAGTTATTAAAGATTTGGCTATTTCCCCTTTTCTCATGCCGCGGCAGCCGGAGTCTTTTGTGGAATCAAATTCTCTTAACAACTTTGGAAGCTTTTCACCCAAGGATCACTTCTGCCAAGTTTCATGAAGATTGGCCAACTGGTTTTAGAGGAGAAAATCTTTAAAGATATTGTGGACGAACGGACAGACGGCCGGACGACCGGACGGATGACGAACGCGGGCCGATCAGAATACCTCACATTGAGCACTTCGTGCTCAGATGAGCTTAAAACTGATAGCATTTTAACGCATTATAATAACTAAACTTTGCATCAAGACATACTTAAAAATGAAATTGGAATGTTATGTCCCTTTAATGTAACATGATTTTATCAGAAATATAAATACAAGTGCAAATATACAAATAGATTTATATAGCGCAAACGTATAATAGACATCCAATTGAGCTTCACAGAGTATATACATATAACATTAAAAATGAACAATTATTTTGGATTCATTCAGTCACTGTGAAAATGTCTAAACAAATGAGTCTAGACTTGTGATAAGCATATTCCACCATTTCGGGCCTAGCACCAAAAGAAATCTATCAGCAATTTTAGTTTTAAAGCGTTTTAGTTTTAAAACATCAAACTTTATACAAGTATCACTATCTGATATCGAGCGGTATGTGCTTTGGGTTTGTTTGAATAAAGTACTAAAATACAATGGAGCAGCCCCATACACAACCCGGCAAACACTTTGAACATGATTCTAGCACGTACGGACAGCCAGTGGAGAGATTTCAAATTACTACAACTATATTTTTCATATGTAGTATTTGTTACTAGTCTGGCAGCCTTATTTGGAACCCTTTGTAATCTGTCTAACTGATAGGCGGAAATGTCAGCAAAGAGACCACTGCAAAAGTCCAGATGTGAGTGAATAAGTCAATGTACGGGGTTTCTGTGGAGCTCTGTGTAATATGCTTACGAAAACATTTTAGGCTTCTAAACTAAATTTGCACTATTTGCTACTTTTTTACGAATTTTCGAGTCAAAGTTCAGTGTACTAGTCATGTGAACACCAAAGGCACGCGCTTGTTCAACACAGCTCACTTCAGAGCCACCTACAATTATACTGGTTATGTTTAACTTTTCAAGTTGCTGTCTTGTCCCATATGCGATACTTTTTGTTTAAGATGTATTCATATTCAGTTTGATCTTCGTCATCCAAGAAATGACGCTATCAAGACAGTTGTGTGAGTGATCATGAACAGCAGATTATTTTTGATGATGGTCAGCTTGTATACTGACTGCCTTTAAAACACGTCACTGAAGTTCATCCGACAATACTATGCATACTATTAAATAAAATATGTAGTGTTATATATTTAACAAAAACATTACATCTTCCCAGCATTTCCCGAAAATTCGACGAAAATTCGATTCAGTGCCTGAGATATAGCGATCAAAAGAGATGTGGTGAGAGGTCTTTGATAGTTTTTAGCTCCACTGGCCGAAGGCCAGCGGGGCTTATGTCATGGCCATGTGTCCGTCGTGCGTCCGTGTCCGTCCGTCCGTGCGTAAACAATTTTCAAACATCTTCTTCTCCAAAACTACTGGACCAATTTCAACCAAACTTCACACGAATCATCCTTGCATGAATTTCTACCAAATTCTTTCAAAAGAATAAAATCTGTGCAGAACTTGAATTTTAATTAATTTAATTGAATTAATTTTCGAAAAATCTTTAAAAATTCCTCTTCTCCAAAACTATTGGACCAATTCCTTCAAAAGGATAAAATCCGCGAAGAACTTAAATTTTAATTAATTAATTTAATTGATTTAAATTTTCGAAAAATCTTTAAAAATTCTTCTTCTCCAAAACTACTGGACCAATTTCAACCAAACTTTACAGAAATGTTCCTTGCATGAATCTCTTCTGAATTCCTTCAAAAAAATAAATTCTGTGTAAAACTTAAATTTTGATTAATTAAATTAGATTATTTTTTTGAAAAATCTTCTTTTCCAAAACTACGAGGGGTGATCCAGAATTAGCGGTACTGATGCTTTAAAATTATTATTTGTGTGTTTTTCTTAATGAAATTTGGCATAGTACAAGTAATACTCATATTTGACATGATACGGAAATATTGGCATTGTTTTTTTAATTGCGTCCATATTGAAAGCGTGTCCATAGCAATCAAGGCACGGTTAGGCGGGGCAGGGGTAGAATAACTTGGCTTTTTTTTAAAATTCTATATGTTTTTCAACCCTTTCTAACGAAACGATTTTACTGAGAGGTTGTTAACATAAGAAATAACATCGTGCTATTCTATGACCTAAAATTGAACGTTTTTTTCTGGCTAAACGGGAGAACTGTGGACTAATTTGCTTTGGTGATAAAAGTCAACTATGACGTCGGCAGAGTATTCGAACGTGTGCAGTTTTTAAGTTTTGCGTAGAACGTGGATATTCCATATTCGATACTTGCAAAATAATGTAGAAAAACTCATAAAACATTCTTTATTAGAATTTTCACAATTGTTTGGTACCGAATTATCAAAAAGGGATGTACATTGCTGTAAGAAAAGAAAGGGGGTAGTAGCTAGAGGAGCAGTCTGGACGCGACGTCAACTAAAGCTGATAACGGCGTCAACACTTGAGGTCACGCTTCACCATCGAATACATTTGTATTAAGTTAGGGTAGAGAGTTTTATGAGAGTTTTGGATACTGACAGAATATTTTAACGTGAAAAAGCTTATCTTTCAGTAGATTCCACATCTACCCAATACAGAAATTCTGGGAAAACGTGTACAGGCGTTGAAGAAATTCTGTATTAAAGATTTCGTTAAGAAGCAAATTCCGTGATAAAATCCCAACAACAGATTAATTCACGTGCGCTTGTATGACCTTAAAACACTTAAAATCACAACAATGTCACCTGTCTCATACCAATCAAAGAAAGCTAGACTCGTTCCTTTTCATCAGTTTAAGCTTCAGAGGAATTGCGAGTATTTCCCTGTATGAAATCTTAATTGAAATGTCACAGTTTCAAGGACTTTGGTCAAATTGCTCTAGACATTCAATGGATGTTTCCTACAATCGACAAGCAATGGTACATGGATATGTTAAGTGGATGAATTGAACGTCAAAGTAAGTGTATTGCATCTCTAGGTGACTATGTTGAGGAGTAACGCCAGTATTTTAATGTTGCGAACTTGCGACGTCATGACGTTATGTGCATACCTGTCCCGCCTATGCCCCCCCCCCTATGCGTTATATACAAAACTAGTTTTATTGTAACTTTTTTGTTTAAGGTCCGATTTGGATGATATTTGGTCCATGGATCATTGATAAATTACATTTCATGCTGTAAAAAGTTATTTGACTTCGATGGATTAGTATTGAAGTTATAAAGCCAGTACCGCTAATTCTGGATCACCCCTCGTGTTGGACCAATTTTAACCAAACTTCACACGAATCTTCCTTGCATGAATCTCCTTTAAATTCTTTAAAAATTCCGTGTAGAACTTAAATTTGAATAAATATAATTAAATTGAATTTTCGAATACTTGTTAAACAATCTTCTTCTCCAAAACTACAGGACCAATTTCAACCACACTTCACAGGAATCTTCCTTGCATGAATCTCTTCCAAATTCCTTCACGATCGGATGAAAATCTTGACCGCTGTGGGCTAGGCTTTTTTTTTTCGCTATATGAAACAATGTAATTTTAACAAAATTTTAAAAACATTTCTGCTCCTTAATTACTTATTGGATTTCATTCTGGTGTAGCATGAATCTTTTTTGGATAGACCTCTATTGTAATCCTTGAAGAAGTTCGTAGTCTAAATGTCTAAAAGCCAGTGGAGCGATACAGGGCCATCTTGGCCCTCTGGTTTTTATACGCCCGTCGAAGACGGGACGTATTATGGGATCACCCGTGATGTCCGGCGTCCGGGCGTCCGGGCGTCCGGCGGCGTCCACTTCTTTGTCCGGAGCATAACTCTGTCACCTTAAGTCCGATTGACTTTAAACTTGGCAATTATATTCTTCTCATCATTACGGAGTGCAATGCACAAGAACCATAACTCTACCTGGCTTATTTTTTGAGTTATTGCCCTTTGTTGTTTTTCAAACTTGAATCTTGTCCGGAGTATATCTCTAAAAGTATAATAGCTAGGATCATGAAACTTCATGGGTGTATAGATCTCACAAAGGGGGAGTGCAGTGCATAAGAACCATAACTCTACCTGGCTTATTTTTTGAGTTATTGCCATTTGTTGTTTTTCATACTTGAATCTTGTCCGGAGTATATCTCTAAAAGTATAATAGCTAGGATCATGAAACTTCATGAGTGTATAGATCTCACCAAGGGGGAGTGCAGTGTACAAGAACCATAACTCTACCTGGCTTATTTTTTGAGTTATTGCCCTTTGTTGTTTTCCATTCTTGAATCTTGTCCGGAGAATATCTCTAAAAGTATAATAGCTAGGATCATGAAACTTCATGGGTGTATAGATCTCACCAAGGGGGAGTGCAGTGTACAAGAACCATAACTCTACCTGGCTTATTTTTTGAGTTATTGTCCTTTGTTGTTTTTCATACTTGAATCTTGTCCGGAGTATATCTCTAAAAGTATAATAGCTAGGATCATGAAACTTCATGGGTGTATAGATCTCACCAAGGGGGAGTGCAGTGCACAAGAACCATAACTCTACCTGGCTTATTTTTTGAGTTATTGCCCTTTGTTGTTTTTCATACTTGAATCTTGTCCGGAGTATATCTCTAAGAGTATAATAGCTAGGATCATGAAACTTCATTGGTGTATAGATCTCACCAAGGGGGAGTGCAGTGTACAAGAACCATAACTCTACCTGGCTTATTTTTTGAGTTATTTCCCTTTGTTGTTTTTCATACTTGAATCTTGTCCGGAGTATATCTCTAAAAGTATAATAGCTAGGATCATGAAACTTCATGGGTGTATAGATCTCACCAAGGGGGAGTGCAGTGCACAAGAACCATAACTCTACCTGGCTTATTTTTTGAGTTATTGCCCTTTGTTGTTTTCCATTCTTGAATCTTGTCCGGAGTATATCTCTAAAAGTATAATAGCTAGGATCATGAAACTTCATGGGTGTATAGATCTCACCAAGGGGGAGTGCAGTGTACAAGAACCATAACTCTACCTGGCTTATTTTTTGAGTTATTGTCCTTTGTTGTTTTTCATACTTGAATCTTGTCCGGAGTATATCTCTAAAAGTATAATAGCTAGGATCATGAAACTTCATGGGTGTATAGATCTCACCAAGGGGGAGTGCAGTGCACAAGAACCATAACTCTACCTAACTTATTTTTTGAGTCATTGCCCTTTGTTGTTTTTCATACTTGAATCTTGTCCGGAGTATATCTCTAAAAGTATAATAGCTAGGATCATGAAACTTCATTGGTGTATAGATCTCACCAAGGGGGAGTGCAGTGTACAAGAACCATAACTCTACCTGGCTTATTTTTTGAGTTATTTCCCTTTGTTGTTTTTCATACTTGAATCTTGTCCGGAGTATATCTCTAAAAGTATAATAGCTAGGATCATGAAACTTCATGGGTGTATAGATCTCACCAAGGGGGAGTGCAGTGCACAAGAACCATAACTCTACCTGGCTTATTTTTTGAGTTATTGTCCTTTGTTGTTTTTCATACTTGAATCTTGTCCGGAGTATATCTCTAAAAGTATAATAGCTAGGATCATGAAACTTCATGGGTGTATAGATCTCACCAAGGGGGAGTGCAGTGCACAAAACCATAACTCTACCTGGCTTATTTTTTGAGTTATTGCCCTTTGTTGTTTTTCATACTTGAATCTTGTCCGGAGTATATCTCTAAAAGTATTATAGCTAGGATCATGAAACTTCATGGCTGTATAGATCTCACTAAGGAGGAGTGCAGTGCACAAGAATTTTAACTCTTCCTAGCCTATATTTTGAGTTATTGCCCTTTGTTGTTTTCATACTTGAATCGTCCAGGGCATATCTCGAAAAGTATAATAGCTAGGACCATGAAACTTTTACCAACCCGCTCCCCCTATTGACATAAAGCAGTGTTACGGGCGTATCTTGTGACAGTTTGACACCTTGTTTGGTGTCATGGCAGCCAAAAGTATTTGCAACATTCTATGCCGTTCACCAAATAACAATTCTTATCAAGTTTTAAGAAGATAGGAGGGCGGGTTTAGCAGACGAAGCGTTTTTAAAAGTTTTTGCAATTTTGCCCTTTTTCTCGTGCCATGGCACCAAAAGTTTGATTGTAAATCAAATTCTGTAAACAATTTTGAAAGCCCTTCATACAAGGATTATTCCTGTAAAGTTTCAAAGATATTGACTAAACTTTGGCTGACCCCCCCTTTTTCTCAGACCACGGCAGCCTGAGTGTTATATGGAATTAAATTCTTTTTATAACATTAAAATCATTTCCTCTAAGAATCATTCCAGCCTAGTTTCAAGAAGAATAACCTACTGGTTTGAGAGCAGAAGCTTTTCATCTGATTTGGCTAAAGAAGCTGTTGAAAAAGTTTTTTGAAAATTTGCCCTTTTTCTTGTGCCTATGCACGTAGAGTTTGAGGGGGAAATAAATTCTTTTAACAACTTTGAAAGCCCTTCGTCCAAGGATCATACCTTTGAAGTTTAAAGGTTATAAACCATGCAAGTTATTAAAGATTTGGCTATTTCCCCTTTTCTCATGCCGCGGCAGCCGGAGTCTTTTGTGGAATCAAATTCTCTTAACAACTTTGGAAGCTTTTCACCCAAGGATCACTTCTGCCAAGTTTCATGAAGATTGGCCAACTGGTTTTAGAGGAGAAAATCTTTAAAGATATTGTGGACGAACGGACAGACGGCCGGACGACCGGACGGATGACGAACGCGGGCCGATCAGAATACCTCACATTGAGCACTTCGTGCTCAGATGAGCTTAAAACTGATAGCATTTTAACGCATTATAATAACTAAACTTTGCATCAAGACATACTTAAAAATGAAATTGGAATGTTATGTCCCTTTAATGTAACATGATTTTATCAGAAATATAAATACAAGTGCAAATATACAAATAGATTTATATAGCGCAAACGTATAATAGACATCCAATTGAGCTTCACAGAGTATATACATATAACATTAAAAATGAACAATTATTTTGGATTCATTCAGTCACTGTGAAAATGTCTAAACAAATGAGTCTAGACTTGTGATAAGCATATTCCACCATTTCGGGCCTAGCACCAAAAGAAATCTATCAGCAATTTTAGTTTTAAAGCGTTTTAGTTTTAAAACATCAAACTTTATACAAGTATCACTATCTGATATCGAGCGGTATGTGCTTTGGGTTTGTTTGAATAAAGTACTAAAATACAATGGAGCAGCCCCATACACAACCCGGCAAACACTTTGAACATGATTCTAGCACGTACGGACAGCCAGTGGAGAGATTTCAAATTACTACAACTATATTTTTCATATGTAGTATTTGTTACTAGTCTGGCAGCCTTATTTGGAACCCTTTGTAATCTGTCTAACTGATAGGCGGAAATGTCAGCAAAGAGACCACTGCAAAAGTCCAGATGTGAGTGTATAAGTCAATGTACGGGGTTTCTGTGGAGCTCTGTGTAATATGCTTACGAAAACATTTTAGGCTTCTAAACTAAATTTGCACTATTTGCTACTTTTTTACGAATTTTCGAGTCAAAGTTCAGTGTACTAGTCATGTGAACACCAAAGGCACGCGCTTGTTCAACACAGCTCACTTCAGAGCCACCTACAATTATACTGGTTATGTTTAACTTTTCAAGTTGCTGTCTTGTCCCATATGCGATACTTTTTGTTTAAGATGTATTCATATTCAGTTTGATCTTCGTCATCCAAGAAATGACGCTATCAAGACAGTTGTGTGAGTGATCATGAACAGCAGATTATTTTTGATGATGGTCAGCTTGTATACTGACTGCCTTTAAAACACGTCACTGAAGTTCATCCGACAATACTATGCATACTATTAAATAAAATATGTAGTGTTATATATTTAACAAAAACATTACATCTTCCCAGCATTTCCCGAAAATTCGACGAAAATTCGATTCAGTGCCTGAGATATAGCGATCAAAAGAGATGTGGTGAGAGGTCTTTGATAGTTTTTAGCTCCACTGGCCGAAGGCCAGCGGGGCTTATGTCATGGCCATGTGTCCGTCGTGCGTCCGTGTCCGTCCGTCCGTGCGTAAACAATTTTCAAACATCTTCTTCTCCAAAACTACTGGACCAATTTCAACCAAACTTCACACGAATCATCCTTGCATGAATTTCTACCAAATTCTTTCAAAAGAATAAAATCTGTGCAGAACTTGAATTTTAATTAATTTAATTGAATTAATTTTCGAAAAATCTTTAAAAATTCCTCTTCTCCAAAACTATTGGACCAATTCCTTCAAAAGGATAAAATCCGCGAAGAACTTAAATTTTAATTAATTAATTTAATTGATTTAAATTTTCGAAAAATCTTTAAAAATTCTTCTTCTCCAAAACTACTGGACCAATTTCAACCAAACTTTACAGAAATGTTCCTTGCATGAATCTCTTCTGAATTCCTTCAAAAAAATAAATTCTGTGTAAAACTTAAATTTTGATTAATTAAATTAGATTATTTTTTTGAAAAATCTTCTTTTCCAAAACTACGAGGGGTGATCCAGAATTAGCGGTACTGATGCTTTAAAATTATTATTTGTGTGTTTTTCTTAATGAAATTTGGCATAGTACAAGTAATACTCATATTTGACATGATACGGAAATATTGGCATTGTTTTTTTAATTGCGTCCATATTGAAAGCGTGTCCATAGCAATCAAGGCACGGTTAGGCGGGGCAGGGGTAGAATAACTTGGCTTTTTTTTTAAAATTCTATATGTTTTTCAACCCTTTCTAACGAAACGATTTTACTGAGAGGTTGTTAACATAAGAAATAACATCGTGCTATTCTATGACCTAAAATTGAACGTTTTTTTCTGGCTAAACGGGAGAACTGTGGACTAATTTGCTTTGGTGATAAAAGTCAACTATGACGTCGGCAGAGTATTCGAACGTGTGCAGTTTTTAAGTTTTGCGTAGAACGTGGATATTCCATATTCGATACTTGCAAAATAATGTAGAAAAACTCATAAAACATTCTTTATTAGAATTTTCACAATTGTTTGGTACCGAATTATCAAAAAGGGATGTACATTGCTGTAAGAAAAGAAAGGGGGTAGTAGCTAGAGGAGCAGTCTGGACGCGACGTCAACTAAAGCTGATAACGGCGTCAACACTTGAGGTCACGCTTCACCATCGAATACATTTGTATTAAGTTAGGGTAGAGAGTTTTATGAGAGTTTTGGATACTGACAGAATATTTTAACGTGAAAAAGCTTATCTTTCAGTAGATTCCACATCTACCCAATACAGAAATTCTGGGAAAACGTGTACAGGCGTTGAAGAAATTCTGTATTAAAGATTTCGTTAAGAAGCAAATTCCGTGATAAAATCCCAACAACAGATTAATTCACGTGCGCTTGTATGACCTTAAAACACTTAAAATCACAACAATGTCACCTGTCTCATACCAATCAAAGAAAGCTAGACTCGTTCCTTTTCATCAGTTTAAGCTTCAGAGGAATTGCGAGTATTTCCCTGTATGAAATCTTAATTGAAATGTCACAGTTTCAAGGACTTTGGTCAAATTGCTCTAGACATTCAATGGATGTTTCCTACAATCGACAAGCAATGGTACATGGATATGTTAAGTGGATGAATTGAACGTCAAAGTAAGTGTATTGCATCTCTAGGTGACTATGTTGAGGAGTAACGCCAGTATTTTAATGTTGCGAACTTGCGACGTCATGACGTTATGTGCATACCTGTCCCGCCTATGCCCCCCCCCTATGCGTTATATACAAAACTAGTTTTATTGTAACTTTTTTGTTTAAGGTCCGATTTGGATGATATTTGGTCCATGGATCATTGATAAATTACATTTCATGCTGTAAAAAGTTATTTGACTTCGATGGATTAGTATTGAAGTTATAAAGCCAGTACCGCTAATTCTGGATCACCCCTCGTGTTGGACCAATTTTAACCAAACTTCACACGAATCTTCCTTGCATGAATCTCCTTTAAATTCTTAAAAAATTCAGTGTAGAACTTAAATTTGAATAAATATAATTAAATTGAATTTTCGAATACTTGTTAAACAATCTTCTTCTCCAAAACTACAGGACCAATTTCAACCACACTTCACAGGAATCTTCCTTGCATGAATCTCTTCCAAATTCCTTCACGATCGGATGAAAATCTTGACCGCTGTGGGCTAGGCTTTTTTTTTTTCGCTATATGAAACAATGTAATTTTAACAAAATTTTAAAAACATTTCTGCTCCTTAATTACTTATTGGATTTCATTCTGGTGTAGCATGAATCTTTTTTGGATAGACCTCTATTGTAATCCTTGAAGAAGTTCGTAGTCTAAATGTCTAAAAGCCAGTGGAGCGATACAGGGCCATCTTGGCCCTCTGGTTTTTATACGCCCGTCGAAGACGGGACGTATTATGGGATCACCCGTGATGTCCGGCGTCCGGGCGTCCGGGCGTCCGGCGGCGTCCACTTCTTTGTCCGGAGCATAACTCTGTCACCTTAAGTCCGATTGACTTTAAACTTGGCAATTATATTCTTCTCATCATTACGGAATGCAATGCACAAGAACCATAACTCTACCTGGCTTATTTTTTGAGTTATTGCCCTTTGTTGTTTTTCAAACTTGAATCTTGTCCGGAGTATATCTCTAAAAGTATAATAGCTAGGATCATGAAACTTCATGGGTGTATAGATCTCACAAAGGGGGAGTGCAGTGCATAAGAACCATAACTCTACCTGGCTTATTTTTTGAGTTATTGCCATTTGTTGTTTTTCATACTTGAATCTTGTCCGGAGTATATCTCTAAAAGTATAATAGCTAGGATCATGAAACTTCATGAGTGTATAGATCTCACCAAGGGGGAGTGCAGTGTACAAGAACCATAACTCTACCTGGCTTATTTTTTGAGTTATTGCCCTTTGTTGTTTTTCATACTTGAATCTTGTCCGGAGTATATCTCTAAAAGTATAATAGCTAGGATCATGAAACTTCATGGGTGTATAGATCTCACCAAGGGGGAAAGCAGTGCACAAGAACCATAACTCTACCTAACTTATTTTTTGAGTTATTGCCCTTTGTTGTTTTTCATACTTGAATCTTGTCCGGAGTATATCTCTAAGAGTTTAATAGCTAGGATCATGAAACTTCATGGGTGTATAGATCTCACCAAGGGGGAGTGCAGTGTACAAGAACCATAACTCTACCTGGCTTATTTTTTGAGTTATTGCCTTTGTTGTTTTTCAAACTTAAATCTTGTCCGGAGTATATCTCTAAAAGTATAATAGCTAGGATCATGAAACTTCATGGGTGTATAGATCTCACCAAGGGGGAGTGCAGTGCACAAGAACCATAACTCTACCTGGCTTATTTTTTGAGTTATTGCCCTTTGTTGTTTTCCATTCTTGAATCTTGTCCGGAGTATATCTCTAAAAGTATAATAGCTAGGATCATGAAACTTCATGGGTGTATAGATCTCACCAAGGGGGAGTGCAGTGTACAAGAACCATAACTCTACCTGGCTTATTTTTTGAGTTATTGTCCTTTGTTGTTTTTCATACTTGAATCTTGTCCGGAGTATATCTCTAAAAGTATAATAGCTAGGATCATGAAACTTCATGGGTGTATAGATCTCACCAAGGGGGAGTGCAGTGCACAAGAACCATAACTCTACCTAACTTATTTTTTGAGTTATTGCCCTTTGTTGTTTTTCATACTTGAATCTTGTCCGGAGTATATCTCTAAAAGTATAATAGCTAGGATCATGAAACTTCATTGGTGTATAGATCTCACCAAGGGGGAGTGCAGTGTACAAGAACCATAACTCTACCTGGCTTATTTTTTGAGTTATTTCCCTTTGTTGTTTTTCATACTTGAATCTTGTCCGGAGTATATCTCTAAAAGTATAATAGCTAGGATCATGAAACTTCATGGGTGTATAGATCTCACCAAGGGGGAGTGCAGTGCACAAGAACCATAACTCTACCTGGCTTATTTTTTGAGTTATTGTCCTTTGTTGTTTTTCATACTTGAATCTTGTCCGGAGTATATCTCTAAAAGTATAATAGCTAGGATCATGAAACTTCATGGGTGTATAGATCTCACCAAGGGGGAGTGCAGTGCACAAAACCATAACTCTACCTGGCTTATTTTTTGAGTTATTGCCCTTTGTTGTTTTTCATACTTGAATCTTGTCCGGAGTATATCTCTAAAAGTATTATAGCTAGGATCATGAAACTTCATGGCTGTATAGATCTCACTAAGGAGGAGTGCAGTGCACAAGAATTTTAACTCTACCTAGCCTATATTTTGAGTTATTGCCCTTTGTTGTTTTCATACTTGAATCGTCCAGGGCATATCTCGAAAAGTATAATAGCTAGGACCATGAAACTTTTACCAACCCGCTCCCCCTGTTGACATAAAGCAGTGTTACGGGCGTATCTTGTGACAGTTTGACACCTTGTTTGGTGTCATGGCAGCCAAAAGTATTTGCAACATTCTATGCCGTTCACCAAATAACAATTCTTATCAAGTTTTAAGAAGATAGGAGGGCGGGTTTAGCAGACGAAGCGTTTTTAAAAGTTTTTGCAATTTTGCCCTTTTTCTCGTGCCATGGCACCAAAAGTTTGATTGTAAATCAAATTCTGTAAACAATTTTGAAAGCCCTTCATCCAAGGATTATTCCTGTAAAGTTTCAAAGATATTGACTAAACTTTGGCTGACCCCCCCCCCCTTTTTCTCAGACCACGGCAGCCTGAGTGTTATATGGAATTAAATTCTTTTTATAACATTAAAATCATTTCCTCTAAGAATCATTCCAGCCTAGTTTCAAGAAGAATAACCTACTGGTTTGAGAGCAGAAGCTTTTCATCTGATTTGGCTAAAGAAGCTGTTGAAAAAGTTTTTGAAAATTTGCCCTTTTTCTTGTGCCTATGCACGTAGAGTTTGAGGGGGAAATAAATTCTTTTAACAACTTTGAAAGCCCTTCGTCCAAGGATCATACCTTTGAAGTTTAAAGGTTATAAACCATGCAAGTTATTAAAGATTTGGCTATTTCCCCTTTTCTCATGCCGCGGCAGCCGGAGTCTTTTGTGGAATCAAATTCTCTTAACAACTTTGGAAGCTTTTCACCCAAGGATCACTTCTGCCAAGTTTCATGAAGATTGGCCAACTGGTTTTAGAGGAGAAAATCTTTAAAGATATTGTGGACGAACGGACAGACGGCCGGACGACCGGACGGATGACGAACGCGGGCCGATCAGAATACCTCACATTGAGCACTTCGTGCTCAGATGAGCTTAAAACTGATAGCATTTTAACGCATTATAATAACTAAACTTTGCATCAAGACATACTTAAAAATGAAATTGGAATGTTATGTCCCTTTAATGTAACATGATTTTATCAGAAATATAAATACAAGTGCAAATATACAAATAGATTTATATAGCGCAAACGTATAATAGACATCCAATTGAGCTTCACAGAGTATATACATATAACATTAAAAATGAACAATTATTTTGGATTCATTCAGTCACTGTGAAAATGTCTAAACAAATGAGTCTAGACTTGTGATAAGCATATTCCACCATTTCGGGCCTAGCACCAAAAGAAATCTATCAGCAATTTTAGTTTTAAAGCGTTTTAGTTTTAAAACATCAAACTTTATACAAGTATCACTATCTGATATCGAGCGGTATGTGCTTTGGGTTTGTTTGAATAAAGTACTAAAATACAATGGAGCAGCCCCATACACAACCCGGCAAACACTTTGAACATGATTCTAGCACGTACGGACAGCCAGTGGAGAGATTTCAAATTACTACAACTATATTTTTCATATGTAGTATTTGTTACTAGTCTGGCAGCCTTATTTGGAACCCTTTGTAATCTGTCTAACTGATAGGCGGAAATGTCAGCAAAGAGACCACTGCAAAAGTCCAGATGTGAGTGAATAAGTCAATGTACGGGGTTTCTGTGGAGCTCTGTGTAATATGCTTACGAAAACATTTTAGGCTTCTAAACTAAATTTGCACTATTTGCTACTTTTTTACGAATTTTCGAGTCAAAGTTCAGTGTACTAGTCATGTGAACACCAAAGGCACGCGCTTGTTCAACACAGCTCACTTCAGAGCCACCTACAATTATACTGGTTATGTTTAACTTTTCAAGTTGCTGTCTTGTCCCATATGCGATACTTTTTGTTTAAGATGTATTCATATTCAGTTTGATCTTCGTCATCCAAGAAATGACGCTATCAAGACAGTTGTGTGAGTGATCATGAACAGCAGATTATTTTTGATGATGGTCAGCTTGTATACTGACTGCCTTTAAAACACGTCACTGAAGTTCATCCGACAATACTATGCATACTATTAAATAAAATATGTAGTGTTATATATTTAACAAAAACATTACATCTTCCCAGCATTTCCCGAAAATTCGACGAAAATTCGATTCAGTGCCTGAGATATAGCGATCAAAAGAGATGTGGTGAGAGGTCTTTGATAGTTTTTAGCTCCACTGGCCGAAGGCCAGCGGGGCTTATGTCATGGCCATGTGTCCGTCGTGCGTCCGTGTCCGTCCGTCCGTGCGTAAACAATTTTCAAACATCTTCTTCTCCAAAACTACTGGACCAATTTCAACCAAACTTCACACGAATCATCCTTGCATGAATTTCTACCAAATTCTTTCAAAAGAATAAAATCTGTGCAGAACTTGAATTTTAATTAATTTAATTGAATTAATTTTCGAAAAATCTTTAAAAATTCCTCTTCTCCAAAACTATTGGACCAATTCCTTCAAAAGGATAAAATCCGCGAAGAACTTAAATTTTAATTAATTAATTTAATTGATTTAAATTTTCGAAAAATCTTTAAAAATTCTTCTTCTCCAAAACTACTGGACCAATTTCAACCAAACTTTACAGAAATGTTCCTTGCATGAATCTCTTCTGAATTCCTTCAAAAAAATAAATTCTGTGTAAAACTTAAATTTTGATTAATTAAATTAGATTATTTTTTTGAAAAATCTTCTTTTCCAAAACTACGAGGGGTGATCCAGAATTAGCGGTACTGATGCTTTAAAATTATTATTTGTGTGTTTTTCTTAATGAAATTTGGCATAGTACAAGTAATACTCATATTTGACATGATACGGAAATATTGGCATTGTTTTTTTAATTGCGTCCATATTGAAAGCGTGTCCATAGCAATCAAGGCACGGTTAGGCGGGGCAGGGGTAGAATAACTTGGCTTTTTTTTAAAATTCTATATGTTTTTCAACCCTTTCTAACGAAACGATTTTACTGAGAGGTTGTTAACATAAGAAATAACATCGTGCTATTCTATGACCTAAAATTGAACGTTTTTTTCTGGCTAAACGGGAGAACTGTGGACTAATTTGCTTTGGTGATAAAAGTCAACTATGACGTCGGCAGAGTATTCGAACGTGTGCAGTTTTTAAGTTTTGCGTAGAACGTGGATATTCCATATTCGATACTTGCAAAATAATGTAGAAAAACTCATAAAACATTCTTTATTAGAATTTTCACAATTGTTTGGTACCGAATTATCAAAAAGGGATGTACATTGCTGTAAGAAAAGAAAGGGGGTAGTAGCTAGAGGAGCAGTCTGGACGCGACGTCAACTAAAGCTGATAACGGCGTCAACACTTGAGGTCACGCTTCACCATCGAATACATTTGTATTAAGTTAGGGTAGAGAGTTTTATGAGAGTTTTGGATACTGACAGAATATTTTAACGTGAAAAAGCTTATCTTTCAGTAGATTCCACATCTACCCAATACAGAAATTCTGGGAAAACGTGTACAGGCGTTGAAGAAATTCTGTATTAAAGATTTCGTTAAGAAGCAAATTCCGTGATAAAATCCCAACAACAGATTAATTCACGTGCGCTTGTATGACCTTAAAACACTTAAAATCACAACAATGTCACCTGTCTCATACCAATCAAAGAAAGCTAGACTCGTTCCTTTTCATCAGTTTAAGCTTCAGAGGAATTGCGAGTATTTCCCTGTATGAAATCTTAATTGAAATGTCACAGTTTCAAGGACTTTGGTCAAATTGCTCTAGACATTCAATGGATGTTTCCTACAATCGACAAGCAATGGTACATGGATATGTTAAGTGGATGAATTGAACGTCAAAGTAAGTGTATTGCATCTCTAGGTGACTATGTTGAGGAGTAACGCCAGTATTTTAATGTTGCGAACTTGCGACGTCATGACGTTATGTGCATACCTGTCCCGCCTATGCCCCCCCCTATGCGTTATATACAAAACTAGTTTTATTGTAACTTTTTTGTTTAAGGTCCGATTTGGATGATATTTGGTCCATGGATCATTGATAAATTACATTTCATGCTGTAAAAAGTTATTTGACTTCGATGGATTAGTATTGAAGTTATAAAGCCAGTACCGCTAATTCTGGATCACCCCTCGTGTTGGACCAATTTTAACCAAACTTCACACGAATCTTCCTTGCATGAATCTCCTTTAAATTCTTTAAAAATTCCGTGTAGAACTTAAATTTGAATAAATATAATTAAATTGAATTTTCGAATACTTGTTAAACAATCTTCTTCTCCAAAACTACAGGACCAATTTCAACCACACTTCACAGGAATCTTCCTTGCATGAATCTCTTCCAAATTCCTTCACGATCGGATGAAAATCTTGACCGCTGTGGGCTAGGCTTTTTTTTTTCGCTATATGAAACAATGTAATTTTAACAAAATTTTAAAAACATTTCTGCTCCTTAATTACTTATTGGATTTCATTCTGGTGTAGCATGAATCTTTTTTGGATAGACCTCTATTGTAATCCTTGAAGAAGTTCGTAGTCTAAATGTCTAAAAGCCAGTGGAGCGATACAGGGCCATCTTGGCCCTCTGGTTTTTATACGCCCGTCGAAGACGGGACGTATTATGGGATCACCCGTGATGTCCGGCGTCCGGGCGTCCGGGCGTCCGGCGGCGTCCACTTCTTTGTCCGGAGCATAACTCTGTCACCTTAAGTCCGATTGACTTTAAACTTGGCAATTATATTCTTCTCATCATTACGGAGTGCAATGCACAAGAACCATAACTCTACCTGGCTTATTTTTTGAGTTATTGCCCTTTGTTGTTTTTCAAACTTGAATCTTGTCCGGAGTATATCTCTAAAAGTATAATAGCTAGGATCATGAAACTTCATGGGTGTATAGATCTCACAAAGGGGGAGTGCAGTGCATAAGAACCATAACTCTACCTGGCTTATTTTTTGAGTTATTGCCATTTGTTGTTTTTCATACTTGAATCTTGTCCGGAGTATATCTCTAAAAGTATAAAAGCTAGGATCATGAAACTTCATGAGTGTATAGATCTCACCAAGGGGGAGTGCAGTGTACAAGAACCATAACTCTACCTGGCTTATTTTTTGAGTTATTGCCCTTTGTTGTTTTTCATACTTGAATCTTGTCCGGAGTATATCTCTAAAAGTATAATAGCTAGGATCATGAAACTTCATGGGTGTATAGATCTCACCAAGGGGGAAAGCAGTGCACAAGAACCATAACTCTACCTAACTTATTTTTTGAGTTATTGCCCTTTGTTGTTTTTCATACTTGAATCTTGTCCGGAGTATATCTCTAAGAGTTTAATAGCTAGGATCATGAAACTTCATGGGTGTATAGATCTCACCAAGGGGGAGTGCAGTGTACAAGAACCATAACTCTACCTGGCTTATTTTTTGAGTTATTGCCTTTGTTGTTTTTCAAACTTAAATCTTGTCCGGAGTATATCTCTAAAAGTATAATAGCTAGGATCATGAAACTTCATGGGTGTATAGATCTCACCAAGGGGGAGTGCAGTGCACAAGAACCATAACTCTACCTGGCTTATTTTTTGAGTTATTGCCCTTTGTTGTTTTCCATTCTTGAATCTTGTCCGGAGTATATCTCTAAAAGTATAATAGCTAGGATCATGAAACTTCATGGGTGTATAGATCTCACCAAGGGGGAGTGCAGTGTACAAGAACCATAACTCTACCTGGCTTATTTTTTGAGTTATTGTCCTTTGTTGTTTTTCATACTTGAATCTTGTCCGGAGTATATCTCTAAAAGTATAATAGCTAGGATCATGAAACTTCATGGGTGTATAGATCTCACCAAGGGGGAGTGCAGTGCACAAGAACCATAACTCTACCTAACTTATTTTTTGAGTTATTGCCCTTTGTTGTTTTTCATACTTGAATCTTGTCCGGAGTATATCTCTAAAAGTATAATAGCTAGGATCATGAAACTTCATTGGTGTATAGATCTCACCAAGGGGGAGTGCAGTGTACAAGAACCATAACTCTACCTGGCTTATTTTTTGAGTTATTTCCCTTTGTTGTTTTTCATACTTGAATCTTGTCCGGAGTATATCTCTAAAAGTATAATAGCTAGGATCATGAAACTTCATGGGTGTATAGATCTCACCAAGGGGGAGTGCAGTGCTCAAGAACCATAACTCTACCTGGCTTATTTTTTGAGTTATTGTCCTTTGTTGTTTTTCATACTTGAATCTTGTCCGGAGTATATCTCTAAAAGTATAATAGCTAGGATCATGAAACTTCATGGGTGTATAGATCTCACCAAGGGGGAGTGCAGTGCACAAAACCATAACTCTACCTGGCTTATTTTTTGAGTTATTGCCCTTTGTTGTTTTTCATACTTGAATCTTGTCCGGAGTATATCTCTAAAAGTATTATAGCTAGGATCATGAAACTTCATGGCTGTATAGATCTCACTAAGGAGGAGTGCAGTGCACAAGAATTTTAACTCTACCTAGCCTATATTTTGAGTTATTGCCCTTTGTTGTTTTCATACTTGAATCGTCCAGGGCATATCTCGAAAAGTATAATAGCTAGGACCATGAAACTTTTACCAACCCGCTCCCCCTGTTGACATAAAGCAGTGTTACGGGCGTATCTTGTGACAGTTTGACACCTTGTTTGGTGTCATGGCAGCCAAAAGTATTTGCAACATTCTATGCCGTTCACCAAATAACAATTCTTATCAAGTTTTAAGAAGATAGGAGGGCGGGTTTAGCAGACGAAGCGTTTTTAAAAGTTTTTGCAATTTTGCCCTTTTTCTCGTGCCATGGCACCAAAAGTTTGATTGTAAATCAAATTCTGTAAACAATTTTGAAAGCCCTTCATCCAAGGATTATTCCTGTAAAGTTTCAAAGATATTGACTAAACTTTGGCTGACCCCCCCCTTTTTCTCAGACCACGGCAGCCTGAGTGTTATATGGAATTAAATTCTTTTTATAACATTAAAATCATTTCCTCTAAGAATCATTCCAGCCTAGTTTCAAGAAGAATAACCTACTGGTTTGAGAGCAGAAGCTTTTCATCTGATTTGGCTAAAGAAGCTGTTGAAAAAGTTTTTGAAAATTTGCCCTTTTTCTTGTGCCTATGCACGTAGAGTTTGAGGGGGAAATAAATTCTTTTAACAACTTTGAAAGCCCTTCGTCCAAGGATCATACCTTTGAAGTTTAAAGGTTATAAACCATGCAAGTTATTAAAGATTTGGCTATTTCCCCTTTTCTCATGCCGCGGCAGCCGGAGTCTTTTGTGGAATCAAATTCTCTTAACAACTTTGGAAGCTTTTCACCCAAGGATCACTTCTGCCAAGTTTCATGAAGATTGGCCAACTGGTTTTAGAGGAGAAAATCTTTAAAGATATTGTGGACGAACGGACAGACGGCCGGACGACCGGACGGATGACGAACGCGGGCCGATCAGAATACCTCACATTGAGCACTTCGTGCTCAGATGAGCTTAAAACTGATAGCATTTTAACGCATTATAATAACTAAACTTTGCATCAAGACATACTTAAAAATGAAATTGGAATGTTATGTCCCTTTAATGTAACATGATTTTATCAGAAATATAAATACAAGTGCAAATATACAAATAGATTTATATAGCGCAAACGTATAATAGACATCCAATTGAGCTTCACAGAGTATATACATATAACATTAAAAATGAACAATTATTTTGGATTCATTCAGTCACTGTGAAAATGTCTAAACAAATGAGTCTAGACTTGTGATAAGCATATTCCACCATTTCGGGCCTAGCACCAAAAGAAATCTATCAGCAATTTTAGTTTTAAAGCGTTTTAGTTTTAAAACATCAAACTTTATACAAGTATCACTATCTGATATCGAGCGGTATGTGCTTTGGGTTTGTTTGAATAAAGTACTAAAATACAATGGAGCAGCCCCATACACAACCCGGCAAACACTTTGAACATGATTCTAGCACGTACGGACAGCCAGTGGAGAGATTTCAAATTACTACAACTATATTTTTCATATGTAGTATTTGTTACTAGTCTGGCAGCCTTATTTGGAACCCTTTGTAATCTGTCTAACTGATAGGCGGAAATGTCAGCAAAGAGACCACTGCAAAAGTCCAGATGTGAGTGAATAAGTCAATGTACGGGGTTTCTGTGGAGCTCTGTGTAATATGCTTACGAAAACATTTTAGGCTTCTAAACTAAATTTGCACTATTTGCTACTTTTTTACGAATTTTCGAGTCAAAGTTCAGTGTACTAGTCATGTGAACACCAAAGGCACGCGCTTGTTCAACACAGCTCACTTCAGAGCCACCTACAATTATACTGGTTATGTTTAACTTTTCAAGTTGCTGTCTTGTCCCATATGCGATACTTTTTGTTTAAGATGTATTCATATTCAGTTTGATCTTCGTCATCCAAGAAATGACGCTATCAAGACAGTTGTGTGAGTGATCATGAACAGCAGATTATTTTTGATGATGGTCAGCTTGTATACTGACTGCCTTTAAAACACGTCACTGAAGTTCATCCGACAATACTATGCATACTATTAAATAAAATATGTAGTGTTATATATTTAACAAAAACATTACATCTTCCCAGCATTTCCCGAAAATTCGACGAAAATTCGATTCAGTGCCTGAGATATAGCGATCAAAAGAGATGTGGTGAGAGGTCTTTGATAGTTTTTAGCTCCACTGGCCGAAGGCCAGCGGGGCTTATGTCATGGCCATGTGTCCGTCGTGCGTCCGTGTCCGTCCGTCCGTGCGTAAACAATTTTCAAACATCTTCTTCTCCAAAACTACTGGACCAATTTCAACCAAACTTCACACGAATCATCCTTGCATGAATTTCTACCAAATTCTTTCAAAAGAATAAAATCTGTGCAGAACTTGAATTTTAATTAATTTAATTGAATTAATTTTCGAAAAATCTTTAAAAATTCCTCTTCTCCAAAACTATTGGACCAATTCCTTCAAAAGGATAAAATCCGCGAAGAACTTAAATTTTAATTAATTAATTTAATTGATTTAAATTTTCGAAAAATCTTTAAAAATTCTTCTTCTCCAAAACTACTGGACCAATTTCAACCAAACTTTACAGAAATGTTCCTTGCATGAATCTCTTCTGAATTCCTTCAAAAAAATAAATTCTGTGTAAAACTTAAATTTTGATTAATTAAATTAGATTATTTTTTTGAAAAATCTTCTTTTCCAAAACTACGAGGGGTGATCCAGAATTAGCGGTACTGATGCTTTAAAATTATTATTTGTGTGTTTTTCTTAATGAAATTTGGCATAGTACAAGTAATACTCATATTTGACATGATACGGAAATATTGGCATTGTTTTTTTAATTGCGTCCATATTGAAAGCGTGTCCATAGCAATCAAGGCACGGTTAGGCGGGGCAGGGGTAGAATAACTTGGCTTTTTTTTTAAATTCTATATGTTTTTCAACCCTTTCTAACGAAACGATTTTACTGAGAGGTTGTTAACATAAGAAATAACATCGTGCTATTCTATGACCTAAAATTGAACGTTTTTTTCTGGCTAAACGGGAGAACTGTGGACTAATTTGCTTTGGTGATAAAAGTCAACTATGACGTCGGCAGAGTATTCGAACGTGTGCAGTTTTTAAGTTTTGCGTAGAACGTGGATATTCCATATTCGATACTTGCAAAATAATGTAGAAAAACTCATAAAACATTCTTTATTAGAATTTTCACAATTGTTTGGTACCGAATTATCAAAAAGGGATGTACATTGCTGTAAGAAAAGAAAGGGGGTAGTAGCTAGAGGAGCAGTCTGGACGCGACGTCAACTAAAGCTGATAACGGCGTCAACACTTGAGGTCACGCTTCACCATCGAATACATTTGTATTAAGTTAGGGTAGAGAGTTTTATGAGAGTTTTGGATACTGACAGAATATTTTAACGTGAAAAAGCTTATCTTTCAGTAGATTCCACATCTACCCAATACAGAAATTCTGGGAAAACGTGTACAGGCGTTGAAGAAATTCTGTATTAAAGATTTCGTTAAGAAGCAAATTCCGTGATAAAATCCCAACAACAGATTAATTCACGTGCGCTTGTATGACCTTAAAACACTTAAAATCACAACAATGTCACCTGTCTCATACCAATCAAAGAAAGCTAGACTCGTTCCTTTTCATCAGTTTAAGCTTCAGAGGAATTGCGAGTATTTCCCTGTATGAAATCTTAATTGAAATGTCACAGTTTCAAGGACTTTGGTCAAATTGCTCTAGACATTCAATGGATGTTTCCTACAATCGACAAGCAATGGTACATGGATATGTTAAGTGGATGAATTGAACGTCAAAGTAAGTGTATTGCATCTCTATGTGACTATGTTGAGGAGTAACGCCAGTATTTTAATGTTGCGAACTTGCGACGTCATGACGTTATGTGCATACCTGTCCCGCCTATGCCCCCCCCCCCCCCCCCCCCCCCCTATGCGTTATATACAAAACTAGTTTTATTGTAACTTTTTTGTTTAAGGTCCGATTTGGATGATATTTGGTCCATGGATCATTGATAAATTACATTTCATGCTGTAAAAAGTTATTTGACTTCGATGGATTAGTATTGAAGTTATAAAGCCAGTACCGCTAATTCTGGATCACCCCTCGTGTTGGACCAATTTTAACCAAACTTCACACGAATCTTCCTTGCATGAATCTCCTTTAAATTCTTTAAAAATTCCGTGTAGAACTTAAATTTGAATAAATATAATTAAATTGAATTTTCGAATACTTGTTAAACAATCTTCCTCTCCAAAACTACAGGACCAATTTCAACCACACTTCACAGGAATCTTCCTTGCATGAATCTCTTCCAAATTCCTTCACGATCGGATGAAAATCTTGACCGCTGTGGGCTAGGCTTTTTTTTTTCGCTATATGAAACAATGTAATTTTAACAAAATTTTAAAAACATTTCTGCTCCTTAATTACTTATTGGATTTCATTCTGGTGTAGCATGAATCTTTTTTGGATAGACCTCTATTGTAATCCTTGAAGAAGTTCGTAGTCTAAATGTCTAAAAGCCAGTGGAGCGATACAGGGCCATCTTGGCCCTCTGGTTTTTATACGCCCGTCGAAGACGGGACGTATTATGGGATCACCCGTGATGTCCGGCGTCCGGGCGTCCGGGCGTCCGGCGGCGTCCACTTCTTTGTCCGGAGCATAACTCTGTCACCTTAAGTCCGATTGACTTTAAACTTGGCAATTATATTCTTCTCATCATTACGGAGTGCAATGCACAAGAACCATAACTCTACCTGGCTTATTTTTTGAGTTATTGCCCTTTGTTGTTTTTCAAACTTGAATCTTGTCCGGAGTATATCTCTAAAAGTATAATAGCTAGGATCATGAAACTTCATGGGTGTATAGATCTCACAAAGGGGGAGTGCAGTGCATAAGAACCATAACTCTACCTGGCTTATTTTTTGAGTTATTGCCCTTTGTTGTTTTTCATACTTGAATCTTGTCCGGAGTATATCTCTAAAAGTATAATAGCTAGGATCATGAAACTTCATGGGTGTATAGATCTCACCAAGGGGGAGTGCAGTGCACAAGAACCGTAACTCTACCTGGCTTATTTTTTGAGTTATTGCCCTTTGTTGTTTTTCAAACTTGAATCTTGTCCGTAGTATATCTCTAAAAGTATAATAGCTAGGATCATGAAACTTCATGGGTGTATAGATCTCAGAAAGGGAGAGTGCAGTGCAGAAGAACCATAACTCTACCTGGCTTATTTTTTGAGTTATTGCCCTTTGTTGTTTTTCATACTTGAATCTTGTCCGGAGTATATCTCTAAAAGTATAATAGCTAGGATCATGAAACTTCATGGGTGTATAGATCTCACCAAGGGGGAGTGCAGTGCACAAGAACCATAACTCTACCTAACTTATTTTTTGAGTTATTGCCCTTTGTTGTTTTTCATACTTGAATCTTGTCCGGAGTATATCTCTAAAAGTATAATAGCTAGGATCATGAAACTTCATGGGTGTATAGATCTCACCAAGGGGGAGTGCAGTGTACAAGAACCATAACTCTTCCTGGCTTATTTTTTGAGTTATTGCCTTTGTTGTTTTTCAAACTTGAATCTTGTCCGGAGTATATCTCTAAAAGTATACTAGCTAGGATCATGAAACTTCATGGGTGTATAGATCTCACCAAGGGGGAGTGCAGTGCACAAGAACCATAACTCTACCTGGCTTATTTTTTGAGTTATTGCCCTTTGTTGTTTTCCATACTTGAATCTTGTCCGGAGTATATCTCTAAGAGTATAATAGCTAGGATCATGAAACTTCATGGGTGTATAGATCTCACCAAGGGGGAGTGCAGTGTACAAGAACCATAACTCTACCTGGCTTATTTTTTGAGTTATTACCTTTGTTGTTTTTCAAACTTGAATCTTGTCCGGAGTATATTTCTAAAAGTATAATAGCTAGGATCATGAAACTTCATGGGTGTATAGATCTCACCAAGGGGGAGTGCAGTGTACAAGAACCATAACTCTACCTGGCTTATATTTTGAGTTATTGTCCTTTGTTGTTTTTCATACTTGAATCTTGTCCGGAGTATATCTCTAAAAGTATAATAGCTAGGATCATGAAACTTCATGGGTGTATAGATCTCACCAAGGGGGAGTGCAGTGCACAAGAACCGTAACTCTACCTATTTTTTTTTTTGAGTTATTGCCCTTTGTTGTTTTTCATACTTGAATCTTGTCCGGAGTATATCTCTAAGAGTATAATAGCTAGGATCATGAAACTTCATGGGTGTATAGATCTCACCAAGGGAGAGTGCAGTGTACAAGAACCATAACTCTACCTGGCTTATTTTTTGAGTTATTGCCCTTTGTTGTTTTTCATACTTGAATCTTGTCCGGAGTATATCTCTAAAAGTATAATAGCTAGGATCATGAAACTTCATGGGTGTATAGATCTCACCAAGGGGGAGTGCAGTGCACAAGAACCATAACTCTACCTGGCTTATTTTTTGAGTTATTGTCCTTTGTTGTTTTTCATACTTGAATCTTGTCCGGAGTATATCTCTAAAAGTATAATAGCTAGGATCATGAAACTTCATGGGTGTATAGATCTCACCAAGGGGGAGTGCAGTGCACAAGAACCGTAACTCTACCTGGCTTATTTTTTGAGTTATTGCCCTTTGTTGTTTTTCAAACTTGAATCTTGTCCGTAGTATATCTCTAAAAGTATAATAGCTAGGATCATGAAACTTCATGGGTGTATAGATCTCACAAAGGGGGAGTGCAGTGCATAAGAACCATAACTCTACCTGGCTTATTTTTTGAGTTATTGCCCTTTGTTGTTTTTCATACTTGAATCTTGTCCGGAGTATATCTCTAAAAGTATAATAGCTAGGATCATGAAACTTCATGGGTGTATAGATCTCACAAAGGGGGGGGGGTGCAGTGTACAAGAGCCATAACTCTACCTGGCTTATCTTTTGAGTTATTGCCCTTTGTTGTTTTTCATACTTGAATCTTGTCCGGAGTATATCTCTAAAAGTATAATAGCTAGGATCATGAAACTTCATGGGTGTATAGATCTCACCAAGGGGGAGTGCAGTGCACAAGAACCATAACTCTACCTAACTTTTTTTTTGAGTTATTGCCCTTTGTTGTTTTTCATACTTGAATCTTGTCCGTGCGTCCGGGCGTCCGGCGGCGTCCACTTCTTTGTCCGGAGCATAATTCTGTCACCTTAAATCCGATTGACTTTAAACTTGGCAGTTATATTCTTCTCATCATTACGGAGTGCAGTGCACAAGAACCATAACTCTACCTGGCTTATTTTTTGAGTTATTGCCCTTTGTTGTTTTTCAAACTTGAATCTTGTCCGGAGTATATCTCTAAAAGTATAATAGCTAAGATCATGAAACTTCATGGGTGTATAGATCTCACAAAGGGGGAGTGCAGTACATAAGAACCATAACTATACCTGGCTTATTTTTTGAGTTATTGCCCTTTGTTGTTTTTCATACTTGAATCTTGTCCGGAGTATATCTCTAAAAGTATAATAGCTAGGATCATGAAACTTCATGGGTGTATAGATCTGACCAAGGGGGGGGTGCAGTGCACAAGAACCGTAACTCTACCTGGCTTATTTTTTGAGTTATTGCCCTTTGTTGTTTTTCATACTTGAATCTTGTCCGGAGTATATCTCTAAAAGTATAATAGCTTGGATCATGAAACTTCATGGGTGTATAGATCTCACCAAGGGGGAGTGCAGTGCACAAGAACCATAACTCTACCTAACTTTTTTTTTGAGTTATTGCCCTTTGTTGTTTTTCATACTTGAATCTTGTCAAGAGTATATCTCTAAAAGTATAATAGCTAGGATCATGAAACTTCATGGGTGTATAGATCTCACCAAGGGGAGTGCAGTGTACAAGAATCATAACTCTACCTGGCTTATTTTTTGAGTTATTGCCTTTGTTGTTTTTCAAACTTGAATCTTGTCCGGAGTATATCTCTAAAAGTATAATAGCTAGGATCATGACACTTCATGGGTGTATAGATCTCACCAAGGGGGAGTGCAGTGCATAAGAACCATAACTCTACCTGGCTTATTTTTTGAGTTATTGCCCTTTGTTGTTTTTCATACTTGAATCTTGTCCGGAGTATATCTCTAAAAGTATAATAGCTAGGATCATGAAACTTCATGGGTGTATAGATCTCACCAAGGGGGAGTGCAGTGTACAAGAACCATAACTCTACCTGGCTTATTTTTGAGTTATTGCCCTTTGTTGTTTTTCATACTTGAATCTTGTCCGGAGTATATCTCTAAAAGTATAATAGCTAGGATCATGAAACTTCATGGGTGTATAGATCTCACCAAGGGGGAGTGCAGTGCACAAGAACCATAACTCTACCTAACTTTTTTTTTGAGTTATTGCCCTTTCTTGTTTTTCATACTTGAATCTTGTCCAGAGTATATCTCTAAAAGTATAATAGCTAGGATCATGAAACTTCATGGGTGTATAGATCTCACCAAGGGGAGTGCAGTGTACAAGAATCATAACTCTACCTGGCTTATTTTTTGAGTTATTGCCTTTGTTGTTTTTCAAACTTGAATCTTGTCCGGAGTATATCTCTAAAAGTATAATAGCTAGGATCATGAAACTTCATGGGTGTATAGATCTCACCAAGGGGGAGTGCAGTGCATAAGAACCATAACTCTACCTGGCTTATTTTTTGAGTTATTGCCCTTTGTTGTTTTTCATACTTGAATCTTGTCCGGAGTATATCTCTAAAAGTATAATAGCTAGGATCATGAAACTTCATGGGTGTATAGATCTCACCAAGGGGGAGTGCAGTGCTTAAGAACCATAACTCTACCTGGCTTATTTTTTGAGTTATTGCCCTTTGTTGTTTTTCAAACTTGAATTTTGTCCGGAGTGTATAGATCTCACTAAGGAGGAGTGCTGTGCACAAGAATTTTAACTCTACCTAGCCTATATTTTGAGTTATTGCCCTTTGTTGTTTTCATACTTGAATCGTCCAGAGCATATCTCGAAAAGTATAATAGCTAGGACCATGAAACTTTTACCAACCCGCTCCCCCTGTTGACATAAAGCAGTGTTACGGGCGTATCTTGTGACAGTTTGACACCTTGTTCTATTTGATGACGAGTAATTGCGTTCTGAGTATCGAAAACGTTCCATATACGTGATATCAATGACCCTTGAGTTGGAATTATGTACCATATATTACTAGAGAGTATTCCGAAGTTTTGACGTCCGTTTTTCAGCATGTCTAAGCCTGACGCACCCTGATCTGACGATCGATGACTTTCTGCAAGGAAGTTTCACGAGAATGGTCGCCAGTAGTCAGAACTGTAATATCTTATTCGTTTATTCACTGTTCTGGAACTGTATGTCAAAAGCAACGTCTTTAAATTACAATTGCAGTGGAAACCGCTGTTGTAAATCTATTACGTATTACGTAAACCTACGAGGGTTGATTGTGAGTGAGCCTCACATAGAAACGTTTGAATTGTAATTGTCGAACGATTTTATTTTTCAACATAATCCCCTTCTTTGTCTATACACTTTTGCCAGCGATGTTTTAAGGTCTCAATGTCACTTTTGTAGAACTCCTTCTCCTGATCGTTTAGAAAGGCCTCCACTGCATGTATGACGTCATCATTTGGCTGAAATATGGTACCTGCAATACTTTTTTCTACTGTGGTGAAAGTCTGATGGAGCAAGATCAGGCGAATAAGGCGGTTGTTCTACTTTTACAAACCCACAGTCATTGATGGCAGTCATGGCAATGGCAGATTTGTGATCAGTGGCATTGTCCTGGTGGAACAGTACACCTTTGCTGGGTTTGCCATAGCGTTTGAGCTTGATGGTTTCTCTCAGTTGCCTTAAAGGTAATGCATAATACTGTCTATTAATTGTTTGACCCTGTACTCATAGACTTTATTGACCATCTCTGGTGTTGCAGCAGGACAGACCTTCCAGGGCGGACGTCGTCCTCAAAACTATGTCTACCACGCTTGAACTCCCGTACCCATCTCTTTACTGTAGCATACGAAGGGACATCATCCCCTAGTGTTGAAGTCGTATCTGCATGTATGAAGCTAGACCCTTTTTATACAGATATTGAATCACTGCTCTTTCAGCAACCTTGTCCATTTTGCAAAAGTCACTTGCCCGGTTTACATTAGAGTGCTACCTCTTCAACATTAACTGAAAAAATGACACCAGCTGTGTGTGTGTTTTAGGTTTTAGGTTATTAGTCCCCCGCCGGTTACCGGTTGGGGGTTTGCTCGATTACGTCCGTCTGTCCGTCACACTTTTGTCCGGGCTATATCTTCTAAACCATATGTGCTAGCAACTTCAAACTTGGTACACTTATAGATCTCATTGAGGAGAAGTGTCATTTTTAAGAACCGTTACTCTGCCGCGCCAACTTTTTGAGTCATTGCCCTTTGTTGTTTTTAGCCTTACATTCTTGTCCGGAACATATCTCCTAAACTATGTGTGCTAGCAACTTCAAACTTGGTACACTTGTAGATCTCATTAAGGACAAGTGTCATGTTTAAGAACCATAACTCTGCCACGCCCACCTTTTGCGCTAGTGCCCTTTGTTGTTTTTAGCCTTACATTATTGTCCGGACCATATCTCCTAAACTATAAGTGCTAGGAACTTCAACCTTAGTACAGTTATAGAACTCATTGAGGACAAGTGTCATGCTTGAGAACTGTTACTCTGCTATGCCAACTTTTTGAGCTATTGCCCTTTGTTGTTTTTAGCCTTACATTCGTGTCCGGAACATATGTTCTAAACTAAAAGTGTTAGCAACTTCAAACTTGGTACACTTATAGATCTCCATGAGGAGAAGTGTCATGTTTAAGAACTGTTACTCTGATAAGCCCACTTTTTGAGTTATTGCCATTTGTTGTTTTAAGCCTTACATTCTTGAACGGATCATATCTCCGAAACTATAAGTGCTAGCAACTTCAAATTTTGTACACTTGTAGATCTCATTGAGGACATGTGTCATGTTTAAGAACCGTTACTCTGCCATGCCCAGTTATTGCTCTTTGTTGTTTCTACCCTTACATTCTTGTCCGGAACATATCTCCTAAACTATGTGTGCTAGCAACTTCAAACTTGGTACACTTGTAGATCTCATTGAGGACATGTGTCACGTTTAAGAACCGTAACTCTCCTTTTTTGAGTTATTGTCCGTTGTTGTATTTATCCTTACATTTTTGTCCGGACTATATCTCCTAAACTATAAGTGCTAGCAGCTTCAAACTTGGTACACTTATAGATCTCATTGAGGACAAGTGTCATGTACAAGAATCATTACTCTTCTCCGCCCACTTTTGGGGTTATTGTCCTTGGTTGTTTTTACCCTTATATTTTTGTTTGGGACATTTTGTCCAAAACCTAATGTGCTAGCAACTTCAAATTTTGTATACAGATATAGATATAGTAAGTAGGAGATATATTATAAGAAAGGATTTTTTGTTATCCGGTGGGGGAGTCTTGTATTACATCGCAATACGACATGCACATGTTTATCCTCGGTTGCCGGACATTTCCATATGACGGAGTAGTAGACTGGGCGTGCTCAGGAAGGTGCTCCCTTCTTTTTACCTGTTTCCAGCTTTGAATGGTGGAGGAAGACCCCAAGTGGGCTCCTGGGTAGAACCACCGACGTTCCGCAAGCCAGCTGGATAGCTTCCTCACATGGCAGGATTCGAACCAACAGAGGTGAGGGGCAAGTGATCCTGAGTCAACGACTCTAACCAGATAATACAGGGGCTGAAAATGGACATACTTGCTTTACCCCTTCTATGAGAGTCTCACTGCTTATCAATCAACCCTCGTATTAACGTGTGTTATTATCCTGACTTTTGCTCATTATAAACGGCTGATCAGGACGCCGACGCTCAGCAGCAATACCTGTAGATTGGTAACGTTAATGAAAGTGATGAATCGTTCATTGATTTACATTTTAACGTCTCGCTCATTCTCGGTGGCAAACCCCCGCTTACAATAATCCAACAGTTTGCGTACGCCCATCAAACTTGGGTATGTTAGCTTTATTGTTTGTTTAATCAAATTGAATGAGAACTGAAAGTACATTCTGACCATTGGGATATGGAATGTGAAACAAATACCCAGTAGGTCACGTAAGGTGTAGTTACGTAGACTTGTTCATATTTTTCACGTTGACGTCGTGCAAATAGCGTAGTAACTGACTGCAATAATTTATATTGGATATCTTGTCTTATTCGTTGAAATGCAATTCTGTCCTCACTGATTATAACTATAAAATACTTGAAAAAAATAAGATACGTGTTTTTAAAGTCAGTCAGTAGTTTTTAAAAGCGTTTTTGTGGTCATCAGCATGTCCATAGAGGTCTGCAGGATTACTATTGACAACTCTAGCAGCATGTACACGTAGGCAATAGTACATAACATACATAACTGACTTCCTTCTGCTTCACTTATTATGACCTCGTAGAAATTATCCTAAGCCTTAATAACCTCTACAGTGTACATGTCTCTAACATTTGAGCTCCTCTGGCCGAAGGCCAGTGAGCTATTGTGATAGCCAGTGTCAGACATGCGTCCATCCGTGCGTTAACTTTTACTTGTTTGCACTCTAGAGGCCGCATTTTTTGGTAAATCAACCTGAAAATTGGTCAGAATGATTGTCTTCATGAACTTTCGTTTCGAAATTTGGTCAACTAGGGTCAAAAACTAGGTCACGGGGTCAAATCTTAGAATAACCTAGTATGCACTCTGGAAGTCACGTTTTTGTAAGATCAACCTTATTGGCCAGAATTATTGTCTTGATATAGTCTAGGGGCCAACCCCAAAAAGAGGCCTAGAAAGTGGTTTTCTTTGGACCAATAGTCCAGAAAGATTCCGATGGTACAGTGAGTTAGGGTAACCATTGGGGCTTTATTTTATGGTGGATGCCAGAACTGAAAGTGGTGCAGATTTTTTCCAGGGGCAGATAACTCTACCCACCCAAAAATGAAATAAACAGTTTTTTAGTTGACCATGAATCGAAACTGTCGTCAAAATTTTTTTCTGTGACTTTTTTCCTCAATAACTTTATGTTTTTATTGAAATATTATGTATGCCAAAAAATAATTAGTAATAGAATAGTCGGTTTTTAAAACACATTTACCGTAATTGCCATAATAAATGTTCATTCACCAAAATAGAAAAATAACTCTAAAATAATTAAGAAAAGTTTTTTCAAACTTTATTATCTTTTTAAACGTTGATGATAGAAAAGTTTAGACACCATAGGGATATTTTGAAATCAATTAGGTTTCGTTCCAGGATGACTTTTGCAACAAATGTCGGTGTGATTTTTTTCTGGGGGCAGACAACTCTTTCCACCTATAAGGGCATGTTCAAAGAAAGGCTTTATGACAAAACATGTTTACAATCTAGTTCTCGCAAAAGTAAACCAATATTCATTAGACTAAATCAGAACAAGTATGATAATAGGTTCTTCAATGAGTTTGATTATTGGCCAGATCGGACCAGAAAGTCCTGAGTTATCTGCCCTTGAACATCAAAAATAGCTATTTTAGACTTTGTTTACCATCTAGCATCCACAAATATTGAACAATGAAAATGAAACTTCTACATAATGATAAGGACCATAAGAGTGTGATTTTCGGCCTGATCGGACAAGAAAATTATGAGTTATTTCCCCTTGAATTTGACAAAATTGCCGTTTTTGACAGTTTTAGACTTTGTTTACACTCTAGCATTTATAAATATTGACCAATCAAGTTGAAACCTGGACATTATGTTGCTGACTATAAGATCTCTAAGGCGTTTAATTCTCATAATGATCAGAATAGAACATCGCGAGTTATATGCCCTTGAATTTAACAGATTTGCCATTTTCGACTATTTTCAACTTGATTTACACTCTAAAATCTTCAAGTATTGATCAATCCAAATAAAACTTATGCATAACGATTGGAACCAAAAGATCTCAGATGAGTACAATTTTCAGAATGATCGGGACATAAATTCATGAGTTACTTGCCCTTGAATTTTACAAAATTGCCGTTTTACGACTATTTACGAGTTCGTTTACACTTTAGTATCTACAACTAGAGACAGGGCTAGCGCTGGCCCCAAAAAAAGTTTGAGCCACTGCTTGAGCCACTTTGAAAAATCTTGAGCCACATTGGTGCGTTTTGAGCCAATTACTTTTTTTTGGGGGGGGGGGCGGGAGTGTTACATCAATTAGTACTTTGTAGATGACACTTACACGCTATAAAACAGTGATGCAAAAAGAAATAATTCTTAAAATAAACAGGTTGGTATTTGGTTCTTTGTTTTTGGGCCATATTTTGTGGATCACTTTGCTAAATGACAATAGATCACAAAAGTCAATGACAAGCAGCTTCTTCACTTTCCACAATGTTTTCTCTAAGCAAATTTTTAGTTTGTTCACTGTTCAGGTTGTGGAGTCTGATGTTTTTCGCTAAAAGCTGCTTTGATATTTTTTTTCAAAAGAAAACATTTTCATTACTGTAGATTGCATAATAATTGGTGAAGAAATCCCGTTCGTCAGCTTAAACCCTTTCCCAAACAATGCAATTTGAATGTGAACCAATTTTAAAGCTGTTTCAGACAAAACAATGTTTAAATGAATGGTTGATGGTAAAAATAGGATTTCCTTTGTAATATTATACCTTAGAAAATTTTGAGGCAAAAGGACAAAATTCTGATTACCAGTATTCTATTCTTTTGCTTTAAATAATGTTTTCCATATCATTCTCTATTTTGGTAGTCAAAACTTGGGAAAGGATTAATCCAGAAGTCGCAATACATTGCCATAAAGAACTGTTGAAACCCTTCATATTTAAGTCATCTGCTTTCCATTCTGTTTTCTTTTCTTATAAAAAGATCCTGCAAACTTATTTACCCTTCATTTACAGATTATAAAGAATAAAGATCCCGAAATATGTTCAACATTGTTAATCTAAATCGAGTCAACAACTTAATTTTTTACAAAGTCATTTTATCTACACGAAAATCAGATAACCATAATTGTTATCAATTAATAAAGTACCTTGCTTTACAAATGATTTTCCAGTAAAAGTCTTTCATCTGAATAAATAAGGGTTAAATATAATAGCTGTCGAGTGAGATAAACACAGGACTGGGTTTGAGTGTGTACTGGGTAGATCTATGCAGGGGGTTAAAGGTCACGAGTATTGATTTTCTGTGTATCTTATCTTTAGACACGTGCATAATTTGCACTGTAATCGAGGACTGGCGAGAACTTGTTAATCCAGAAGTTTGACAGGTAAACAATTAGAGCCACACTTCACACCCTTGGAGCCACCCTTTGAGCCACTTTCATTTTTCTTGAGCCACTTTTTTAAAATTGTCGCCAATGGCTCAAGTGGCGATCGCCAGCGCGAGCCCTGAGAGACCAATCAATTTGAAACTTAGTCATAATATTGTTGACCATGAGATCGCGACTGAGTACAATTTTCAGAATGCTAGGGACATAAAGTCATGAGTCATAATGCCGTTGAATTTTACAAGATAGCCATTTTCAACTATTTTCAACTCCGTTTACACTCTAGAGTGTATAATTATTGACCGATCCAAATGAAACGCATACATAAGGATTGGGACTATAATATCTCGATTGAGTACAATTTTCAGAATGATCGGGACATAAAGTCATGAGTTATACGCCCTTGAATTTTACAAAACTGCCATTTTCGACTATTTTCGACTCCGTTTACACTCTAGCATGTATACTTGTGGACAAATCCAAATTGAACTTATACATAAGGATTGGGACTATGATGTCTCGATTGAATACAATTTTCAGAATGATCAGGACATTAAGTCATGAGTTATATGCCCTTGAATTTTACAAAATTGCCGTTTTCGAATATTTTGACTTGGTTTACACTCTAGCATTTACAATTATTAATTAATCCAAATGAAACTTTTATACAATGTTGGTGACCATAAGATCTAGGACGAATATAATTTTCAGAATGATCGGGACTGGAAGTCATGAAATATGCCCTTGAATTTTACAAAATTGCTGTTATAGACTATTTTCGTCTTGGTTTACACCATAGCATCTACACTTAATGACCAATCCAAATGAAACTTGGACACAATCTTGGTGACCATAAGATATAGAATGATTTTAATTTCAGTCAGGCAGGATCAGAAAGCTGTGTTTTTGTGCCCTTGAATTTGATAAAAAACTGATGTTTTTTTTTACTTTGGTTTTACTCTAACAACCACAAATTTTGGCCAGTCGAGACAAAAAACTAAAACATAATGTTGGTGACCATTCTTATAAGGTGAATACAAATTTCGACATAATTGGACCAGAAGTTGTTAAGTTATCTTCCTTTGAATTGATCAAACTTTCCATTTTGACATTATTTTCAGTCAAATAACCAGATAGATGGACAAATCAAGACGATATTTGATGGGTAGAATGTTTCCGACGTTGTTTTTACTCTAAAAACCACACATAGTGAACAATCAAGACAAAACTTGGACACCAAGATAAAGACTACGAGAGTTTGGATTAGTTTGGCATTCAGTTATTTAGTCAGGATAGAAAGTCTAGAGTTATTTGCTCTTGAATTCTGTAAAATTGACTTTTTCGATCCTGTTGTCACCCTAGCTACCACAAACATTGACCAAGCTAGACAAATCTCAGTCTGTGACTGTGAGATATATTTTATAGTGTTAATGTGAATCTGACATCCTGAGTTATAAGTCTTTAATTTTGACAAAATGACCATTTTTGACTTTGTTTTCATTGCAAAAGACACACATGTTGATCACATGTGGACAAAATGTAAGTGACCACAAGATATGGTTCAGTTTTCAGCCTGATTATGATCCAACAATTTTAATTGCTTTCCCTTGAACTTGACAAAACTGCTGTTTACGAGTGTTCAGTTTTGCAGTCACAAATATTAATTGATTTGAATAAAACTTGGGCTCATATTATCTTGGTTCAGGTGAGCGATTTAGGACCATCATGGTCCTCATGTTATTTATTAAGAATATCTGACAATCAAAACTCTTTTTCAAGGATTTGCGTTAAATGTCAGTTGAAAACGCGAAATTCGTTAAGTTACAGGTAAATATTGATTACGTTTTAAGCACACAAAGTTTGGGAGATGAAAGACGTACAGACGATCGGACGGACAAAATGGACAGTAAAATTCATTAACATATTCTAAATTGTCTCCTTCTACATTACTTGTATCAGTCTTTTTCGATAATTTGGGTGCAAAATTGTGACTTATCTGAATTATCTGCCAATAAATAAGCTATCAGCCATTTCCGACAGAAAACTTCAACTTTTCAAAAAATATATCAACTTGCGGACATGGATTAGACATATTTTTATCAAATGACATGTCATGTTAGAAGTTTAAAAACATTTCCGTGTACTTGGAAATGCATTTTCACAGTTTTAAGCAGATCTATGAGTTTTTGGCTTTTTAACGACATCATGAAGTAGAAGGGGGGTAGACATAGCTTAAATTGGTGGGTGGGGTAAGGACAATTGTAGATTTCTTAGAATTCAAGATGATTTTGGTATAAGAAAACTACAATCACGAAGACTATTCAAATGTGATTTCTTTCCATAAAGATGATTTATCAATTAGATAAAAATGGTAGTATAGAAACAATTTCTGACGACTACTATTTAACCTTAATTTCAAGTGGGTGGGGTAAGAAAAGTGCTTGTAAAAAAAATTGCACCACTTTTGATTATGGCATCCACCTTATTCTAACGTCCCATTGAACTAACAATCACCTGGTACCAACAGATTTTTTCTGGACGGTTGGTCCAATAAAAATTTATTTTGCGGGACGGGCCCCTAGACTAATAAAATTTTGGAGAAGTTTGCAGTTGGGTCAAGTGGGGTCAAGAACTAGGTCACATGGTCGAATCTTAGAAAAATTTTGTAAGCACAATAGAAGCCATATTTTGTCAGGCCAATCACAAAATTGGTCAGAATGATGTTTTGATAAAATCTCTCTGCAAATTCGAAATTTGGTCAACTGGAGGTCAAAAAATATTAAACGGGCTGAAATCTTAGATAAACCTTGTATGAAATCTGAAGGCCACATTTTTTGCCTAATCAACCTGAAATTTGGTCAGAACGATTATCTTGATATAATGTCGACAGAGAAAAAAAAAGATCACGGGGTTAAAAGCACTCAAGAGGCCACATTTTTTGCCCGATCGATCTGAAATGTGGTCAGAATGTTGTCTCGGGCGAGATTGAAATTGGGTCAAATGGGATCAAAACCTGGGTTATGGGGTAAGATCTTAGAAAAAACCTTATATGCACTCTAAAAGCCATTTTTAGCTCCAATAATCGAAGGCTAGTGAGCTCTTGTCATGGCGCCGTGTCCGTCGTGCGGGCGTGCGTCCGTCTGCTTACTTTTACCTTGTTTGCACTCTAGAAGCGACATTTATTGCCCGTAGTATGGTCAGAATAATGGTCTTTATATAGTTTCGGACGACACTGAAATTGGGTCAACTGGGGTAAAAACTTTGGTCAACGGGTCAAATCTAAGGTAAGCCTAGTATGCAATGCAGATTTCTTATTTTTTGTCCAATCAACCCAAAATTTGGTCAGTATAATTGCTTAAATAATATTACAAACAATCTCAGACAAGTTTGTCAAAATTTGATCAACCGGGGTAAAAACTAGTTCATCTTAGAAAATCCTTAAATTCACTCAGGAGGCCCTATTTCTAAACGGATAAAACTGCAATTAGGTCAGGATGATTTTCTTGGTGAAATCTTGGGTGAGTTACTAATTGGGTCGACTGGGGTCAAATCTAGGTCATGGGGTCAAATTACCAAATACCTTGTTTGCACCGAAGATACCCATGCTTGCTTGATCAACTTGAAAATTGGTCAGAATGATTGTCTTGATGAGATCTTGGATGAGATTGAACTAGGGTCAATTGGGGTAAAAAAAAATATGTCACAGAGTAAAATGTTAGAAAAAAATTGTATGCACACTAGAGGCCACATTTTTTGCCAGATCAATCTGAAAATTGGTAAGAATAATTGCCTTGATGGAATCTGACAAGTTTGAAATTGGGTCAATTTAGGTTAAAAAACCACAGGGGTCCGTAATTTGAGCCTTGGCACTATCTAGACTATTCTTTATGACAAGGGATTTTTTCTACGTTCAATCTGATCGCCATCCCTCTATCACAAAATAAGGGGGAACTGGTAGTGTAAATGAAGCAAAACCTCGATGGAAATTTCACCTTTGAGCCTTTGTAGCAGTCAGACGTCGTTACCCACCCCCTAACAATTGCATTTTTCTTTGAAAAAAAATATGTTGGCTCTCGTTTAACGAAAGATTGGACAGATTATCTGTTAATTTGAAAAAGTTCCGCCCTATTTTCTGATAGAGGGGGTGACGATCTGAGTGAATGTAGAAAAATCCCTTGTCATAAGTAATGACTAGATGGTGTCAAGGGTCAAATTACAGACCCCTATATCAAAAACTAGGTCACGAAGCTATCTGGAAACACATTGAGGCAGCAGAGAGACAACTAACACTTTTTCCTTTTGTTTCAAAATTTTCTTTCAAAAATGTTTTGACAAGTCCTACAGGAAATGCTTCGGAAATCGTCGAGGGGACTAGGTCCTCATAAAATGCATGGACACTCCTTTTTCTGAAATCCAAGATGGTCCTTCAAAATGTACATATGAATGAATTCATTTTATTCGCTGGTACTTCAAATATAGATGTAGACGCAAAAATTAAGTAAGTATCTGCCATAATAAGGGACAAATTGCTCTTTACAAGTCCAAATTGTCGGCCATATTGAAATTCCATATTGCAGCCATCATGGGGGTCACATATTTGGACCTATCTATAAAATCATTTGTTTTGGTTTATTCTACATGCGAGCCAAATTAAGTGTTTTCCTGAAAATGTCACCATATGCAATATCCGCCTTAATACTCACATGTCATACTGGTGGATTTTTTCTCATCTTCAATTTAAATGTAAACAACTGTAATCAAGTATATAAGAAAGTTGCACTTACAGTCACATGCACCTAGACAAAAAGGTGTTAAACCCATTCATTTGGATAGAAATGGGACTATTAAAATGGTAATGAAAAAATCCTTCATGTGTCTTCGGTGACACATGCATGCAAGTAACTTTGGTCGGCCCGCCTAAGAGATGCAGTCGTAAGGCAATTAATGTTTGCAATTTGTTGATTTCTATTCATGCAGAATTCTTATTTCAAATTCATTACATTAGAAATACTAATAACAATGCCTTTATTTTTTAGTGACTCCTTTGGTGTTAGAGGAACGTTTTTAATAGTTGGTGGTATTTATCTTAATTGTGCAGCCCTGGGTTTATTCTGGAAAACGCACGTACAAAAGGGCAAAATAGAGACATCTATTAAAAGAAAAAATGTAGACCAAGAAAAAAACGAAAGTAACAATGTCAGCGAAACTGATATCGGTTTTTCAAATATTTGTTCTGATATTTGTTCAAGATCGAATGATGAAACGACTACCAGAATAAAGGACAACGATGTCTATGTAAATGATACTGAAGGACAGGTGAATGATGGCTACTCTTCAAAAGGGGATGAGAATCATCACCATACAAATGACACTACCAGCAGAGTTAACATTATTGAATATGGAAAGTATGAAGATGACTTAACTGTAAATCAGGAAAGCAAACAAAGTACCAAAGCCAAGCTGAAACACTTAATAAGAAATCACATGTATATATTAACAATTATGGGCATGCTGTTCTCTATGAGATCTCTGAATCCATACATAATTTTCATGTTAGATATGTATCGAGACCACGGTTACAGCATTAGTCAGGGTACTACAGGATTAACTGTCTTTAATATAGCCTCCGTGTTGGCCAGAGCAGCGCCAGCGGTGCTCGTACATTTTCCATTCTACAATACGTACCTGTTACCTATCTGTTCAACTTTAATGGCGTCAATGGCGATGCATCTGATGACACATTCATCCAGTGCTATCGTACTCCACATACTGTCAGGATTTATAGGGTGTGGACATGGCGTAGTTGTGTCTGTTCTCGTCGTTACTATCTCCGAGCTGGTACAAGCTGAATATTTACCTGAAGCCATCGGTCTCTTGATGTCTTTAAATGGAGCCTTTGCTCTTGTTAGTGGACTAGTAACAGGTAATGCATTATTGAACGTTTTCATCCATTGGTAGATATTAAAATACGTCGTTTGACCTCGATGTAATCTGTGACAATGGATATTGACGAAATTATCAAGATTTCAAAACTCCAAAAAAGAAGTATTTTTATCCTCTTGTCAGTATGTATTTTATTTTAATTATTTAGTTTACGGGCATATTCATACAAACATGTTTCAATAGAATTCTTTCCAATGTCCCATTAAATTTCCTTTGTTTCTAACTAGCTAGACTAAACGAAACTAAACAATATTCATGCCCCTTTTCGAAGAAAATGGCGGTATGTTGTTTTGCAGGTGTCGGTCAGTTGGTTGGTCGGTCGGTCCGTAGACCAAAACTTGTCCGGAGCATAACTCGAAAAGCATTAAAGGTACAATTATGAAACTTCATAGATTGATATATCTCATAGTTATTGGAGTAATGGCCCTTTGTTGATTTTCAAACTTATTTCTTTTCTGGAGCATAACTGATGAAGTATGCAATTTAGTATCATGAAATTTCATAGGTGGAAAGATATCATGGTGGAAGGTGCCTTGCGCAAAAAGTGTAACTCTGCCGATTATAATTTTGGAGCTGTTGCCCTTTGTTGGTTTACAAACTTATTTCTTGTCCGGAGTATAACTAATGAAGTATGCAAGTTAGAATAATGGAATCCATGGGTGGATTGGATCTCATAATGGAGTGATGTAGAGAACATGAACTTTTACTCTGTCGATCATATTGTTGGAGTCATTGCCCTTTATTAATTTTCAAAGGTAATTCTTGTCCGGAACAAAAAGTATGTAGGGTAGATTGAACGAAATTTCATAGATGGATATATCTTTTTTTGGAGATGTATCATGCACAAGAACTGTTAGTCTACCAATCAAATTGTGTGAGTTATTGCTCATGGTTGATTTTCAAACTTGATTCCTATCCGGAGCATAACCCTTACTATCTGACATATTGCCCCCTCAATTGTTAGCTAACCTGAGCACGAAGTGCTCAAGGTGAGTGAGCTATTGTGGTTGCTATTTGTCCGTCGTCCGTCTGTCCGTCCGTATGTCCACAATTTGTTGTTACCACTCTAGCATCCACAAATATTGACTACACTTGGTCAAAACATGTATGACCATAAACTCTTGGACGAGTTCGATTTTGGGTCAGAATGGATCAGGAAGTCCGGAGTTATGTGCCCTTGAATATCAACAATAGGGGCCGTTGACCCCAGGTCGCTCACCTGAGATGTGGTTTTATAACAGATCAGATTTCTTACAGGTAATGCAATAAAGGGTCAAATATCATAAGAACGTCTCTATGCGATTTCAAACCATAGAAAACCCAAAAAACTACCTCGGTGCAATATCATATGTATCTCAATTATGAAGTTTCGCCCAATTCGGCTATGTGGTTATGGAGAAATTGCTTTGGACAGATTGAATTACAATAAAACATACAGACTGGCAAACAAACAGAAATTTACAAATTGACCTACATCTATGACCTTGAACCTACCTAAATAATTTATTTCAAGTAGAACATTTACTCATAATAAAGAACACATATATATAACAGCATCTACATTTATCGACCAATCAAGACAAAACTTGGCAACAAAGTTTGTTACCGTAAGATGCTGGATTAGTTAAAGTTTCAGCTTTTCGGTCCTTGAATTTCACAAAATTACAATTTTCGACTTTATTTTCACTCTAAAGAACACAAATATTGACCAATCAAGACACAACTTGGTCACAATGTTGATGACCATAAGATCTTAGATGATTTCATTTTTCATATTGATCGGACTAGAAAAAAACAGAGTTGTGTGCCCTTGATTTGACAAAATTGCCGTTTTTGACTTTAATTTCACTCAAACCGTAATAAATATGGACCAATCAAAAGACAGCTTTGGCATAATGTTGATGAGAATATTTTATCAGAACATGGTTATGTGCCCTTGATTATGACAAAATTTATGTTTTTCCGACTTTGTTTTCACTGTAACAGCCACAAATATTGGTAATTTAAGATTAAGAATGCTGTTTTCAACTGGATCATAATCTCGCGTCTTAAGTTGTGTGTTCTTGTCTTAGAGATACCTAGATCATGTAAAAGGTAGGTCTTGTTCTGCATGCAGTGTGTTTCAAATTTCTATCAGGTGAGCGATCCAGGGCCATCTTGGCCCTCTTGTTTTCTATTTCAACTACTAATATATAACTTAATTTTTTACATTACCTCCCTTTTATAATTTTAAGGGATACCATTAAAATCACTTTCGAATATGCATTCTTGCACCCTTATTTTTTAAAGATTTTGTTATTTTTGTTATAAAATTCTTAAACGGACGTAACTGGTTATTTTTTATGCAAATTGTTATGAGTAATAGGAATATATTACAAAAATATATACAGAAAATTGATTTTTAAATCAGTATATATGATGATTTGGATTTCGTGATTTACAAGAATAGCTTGTTGCAGCTGACAATAAATGAACTAGTAGAGCAGTTCTACCTATAAGATACAGATGCTGTGCCAGGACAGTTATTGTCAGCTATAAGTTTGAATATTTGTTAATAAGAGATCACTAAGGGATTGGCATGCTTTCTTAGGACATGGTGTCCTTGGACAGCATTCTAGTTTTATTCAAGCATATCTTACGTATGCATGGAAGAATAATAAAACCTCATTTATAAGTGGATAAAACTCATTATGGATTGGTGCAAAAACAGTAACTCTATTATTGACCTATTTTGATTATGATACTTGTTAAAATTTTGTACATTTTTACTCGGCTTTAATTATAAGATGGATACATCAAAGGTTAGTCCTTGAGGGGCATATAAATATGTTTTACAAAAATGTCTTGTTTATCTATAATTTTCAGGTCATTTACGAGACACGAGCGGATCTTATGTCATGCCACAGATTATAACTTCAGCGTTAACTGGACTCGGATCAGCCATGTTTATCATTGCTGCTTGCTTACAAAGGAGAAAAGGCTTACGCCTGTCACAAGTGAAGAGGAACTCAAAGTCTGAAGTTACGCGTCTATGACATTTCTATAAGTTGTAGATTTTTTCATATTGAAAGCTGTTTGAGGCATCAAGATGGATATTCAAGAAAAAAAATAAATACATTTGGGTATTGAAAAGTATGATTCGATCTATACTCAGTTCCAAAAGAAAGTTTGCACTTTTAAATTTTGAATATCTCGAAAAGTATACGGTCTACCGTCAGGAAAATTTGTACGACACATTTTAAGTCTATTGGTAAGCGATATATTGATGAAGAAATCATATAACACGCACGATTTTTCGGCGTGGTCGTTACTTTGCATTTTTAGTGTTTTACGTATGCCTCACGTGCTGGATTGAGTTATCGATTTTAAATTACACTCACTGCAATCCTTTTGGCATACCTTAGCATAAAATCAGATTTTTATAACATTTGTACATAGCACATAAGCGTGAAACCAATTACAATTAACATCGGTGAACAAGATCGAAACTAGTAAAAACAAAAGCCCTCAACAAATTAGAATTAGAACGGTATTTATGTTCTAATAGCAAGTGTCTATTTGTATGACATCTTAAAGGTATACAAATTTGTTGCAGAACGTTGTTGCACCGTTCGACAACAATTTACTAGACTACTAACGTAACGATTACTAACGTTGACGCACACGTAACGTCTCATGGAAAGTTCAAACTTTAGCATGGAAAAGACTTTGGAAGCCTGGTCAAATCCTACAAAGGCTTATAAGCGTGTACATTTTTCTACAAAAGAAACTGTAAGGGGTGTAAGTCGCAACACCATCAACACCATAATGATCCGATTATGTGTAAGCTGTATGAGCAATTCTATCGACATCTGTTTTGATGCTAATATTCTTTAAGGTCTACTCTAAAGTATGGTATCGCTTTTCTCCCTAAATCTTTTTGAACTGAGTATATTTTATTATAACACGTTTCCGTAAAATTTATATATAGCGAGAGAAGAACTGCACCGGGTTTTATTTGAACAACAAAGACTCTATGTAATTATGCTTTGTATATGTAAAAGTGTAACACAGCTTAACTCCACCCCTAAATGATGCATAAAACGGCAAAGAAGAAACACCACCCGCGCGAAAGCATGACGATGGAGTTTTCTCAGAAAAACAAAATATCTACACTCACCCGAACTTCTAAACGGCCACTTTTATTTTTTGAATAAATAAATCATATCAATTCACTAGGATTTTGTGTTTGCTTTTTGTTCTTAACTTAATCACATTCTATCTTTTCGAACAAGGAACAGCAGTTTCACGTCAAAAAGAAGCACGTGACGTCATTTTGATCGAAACGTTAAAATTCCACGTGTGTATTTTGAATTACGTGATAAATATCGATTCTGTTTTGATAATTTATCCATATGGATAGCCCAGTCAGAAAAACATTTAACATGACAAGAGTTATTATTTTACGCGAGAAATGACCTTCGGAATGTTTGATGCTGGGGCTCCAGTCAGAAAGGCCAATTCCTTTTCTAACAAAATCTTAATGTAATTAATTTCTTTTGTTTCTGGGGTAAACATATCGTTTATACTGTTTTTTGATTGATCGAATCTGATATTTGCGGCTTTTTCACAAATAAGCAAATCTAGGATGAGTGCATGCGTACCGGAAGTGTCCATAAAACACCACGACGGCCACACTTAAGGACTACTATTCGTCAACAAGATGGAAAGCTTTATTAAGCAGTTTTTAGAAATAATTTCATGCGCGTACAAATAACGATAGACGAAATTTGGGTAATCCTAGCCACCAAATCCACTACAAACGGCTATGAAGCGCTTTAATAAAAGCGATCATAGGCCGCATCGTCAACGAAATGTCAAAGCCATAGCCTGTGAAACATAGTTTGAGGCCTAAACTGTACTAAACATCCCCTATGTTATCGGAAAATGGGTTGGACAAAAATACGTTTCATGATTAATCAAGAATCGCGTCTTGAACTTGTTAAACGGACGGATTCGAGCACTGCCAAAGTAAATGATTTAGAAGACCTGACTCGGCAAACCTGGTATTTCCGCACTGTACCTACCCTATCTTCCAGAATGCATATTATCCACGAGGATAGGATTCTAAGCCATGATAAATGCACACAGAGATCACATGGGATATTAAGTTGTGATATGCGAATTTTTATTTATGGGGTAGTGCACTTCTAAACGTCACCATTACATTAATTTCGAACTCAGCTTCGTGAAACTTTGTCATATTTTTCAAAAATGAATGTATTTTACAAGGAACCAAAACAACACGAGTTTTCATCAGAGATGTTGATTTATAGGTGAGAGAATGAGGTGGCCGTTTAGAAGTTCGGGTGAGTGTAATCGCATGAAAAAATGATTTTGATATAACCATTGTTCGTTTCAACTTGCTCACATAGCCAGTAACGATGTAATTAACTTGGAGGCAATTAAATTCGCAATGGAAACCGACAGATTGAAGGGCAAGATGGCGACTTTTCAGTTTTGTTGTCGATCACGGTAACAACGAAACTCCGCCCAAGCGCCAAACGTCATGTGGCGTCAAGGTAACGTCAAATGACGTCTTTAATGACGTCACCTAACCACCAATGCGTTTCCATCGCCGAAAACTAAATAATGGCAGAATTTCTACGAGATAACACGTTTAGAATGTGTTTTTTTTATTGTTTAGAGTGTTAAAATAGAGATATTAACAAGTTCAGATTTTCCAAATAAAACCTCTGTGCTCTGAACTACATGTTAAAGGGGCCCATTCTATGTTTTTATGCGTCCGAACTGTTCGGGAACTCATATTTGTGCATGGAAAAATAATTAGCAATGGATAAAAACCTCAATCTCGGCGAAAAACCATCTTTCCTTTGCTATAGATCAATCCTTTACAAACGTGTTTACACATTCTATTTTTACTTCAAAACAAGACAAGGTCAAGGTCAACGAGACACACCTCCGCAATATTAACACACCGTACAACCGGCTGTGTCGATGACTGTGACCTTATTTGCGAGGAATACGTGAAAATGTATATTTTGTACAAGCACTGAACATTTATACGCATATTTATCAACTATAGAATACCAAAGATCCTTTCGTTTATTTATAAAAGTAAATTCATTTGAACTTAAATGACCTACCATGCACATGACATCAGATGCCGAATCTGTCTTCGCTGACTTTCTACGCAGTATGGTGTGTTAAATCTCGCTGACGCCCAAATTCGGTTTAGAGGCGCCGCTATGGTCTGAAATGGTTGAAAAATCCATGTCACCAGATTCGTTTCCCATATTGATATCTGAAAACAAGTATATCTGACGTTACATATTCCGATGTTTTTGGATGCAAAATGATCTTTCCATCGGAATTGTTGAGCATCGAAAATGGGTAGTTTCAATCGCATTTTTAAGAATATCTGGTATCTTTTAAATTACAATATGAATTTCATTAAAGGGAAAGGCAAAATGCTTCGAGTTGTTAATTAATGCCAATAATCTAGTCAACGATATGCCGTTTAGATTTCAGCATCTGACGTGTCCATCTCTACAGAATTTTAAACTGAAACAAATTAAATTTCCGTTACCAACTTGAAATTTCCGTTGTATGTATACTTATGTCTTTTGTTCTGTCCTCCAAACGTGTGGATAGAATAAGTATCATCTTTTGTGATAAAAGAGAAGTATCAATGCGTGGGAATCTCGAACTATATTTAACTTGTAATATGCAATGAAATATTTTAGTTGCATTAACTGTAAAAAACAACCGTACGTTTTCTGTAACAACGAGCACATTATTATGAGAAAACAATATCAAAGATGACTTAGAAACATAGCAACTTCAAATTGGTAAAATCCGGTACCGAGTATTTACGCTTTTGCCACGTTTTGAGACATGTACAGCTGCACTTACCTTACTAAATTTCCGTTACCTATTGGTAACGGAAAATTTACTCATTGAAAACAGACTTTTCATGATTAGCTCTCGCAAATTTATATGGAATACACCAAAATTCGTAGGACATGTGTATTTTACAGATATTTGTCAGTTGTAGAGGTAAGTGCATAGTGATAAACATTGCCGAAATACCATGTGAAAATGCAAATACCTTTCCTACTTTGAATATGAAATATGTCTTCCAAACATGAACACTGAACTTTGTTTACAGTATTATGTAGTAAGTTAAATGATATGATCATCATACACTACGTTATAGATAATTAGCACCTGATTGCGCACCTGTTTTCCATTAAATTTAATTTTGGTATCGGAAATTTCAAAAATGGTATCGGAAATTTGGTATCGGAAATTTCAAATTTATCACCTTTTGTCCTGTGTTTTCTATCATATTGCCATTATGTACAAATACTTTAGCAGTATACCATTTCTCTGATAGCATTAACACTTTAATCTATAAATTATCAAACAATATTGCCAAAAGAGCACTTAGTTTAGTATAACGGAAATTTCATGTTTTTACTTTTCATGAGGGGTACCTCTCTATTGCAGCATTTAGCAATTTTATTTCGTAAAATGTCAACCTGGTTTATGTCATTCTCAAAAAATAATTATATGAATCAAAGTGTAAGGAAAATGACGACGAAATCTATCGGAAAAGCTGTCTTTAAACCAAGTGTCAAATTAAGGTAACGGAAATTTCTTCAATCTTTGGAATTTTGGCGACACTAACTTGACCTTAATTATTTTTGTTTTTATGACGGACAAATAACAAAAGAGGTACTTTTAAAAAACTAGGTTCATTGACTGATGTTTTTAAATGCATATACAGTGGATAAAATGTATCTATTTGTGAGAAAGTACCACAATTATTTACTCTACTGCGTCTGGCGACATCACGGAAATTTAAAAATACGACCTATTTTTTGATATTTTGAAGAAACGAGTCTCTCGATTGTCTTGAAATGTTGAACAAAGTTGTAAAGTGATCTCTACTAATGTATAGACTATCAAAATTCAATGCACTACGTTTCGTCTGTTAGATAAATACCGGCGACAGGGGTGGCGCCTCTAAACTGAATTTGTGCGTCAGTACAGATGACGTATCTCTGACGTAATTGATTTTTGAAGGTTGTGCATATAGTCTACGGACTATAAATCCTACGATGACTCCTGATGGCATTCTTTGTTAATGCTCAGCATCCATGCTAGAATTGTTCCTTAGACTATTACAAACAAGATAGGGGTGGATGCCCAGCGTGATTTTTCGATTTAAGGTCACAGTGAGGTCAAAGGTCAACGAGTGCAAAAATCAAGAAAAAATGGCTTGTAGATTAAAACAGAATTATTTGCGTCCACACAAAATGAAAGAAATGTACACTAAATCAAATAAATTGAATCAGGAATATACAGAGGCTCACCCAGAGCCTATATTGTCATTTTCCAACACTATTTTACCATATCTATGCTAAAAAACGCCCAGGTCAATAACAAAATAAAAGGTCAATAACAAAATAAAGCACGATACTTAACGAAATTTTGATTGAACTTGAGTAAAAGGTTTGGTTCTATTATTGCAAACAAATAATCCAAAACATTCTTGTAACTAAGGGTAGCAATGCTAGAAATATTTTAGACTACTCCAAACAATGTTAGGATGCATGCTTAGTGTCTGTTTCGAATTCCAGTTCAGAAGTAGGTCACAGGTAAATTACATTCAAACATGCGAAATTGGCAAATAGCTAAGCAGATAAGTGCAAAAATCATGCACTTGATGATGCAAGCATCAAATTTGGCACAAACATTTATAAGACCATGTAGTTTAATAGAAACCCTTTATCCACTCAAAAAATCTAGATGGCCGCCATTTTTTCAAGATGGCCGCCATTGGCGTGTGAAAGATACCGCTTTTACCGTAAAAGCTATTATAATTGGTCGATTTTTGTACTTTTCACAACAAAACATGAGAAAACAGAATTTTAGCGTGTTTTGTGTATAAGAAATTACAAGATGGCCACCATTTTCCAAGATGGCAGCCATTGGCAGGTGGAAAATACCATTTTCACAATAAATCCTGATATGATTGTGCCGCTTTTTATAACAAAATTTATGTTTTTAAACACAATATAACATAATTCAAAAATGTTCTGTGCATAAAATTACTATTTTTATATTTTGAACAATACTTTTTGGCAAAAATAAAAGAATTTATAAACCTGGAGACACATTGTTTCTGTCCAGACAATTGTAATAAAATTCACGCAGACTTTCTACTTCAAAATACATTCTTTTAAACTAAGGCCCTTTTAATTTCTAGTAATGGTTATGGTGAAACATTTCTCAATAAGAGGTGTTATACTTGATACCAGTTCTATATTTCCTTTCATTTTGGTCAGAAATAATGTGATGTAGGACGTATGCTCGTAAGCCTGGATGCATAAATTACCTAACTTTGGTCTCTTGCATAGCTCACCACTATGATTTCTTGGAGCGTCAGCATTTACATATGCACAATCCAGGGCAGCGTAGGCTAAACCTATAGCATCAATCTTTGCATGACTTCTTGTACCCACAACAATTGACGGAATTTAATCCAAATTCAGACAATATTATACTATGTGATTCTTCATTGCTTCCATTCCTATTTAGGAAGGCTCAGTACTTCCATTTTGGGGATAGTTATTTGGTCGCAGGTGTATTCTGCTTGATAAAAAGTAGTCCTTTCCAAAGCTGCGCTAGTTGGGGATTATGCATCATATACCTTTGTTGGCAGACATGACAAAAAGAAAAGAACTAGGCCCTTGTCCAATAACCGTAAAGCTGAAACAACATCACAGCCAGTGAAAGAATGAAAGACCCTCTCTTTCTTCCCTAACACACCCAGTGCTTATTATGTCGGGGCGTTTAGCATAATTTAATCGAAAGCTTCTCAATACCAATATCATTTACTCTTTGAAATACACTGGTTATCATAAGACGTCTGTGCTGCTGGCTTTGATTATCAAACATGTATTTGCTCATGATTACTAGGCACAATTCCCTCAAGACTAGCTATCTATAACCCTTTCTGTCCCTTTTACAAAGATAATATCTTGCCGACACATCTGAACAATCTTCAATCTACAAGGTTTTGAAATCTGTCTTGTTGTCATTGTCTCAACAAGATATAAGCCATACTTTACGTGGAATGCTTTTGTCGGTCAATATTTGATGTCTTCGCTATGCTTTGACCTTTTTCCAGCATTCAGGCTGACGTATCTGTGTACATCGATAAACCAAATCAGTTAGCCTGTAAATGCCCATGAAGGTTTAACTAAAGGAATAGCACATTCGGCTGCATGTTCTTGGTACGAAGCGGCTATGTGTTTATCACAGCTGATCCATCAACTATGATAGCATATACTTTTGGCTTTGTATCTGCAGCTGCGTTTTTGGTTCCTAGAACTGAGGCAAACTGGAACTTAGTACTGCTTTGGAGTATTTAGTTCCAATCAAATACAAACGGAAATGATTGATTTTTATAATGAGAGAATTCTATGAGGTAACTTCCTAATGATTTGCAAGCTATAAACAAGTTCGAGAAAGATATTTTATTTCAAAATCCTAAAATACTTTTGACCACAAATAGCTAATTCTGGTTTACATTATTCAAAAGAAGCCAAGTAGTGAATATTATCTTCAGGCAAAGAGTAAGCAAATCAGAATGTTCTTCTTAACGTATACAACCCATCATTAGCACCAAAGAGCCAGAGGCGAAATATGAAAAGTGCCAGTAATTCCTAAACTGTGTTACATTTAAATTCCAAGTACAAACTTAAGCATTTTGAACGGCTTAAAATTTTGAATTAATGCATGCTTATGGAAATATTTAACAAAATGTTCAAAATTACCTCCCTTGCATATGATTATAGAGTAAAATAATATTTGTGAATTATTTTCTTCTTGAAGCATAATCTTGATATATGACACGGTGAATCAACTTATGCGAATTGTATTTACAAGTGTGTGTAATTTGATGCTTTTTGTATGACTAAAAGTAGAGTTTTTAATGATGGTGTCATTTACATAAAAAAGATTCCCCATACCCATCATGAGAGCGTGCACCTTTCCAAAACTGCAGAAGAGTTGCTGTTTATCCCAAAATGTTTGTTCATGGTATCAAAAATTTCCATTTAAGGCTGGTCATAGTGAAATCGATTTGCTCAGATTGAAAGATCTGAAAGACAGCTGAGTACTTTGAGTGTTCTAAATATAAAATGCCCCTAAGATGGACAGGTATCTCAGTTTGATTATCTTCCAATATGAACTGTAAGAGGAGATGCGCACCCAATAAATTGATAACGGACAAAAGAAGACACGGATGGAGGAGTAGACAAACGTTCGGACAACTAATTCCATGACATTTTTCTACCAATCGGGTGTTTTAGATGGAATTGATTTTTATCTTGAGGCGCCTCTGGCACCAGGGCTAAACAGAAATACTTGTGTCATCATTTTTCTTTGATTGCATTGTCGTAATATTTATATGTACATATAACTCTTTCCCAAACAACAGAATCTTATGGGGCTCCCATTTGGAAGCCGCCAAAGCCGCCAAATAGAATCTTTATGAATACTGGAATGCGTTTGTGTATCATATAGCCAGCATTTTCTTCTTTTGCATCAATGTTTTCTGTTCTGTCTACTAGGGACGTCAAATCCAGGTCTCGTTTGGGAAAGGGTAGATGTACTTATACAGATAATATGATATCTGGACTGTTCTTGTTCTGGAAACACTAGAAACAGAAAAAATATACTCCTGCAGTTCCACTTAAGAGCTATACGCCAATCAGCCTCTACAACAGCACTGCTTCAACCACTAGAATGTAATTGAGTACCGATAGGCTTCAGAGTAACCTTTTAAATAGGAAGACTACAAAAGATAACAACGAAATTACATTCATTGGTCTGTTTTGACCACCGCCATTGAATTATTTTAGCAAAGATAGATTAATTTGGACAATAATTCAAGATACAACAAAGGTTTTGGACGAGATGCAACATCTGCGGTCATTCGGCCAGGGATAAAGACTAACAGGGACCCAGTCGCCCATGGCCCCTAGATTTTGGGCTGGGCCTCTGAATATTTAGAGAAAATGCCCATACCCTTAATGTTAAGTATTGAATTGTGCTATTCTGGGCCCATTAGTTAAAATTATCAGTCTTTTCCCCTGCATTCTTGCACAGGAACATATTGCCGTTTCAAGTGCAGTTGTCTAGCTTACAGCATACATTATGAAGTAGGATAAGCATAGCATGTAATGAGTATTGGACTCACTAGATTGCATTTGAGACACTTACCTACCTTCTAAATTGAATGGAATTTCGTTACACCGACAACGGACCCCGTGGTAGATTTCGCTGCATTACTCAGAACCGTGGTTAAATAGAGATAGACCACGGTAGAACTCGGATTATTTCTTAGATATACAGAACAAAGACCCTTACACAATGTAGAGGACACAGTCACAAATTAAGAAATGCTTGTGACTGAGACATCGTGGCAAATACCGTTGAAAAAAGACTGAACACGTCAGAAATATTAAAAAATGACCCGTTTTAAGCTTTTGAAAGTACATTTTTCTATCCCATAATAGTCAAAATATTCACAAAAAGTAATATTTTCAATAAAACAATGCCTCTGATTCAGTTTTCAGCAAATTTAGCACAGTTAGAATTAATAATACAGCATGCATAGTAATTAAAAATAGCACAATGACTATTTTCATATGAAACTGCACCCATTTGACCTTTGACCTTGCTGTGACCTTAATTCGAAGTTTCAGACTGGGCATCCACCCTGGGAGGTTTTGTCATACCCCAAAGAATATTACTAGCATGGATGCCGAGCATTAACAAAGAATGCCATCAAAACCATTTTCTAGAGCCCGTACGATTTACAGTCCGTAGACTAATATGTAGCCGTTACAAAACAAAAACAAGGACGACCAGCATGTTATTAATTGACTTCTATTTTAATGCTTAATAAAGCTCGACGAGTGGTAACAATGGACATAAATGATCTACCCCTTCAGGTTGGTAATTTCATACGTTATTTCTGGTTTGTAATTATTGTGCCATTCGCATTTTCGACAGCCTAGCTCGTCCCCCTTTAAGGCAAATACCTTGGCGCTGTGCGCCTCGGTTTTTACCTACACATGTAGTCTGTCGCACATCGGTTCTTTATTTGGCAAATCACGATCTCTAAACTTGTTATTATTTCATAAATATAGAATAATTTTGGATCACGGATCACAGTAGACCAACTTAACGACAACGTTTCCTCTTCCAACGTTACGATTGTACGAGCACTGCATGATTTGTAATGTAAAACTCGGAGAGTAACAAAATTATACACAATTATAAGGATTCATGAGTCATATTTTAAAATGGGCAAGTAAAAGCTCAAATATGTTCTTTTGTGTTCTTTTGTGCACAGTTGCAGAATAAAGACATTTGTATTCGAGCGTGGATAAAAGGCGAAAATAGATTTCTTTAATGCTTTTCGGTGGATTATCGGGAAATAACGGTAGTTTATTATTTTGATAATTTCACCGCCTATCCAGTGAAATTATCAAAAACTTGTGCCCCGCTTTCGTTCATTTCACCCTATCTGACGTTATGTAAGCGCTGCATAGCAATCACGTGCAAAATGACGTGCTTTAAAAAATCTGTTAGAAATTTTTTGCATTTTGTCTAATTTTTGCATCAAAGAAATAGAATAATCGTTTGTTTTTCGAGTAAGATCGAATGATATTTCATTTCATGAACAACGAAGCACTTTTGTAAATTGATCACTCAATGAAATATAAATCGATCTTACACTGAAACAAACGATTATCCTCTATATCATTATCGTACGATAGTGAAATGAGGCATTTATACCTACAGAATTTGATATTTCTTTTAATGTTATTTTACCAGTACGATCGATAAGGCTGTGAACCCGTCGATGATTAAACGTAAGTACGACTAAAAGTCTCAACGTAAAAAAATTGAACTACTTTCCGTCTAAGCAGAAGAAGAAGAACAACAACAACATAAAACATTTGTCCGTAACTAATGTCAACAATAAAGCAAAATGATCATACATAAACGCATTGTTTGCATTTCCAGTGTCTTCTCTTTTTAGAATGTTTTCATCCATCTTCGCTACCCAAGGTTGAACCCACCTACGTTTGTATTCATCCTTGGCGGATTTAATCCGCTTTTCTTGAAATCGCGAAGCGCCGCCTAGCGGTTATTTTGCTAGTTGTTTACGTCCATTATTGATGATGTCATTTACGCGGGTTGTCTTTCGCGTCTTACACCATGCGGATTAGGTAAAAGTAAGCTGCTTTTTTGGTCGAATTGTCGAAAGTATAATGATTCGTCGATTAAAGATAGGGAATTCCTGTCTTTTGCAGTGAAATTCCTAGGAAAAATCGCCCATCTTCGCGTTTTTGAGTTGCAAATGCAATGCTTTTTTCCGCCTGTTGTCATGAATTTATTACTCATAACAAATGTATCAGTCGACAATCTGATTGCTTCCAGCGAGACCTCGCTGCAACCAATGAAAACGCTTTCCAGGACACCAAGAAAATCGGACTAAATACGCCAAGGGTGAATACACAAACGACGTAGATGTCACCCTTGGCTTGCGAAAACGGTTTTCATCCTGCAAGTCCGCAAGTCGCCATAGTTGTTCATTTTGATTACCTTCAAAACTGCTTTATGACACGTAATGACTTCCGGCTAAGAAGTTGCTTTTTTTAATATTTCTTCATACACATATATCCGAGATATGATTTGATAGTTCAATTGTTCGAGGTGTTCCAAATGATGTTGAGCTTGTTGAATTCTTTAATGTTAAAATATAACTGTTATGATTTGGTATCTATAAGCTATTCCAGTTTCAAATCTGACATTTTCTCATTCATGACGTGACGACGTTACAACGGCGATGTCAAGAAATGCACCAAAATGTTACATGAAAAAACACATCAAGTGTGATCATGACTCTCAAATAGCGCTAAATGGTAACAGAATAGCATAACTACACATCTTCTTGTCTACAGACTAACATCAGTTTTTTTTATTTTTTTAATTACGGATTAATCGAATCATTCAACTATTTCCTGAACAGCCCATGCAGAATGTTAGTTAAAATCCTTGAATAAATCAAAGTACTGAAAGTACTGTTGGGAAGCAAATTTGTAAATAATGTTTAAAGGCCTTTCTAGTTGTAAGCAACATGAATTACACGAAGGTGGATATAAAGGCCGGAAGCAATACTCTCCCCTTTTCTTGTGAAATTTGTCTTAGAAACACATCCACCCATTGCCAGACGGCAAATATTTTGACTTGACCAAATTCGAAGATGTTCCAGACAATTTTAACAGAATATTATTTGGTATATTTGTAAGAAGACACTGTGAAGATTCAAGAAATCGCATGTCTCCCATAGCCTTTAAAGTTGGAATGTGAAAAAAGGCCAGTGTTTGGGAATGGGTTTAAAAGTGTCTGAGTACAATATTTTCAACGGAAAAAGTTTATGACTGGACATACACGCACACGGATGGATGAAAGATAAACAACACTGATGCTAGGTATCTGGCAATGACCAGTGGAGGACAGTGAGTGACCACAATAGCTAACCCTGAACTTTGTGCTCATATGAGGTAACTTTGATGTTCATGTTAAAATATACTTCTGCAACTTTGAAACGTAAAAAAATGATTTGATTTGATGGAGGTTTGCGTCCCACTTAACAGTTAAGGTCATTATGGATGCAAATTTTATTTACGGAAAGTTAATCTCACGCGCACCGCTTTAGCGGCACAAGGTCTTTTCGTAATTCCGGTAATACAGAGTTGTCGTTCCTGCGGGACGGTATGTTTACTTCCATTTGCCTGTAGGACAAGCGGCAACTTTAATATTTTCATCAAATCAATGAGTAATTAAATGAAACTGATTCTTATTGTAACTTAATAATGGAATCTCATAATACCCTTGCACCTTTCATAATTTTAAAACCATTCGGAGATCTATATAACAAAAGAAATCTCCCATAATCCGATGATAGGTTATCATTGAAAATATTTTTCCCCGTGGCGTACCTCAAATCAGGTCAGTGTCTATTTGTGACGTCATGACTATGCGTTACTTACTCCAATAATATGACGTCATAGAAATAAAAAGAGGGGCAACTTTAGGGAAAAAGGTACATGTATATACATGTACGCTGTGAGCGAGTTTTTTCAAACGAATATTTTGTAATTGTTTGTAAGAACATTCCGCTCCAAACGGTTTTTCAATGTCGGAAAACGAATAATATCGAAAACAGAATAAGTTAATGTTAAAGCACAGAAAATATTGAGGTAAGAGGCGATATTTCTGACTATGATCAAATTGCTTCCTTTTTCTCAATGTTTTTCCAAACGACCTAGCCTACTGAGGTCAAATTCGGGACTTTAATATTTAGAAATAGGTTTAAAAAATTGAAGACTTCGTTTTTAAATGTGCAGAAAAATATGATCCTTTCCAAATTAAGTCATGCTAAATTGTCAGAATGATTCTGATTTTGCTATTATTTTGTGGGCATCAAAACAAAGAATTGGTTAGGAAAGGGTTAACATAATAAACCATCATTTCAAATTTAATCCAAATTTGAAGCAGGGTGTAGACTATGATACGTAGATCTACTTAGAAAAGCAGTTTGGTGTAGATTGTAGAATAAGAAATATTTAGGGAAAAGCAAAGTCAGCATGTTTTTCTTTTCTCTCAAAACTTTGCTATCTGAGCCTATCTCGTTCAAGTAGATCTATGTTATTCATTGTTTGTTTGTTAAAGCGTTCCCAAACAAGGCCTGGTTTCGATGAATATTACTAATACTTTGGGAAACATTTTGGCAAAATTTAAGAGCATCCTGATAACCAGCATTTTCTCCTCCTGTCTCAAAAGACTAGATCTACTTTGATATGTAAGCGTATACATGCATTCTCAATAAATAGGAGCCATTTGGATTTAGAAAAATGCGAAAAAGTGATATCGAAGAAACTTGACTTTGATTTGTTAAAAAGCATGGCATACATCTATAGGATGCAACTGCAAAATATTTTCAACATGAATTAGACGATACTCGAGATACAGCATCTTCAACCAGCCCAATAAAAGTACCATTTTTACTAGTGAAAGGTTCGTTGCTAATGAAGTGTCAATTTTAAATTCTTGTTACTTTTCAATATGACGACGTACATGGACATGATTGATTACTATCAATAGATGATATATTAATATTTATGAACATTTTTAATTCCCAGACAGTTTAAATACTCAATCTTCTTCAATCCAATTCCATAAACTACCTATTTAGAGACATAGATCGAACTGTTAGTGTGTAATTTCTGCAACTTTTTTAATTTGCAGTATATTATTTAAGGTGCAAAAAATAGTTTTGATTTTTGTTGAAATTCTATTACAGTTATTATGAGAATAAAAGTGGGCTTTATCGAAGGACTTTTTCTATTATGAAAATAGTTATTTACAATTCATTCTTATATATCAAAAGTAACCTAACCTTACTATTATTACTAGAATGTTGAATTCTAGTAAAAATGCCTAGATGTTGCAACGAGAAATTGAAGAAAATAACGTTTCATATGGTTCATTATCTTTAATGCATAATAGAGAAAAATTTAAAGTTTCCAAGTTCACGTATTTATGATCAGGCTTTACTGTATCCTAGTATCGGAAAAGATAACATGTCGGTATCACCAATTAGGTTATGCGCAATCATAGCTTAATTCTAAACATTTTCTAGTCAGACTTAATTGTGGAAGGTGTGTAGTTAAAATTAAGTCACAGAATTGATTCCATAAACACTTTAAGTACCGAACTCGAGCATTTTACGCCATATTCCCGTTGTGTAAGGTTCGCTACCTTAAACCTTAATTCAATTTGAATTATTTCTTTTTCATTTATTTAATACACGTTATTATATCCTTACCACGCCGATATGAGATGTAGCAAGATATCCGAATTGCCAAAAAGCACTTCCACGAAAACAGTATATCTACTTTGTAAAAGAAATGATTAATTTGAAACATTTTTATACAGCCGTTTTTTTTTAAAAAAAACCCTTTACTTTTTAAGGCTACATGTATACTTTGTATACTGAATAAACATATTTATAGTCTTAACTGATAAAAATAACCCCAAAACATCTTTTTATTTGGTTGATTTGTGTCGAATCAACAGGTACAGTATAGTAAGAACCAAGGTACAAATTGTGTTTATTGTCTTGGTAAGGTTCGTTACATCTTTTGTCTATCCTTCACCCGAAATAGATACAGTATCATTTTAGATTTACACAAAATGTGTTCAAATTATATGGTTTTTAGTCAAAAAGTCGAATACATTTTGCCTTTAGAGCTGTATGATGCTAAAATCTTGATTTCGATTCATTTCAATTGAATATCTTTTAAAATGATATGTTGCACCCTTTTTCGTGGTGAATACTAACAAAAACGAAATATTTTTCATGCGTCTTACATGAGAAAATTCAAAAGAAAGATATAAATCTATTGAAATATAATTTCGCAAAAACACTTGAGGTTGATATGAATCTGTATATAAAGTATGAAAATCAAGTAAGGTTAGTTACTTTAATTACGAACCTTACATATGATTTTTATCCTCCGCCAAAAAATTTTTTCGGGGGGGATATTGTTTTTGCCATGTCCGTCCGTCCGTCCGACATTCGTTTCCGCGCTATTTCTTGGAAACTATAGACCGGATTTCGATGAAACTTGGCACACAGCTTCACAACAAAGTGGACATGCGCATATCGTCGGGGTTACCAGGTTCCACCGCCGAATTGAGAGTTACTGCCCCTGACTGTTTAAGCCATATACATACAGTGATATTCGTTTCCGCGCTATTTCTTGGAAACTATAGACCGGATTTCGATGAAACTTGGCACACAGCTTTACTACAATGAGGACATGCGCATATCGTCGGGGTTACCCGGTTCGACCGTCGAATTCAGAGTTACTGCCCCTGACTGTTTAAGCCATATACATACAGAGTAATATTCGTTGAAACTTGGCACACAGCTTTACTACAATGAGGACATGCGCATATCGTCGGGGTTACCCGGTTGGACCGTCGAATTTAGAGTTACTGCCCCTGACTGTTTAAGCCATATACATACAGAGTGATATTCGTTTCCGCGCTATTTCTTGAAAACTGTAGACCGGATTTCAATGAAACTTGGCACACAGCTTCACTACAAAGTGGACATGCGCATATGTCGGGGTTACCCGGTTCCACCGCCGAATTTAGAGTTACTGCCCCTGACTGTTTTAGCCATGTACATACAGAGTGACATTCGTTTCCGCGCTTTTTCTTGAAAACTATAAACCGGATTTCAATGAAACTTGGCACACAGCTTTACTACAATGAGGACATGCGCATATCGTCGGGGTTACCCGGTTCGACCATCGAATTCAGAGTTACTACCCCTGACTGTTTAAGCCATATACATACAGAGTGATATTCGTTTCCGAGCTATTTCTTGAAAACTGTAGACCGGATTTCGATGAAACTTGGCACACAGCTTTACTACAAAGTGAACATGCGCATATCGTCGGGGTTACCCGGTTCGACCGCCGAATTTAGAGTTACTGCCCCTGATTGTTTTAGCCATATACATACAGAGTGATATTCGTTTCCGCGCTATTATTTGAAAACTATAGACTGGATTTCAATGAAACTTGGCTCACAGCTTCACTACAATGAGGACATGCGCATATCGTCGGGGTTACCGGGTTCGACCGTCGAATTCAGAGTTACTGCCCCTGACTGTTTAAGCCATATACATACAGACTTATATTCGTTTCCGCGCTATTTCTTGAAAACTGTAGACCGGATTTCGATGAAACATGGCACACAGATTCACTACAAAGTGGTCATGCGCATTTTGTCGGGGTTACCCGGTTCGACCGCCGAATTTAGAGTTACTGCCACTGACTGTTTAAGCCATATACATACAGAGTGATATTCGTTTCCGCGCTATTTCTTGAAAACTGTAGACCGGATTTCGATGAAACTTGGCACACAGATTCACTACAAAGTGGACATGCGCATATCGTCGGGATTACCCGGTTCGACCGCCGAATTTAGAGTTACTTCCCCTGACTGTTTAAGCCATATACATACAGAGTGATATTCGTTTCCGCACTATTTCTTGAAAACTATAGATTGAATTTCAATAAAACTTGGTTCTCAGCTTCACTACAAAGTGGACATGCGCATATCGTCGGGGTTACCCGGTTCGATCGTCGAATTTAGAGTTACTGCCCCTGACTGTTTTAGCCATATACATACAGAGTGATATTCGTTTCCCCGCTATTTCTTGAAAACTATAAACCAGATTACAATGAAACTTGGCACACAGCTTTACTACAATGAGGACATGCGCATATCGTCGGGGTTACCCGGTTCGACCACCGAATTTAGAGTTACTGCCCCTGACTGTTTAAGCCATATACATACAGTGATATTCGTTTCCGCGCTATTTCTTGAAAACTATACACCGGATTTCAATGAAACTTGGCACACAGCTTTACTACAATGAGGCATTGCGCATATCGTCGGGGTTACCCGGTTCGACCGCCGAATTTAGAGTTACTGCCCCTGACTGTTTTAGCCATATACATACAGAGTGATATTCGTTCTGTTGAAGCCATATACATACAGAGTGATATTCGTTCTGTTGAAGCCATATACATACAGAGTTATATTCGTTACCTTGCTACTTTATTGACAATGAAAATATGTTCGGCGGGGGATATCAATTCAACGAATTTGCTTGTTCGACGTCTTTTCACCTCTTAAATTGTCTTTGGTACAAATAAATATCTTTTTTCAACCAAAACATATTCAATTAATGATGGACCATCATTTTTCTGAGATTTGAGATAAACAGAAACTTGTTTTGTCTTAAATACATTGACTCAAATTCTGGGCACAAAATCATGTTTATTTGATAAATAATGGTTTTGAGAAGCCAAAAATGATGGATACAATTTAGTACTTTCTTACAGGACCCTGTTTTTCAATATTATCATGACCATTCACATTTTTATAGGAAACTACTGATTAAAATGATTTTTCAGTAACGAACCTTACATTTGTACTTTGATGTCATCTTTTGAGATTCTTACAAGAGACTTGTAAATTGATCTTATGTTTACTTTCTAACAGTAATAAAGTATTTACGATAATACAACAGTTAAAGTAATAGACGTTCGTGTATGCAGAAAACGTAGGTAACTAACCTTACTGCCTTAAATCTACGCAATAAAATTAATTAGTAAACCAACGATGATATCCATATCATTTAAATGACAACAAAATCGAGCTGATTTTCAGTAAAAACGGTGTCCTTTATGCTATGAATTGTGCCCTCCAATCTAAAGAATATATCAAAATTTATATATTTGGCGACAATTTTCAAAACCCTATATTTTATTATAATTGGAAGACAAAACAAAATATATACAATTTTCGGACTCACAATATATACTCAATGAAAATGTTGTGCACAGTTTATGGTTTATTACCTAAGTTTTAAAACAAAATCATTTTGAAATGTATAATTAAAATAAGCGACAGTTATAAACCTTACAAATTTGGGTATTTCAGCTTGCATATATCACATATGGTGTATGGCTGGGATAGAAAGTGTTTCTCATTAAAGCCACCCATTGCCCCTCTATCAGCCACGACATATGATTCAGTATACTGACCGTATTCCAGAAAATATACGGCGACAACCAAAATACCGATTGGCTCCCTTATATTGAGAATGCGTGATAGTGTGTTGTGATTATGTTGCGATGGGATAAAAAAATACTTTTTCTTTTTTTCCGCCGAGGTTCCTCTGTTGGAATCTCCCAACGATCTACGCGTTTCGGCTTATTAATACTGTCTCTCAGACTCGGGTAGGGCTAGGCCAGATACGATGTTTGGTTCTAATTCTTCAACTTATTACACGACTCCAAGATCGTCTTGTGTTTGCCTCTTTAGACAAAGTTTGTGCAGTTCAAAATTTCCAATTCTATCCGCAAAATTATAGCATTCATAAATGCAGTAGCGGTTCTTTCTCACTGATAGCGCTTGTTAACATTGACACCGGAAGACGGCATACCGTCCCGCATGAACGACAACTCTGTCACGACGGAATTACGAAAATCTGGAATAGTTATCCTAATTCGATTCAGGGTAATGTGAAGGAAATTGCTCCAAAATGACTGCGCATGACTTTTAGATCTACCGTTTTCAAAATTTTGTATTTCATCGCCATTTCATCAAAAGAATTCAACAACAGTAATTCCGGTTATGTTTAGAGATAAGAATAAGGACTATTGTAGCTAAAAAGGCGGATGAAATAATAATATGGCTTGTAATAATACGAACTACATCGTATCAAGCGAAAAATCGTGTGTGAATTGGCATACCCTCCAAGAAGAGGTCATGATTCAACAGGGAACGATTTTAACAAATACAGTGACTTGATTTCGGACAGACAATATCATTTAGAATGTGTAATTCTAAAACGTCATAACTATAGCTTGAATAAAGCTGTAGATACAATGTTTTATATCAACACCGACAACTTATGAATATATATACTCCGTAAATATTGACCTGAACCCGGTGAATATGAAATGAGTAATTGTGACACGGAATAATCGATACTCGCCAGCAATCCTCACCTTCGAGCAGAGTCGATAGTTTCCATATGCATTGTGAGTTTGTATTCTGCACATGCTTCTCATGTCAACATATGTTGGAGAGTGATAATTTCGCATTAAAATTACTCATTGCATATTCAACAAGCTGAGGTCAATATTTACGGAGTATACATGTAAAGACAATCTATTTTAGTTCAACCTTTATGCGTATTTATCATTCGGTATAATACATGTCTATGAACTATTTATAGCTTTGAATATATTTCAACTTCAGTAAACTTGACTGACCCATTGATAAAGAAAACCGTTGGACTGATCTTTGAACCATAATAAAAGCAAATTACTACGTCGATCTTTTCTTCTCTTAAAGACATGATGAATTTAATGTTTCGTTTTCAGTCGTACAATTCAATATCTTATGTATAACGTCAGACTTTAAAATTGAATATTATAAATGTCTGTTCCCTCATTGATCTTCACTTTTGATAGAACTATTTATAGTGAGGAGGACCAGAAGATATTGTGTGGTTTTTAAAGTGCACACAGAGGTGGCGACAAAGGGAGAGCAAATTTGCAAATTTGCTTCCTAAAACAAGGTAATGCTGACAACCCGCATTTCTCCTTTTCCCTCAATGGTTTCTTTGCCATGAAATTTAGAATTTATCTTTTTAATTGCACTTTTGTTATCTTATGCAAAAATTTGGAATCAGATAGTCATGTAATAGCAATGAATTTTGTGCTAAAACAGAGTTAATTTACCGTTTTTATCGATAAACCGTTGGGGTTATTACAAAAATCTCGTAACCACGGCTTGAATCAAGCCGCAGTTACGAGATTTTAAAACAACGCCTACGAAATGTTATTGTTTGTCCTAAATTAGGTTACGGTTAACCGGAGAAACCCGTTCCCAAAATGCAAAAATGTGTCAAGTGTGACAGGGTTAATATATTCACGAAAATAAAAGTAGGATTGTGACATTGAATTTCTTAAAACAAGAACACGTAATGAATATAATTATTTCAATAGTATACTCAATGACAAAAGAACACATGCCTTATTACATTTTTCCCATGGAAACAGAGTGATTACGGAGGCTTCCATAAGAAAAGAGGGCATTGAAAAAGTGCCTTAGATGACATTGTATTGCTTGGTTACTGTAGCGAATCAGGCTGGCTCACTTAGTACATTGCTACGCTGTATAGCGGAAAAAAAAACCCAACCCAAACAACAGTGAAATAATTATGTCGTATTTTTACTTCGAGTATAGCTTTTAGTTTGTGCAACTTTCCCGTGTGCGATGTCACACTGACATATATGTAAACGTGGGAATATGTAAGTTGTTTTTTTATTTTATAAATGTTTAACCCTTTTCCAAACAAAAAAAAATGGACTGATCTTGGACTGATTTTAAATGCGTTTCGATCGGAGAAAGGCATTTTAAATTGTGAAACAAATAGGAGCGTGGCATAGAAAATACTAGAAAGGAATAGGACAGGAAATTAGAGAATGAGGCGAATCGACAATTCCTTCTTTTCGTCCAATTCATTCCAAAACGTTCTTGGTCGGTAGGCCTACTTTAAATTGTTTACAAAATGGCTATACAAAAATTATTGTTCAAAATTAGTATTTTAGTATTTAAACACATGTTAAAGCTTAAAGTGACATTTCGCGATTATTTTTACATAAATTATACTTTTATTCTATCTGAAAGAGCATGTTTTCTTATGAAAATTCTGAAAATTTCAAGCCAAAATATTAAACCGTTTACGAGAAATGTATACTTTTGTGCTAAAATTAAACAAAATGTTGTGGACAACAGTTCAGATTTATTATATATATATAGAGAGAGAATTTGTCATTTCTGTCTCAACTTTGAAGGCGTATTTTTCGCTTATAGATAACAACTTTAAAAAAATGATAGCGTTTCTACGCATTTGAATAAACAATCTTTGCATCAAGACATACTTTTAAAAAATGAAATAAATGTGAAATGTCACTTTAATTGGTTTAAGAAAAAAATCTTCTATGAGTAAGAATATCGTCGACACAGGTCTGTTCATAAAGAATTAAAATGATAACATCACGAGACGAACTGCAAGGAGGAACAATATTTTTTATCTTGGTTAAGTTACTTTATTTACAAGTTGTACATAATAAAGCTCACGACAAATGACTTGGCAGAGCATCCCTAGCTAATAGCTAGTGATGCGCTGTCAGGTCATTTATCGTGAGCTATACGATTATCAATCACAATTCAGTCATCCGTCTACACGTATATGTAGGAGGAAAGCAAAGCGTTGCTATCAAGTGCTTGACAGTGAAACAGAAAAGTCAGAAAATTATTAAAATTTCACTAAATTTAATGCCAAAGTAATAAATCATTGCACAGAGGATGATATTTTATCAATATGAAAAGAGATATGAGAGTTTTCTGTAAAATCTTTACCAATGTATGGTCCTGCTCCTACTCTACGAATGGTCGCGCTAAAATCTATCTTAAAAGGGTTTTTATAGTACACCAGTACTAATCATCATGTGCCAGGGGGCACTTACAGATCTACTATCTCGCCGTACAAGCTTGCTTTTGTAGCGACGTGGTAGCGTATTAAATCAGGACAGAGAAATCCCAGGTTCGATTTCGTCAGTAATCGATATTTATTTTCGGGTTACATTTTGGCACCCACTTTAAAAATGCTTCATGAAGTGTTTGTTTAGGAGATTAGGAAGTTGGTGATGTTGAAATAAAAGATACGTGGGAAAATCCTAATTACCTACATTGTATGCAGTCGTGTGTAGAATAGCGCGCACTAACACTAGAGTGTTCACTCAGGGACAGAGAGATCCCAGGCCCTGGTTTCTCGAAAAAAACTTAAGTACCTTCTCATGCTCAAATCTGAGCACCGTGCTCAAATCGCACGAAATCCACGTGAACTTCAATCGATTACCCTTAAACAGTGGAGAGTATTCCTTTCAAGTTGAGCATGTTCTCATGCTTAAGTTTTTTCGAGAAACCGGGGCCAGGTTCGATTAGAACCGTCAGTAGTCGATATTTATTTACTATAACAAATTACAATTATTACTCACTGCAAAAATAGTAACCATTTATTCGCAATAGAATAGTAGCCCTTTTTTGGAATAGCCTTCAAACTATTTTGTATCTTTGTATCTTTTTACATTTTTCACGCATTTCAAGTGGCTCCTTTTTAGATCTCAATGTTAAAATGCTTCAAACATGCCTGGTAATACAATAACCTGCTATGCGGGTTCAAAACAGTATTTGTGGATAAAAAGTTTACTTTTTTTTCACTAACAGTGGATATTGTATGCATAAATTGACACTAAGGAACCGCAAACAAAGGTCTTATTTCAAATTTGCAGACAATCATTCCGTTGGAATGATATAGACCCATGAAAAGTTTTAATAAGAACCGGAAGTGGTTGGCGTAAAGTAAGAGAAAGTTTTTCTCGATTTGGAATTTCCTAAAGATCAAATAGAATGAAAAAATCAATGAACATGACATTTGAATGAAAATGGGGGATTGTGTGGGCTTAAACCGGAAATCGGCAACTTTGATATAATGAAAATCGTCAGTTATTCACTAGGCATCATGAATAAAAAGAGTATTATAAACACTTCTTCTTATATTTATGTTTGCCCTTGTCTAGTTCTACATATGGCCCTGAATTTCAGTAGTATGTTTTGTATCAGTTACGTACGGACTTTTTGGAACTACCACCAAACTATCATAGCCAATACGGGGCAGTTTAATTGTTTTCGGAACTCCCACGAAAGCGTACTACAATGTTGTTTATTTATTTACTTAGTAACGTTTTTGAATAATCCTTAAATTGCTGACCATATTCATCAGGCGGGTGGGTGGCTGCTTTTTTTCTGACGTGGAATATATATAATATGCAGATGTCCAGGACACCATATGACTGTAGCATGGGTAAAAACCTTTCTTCTTCCAGGGGTTTGACATTACACCAATGGCTTGTGTTTGTATCTGGTTACATTGTCTATGGACTGTCCATCGGTCTTTTGTATGGAATGGGCGCTATATTTCCAGTCATTATGGACACATTCGACACGACTAGAGCACAAACATCAATCATACAGTCTATATATGCGACATGTCTACTCGGAGGAGGTAAGTATAATAATAATGATATAACATGTAACCCGTCACGTTAAAAGGGACCTTATCAGAACTACAAAATTGTCCCACACTCTTACAAAATGCGAATGTAGCAACACAGACTAGCCATGGACAATTTAAAAGGAGATCCCAGAATTAGATTCGACATTTTGTAATAAGCAACAACAAGAAATTGCTGCGGAGAATGCATTTTTAGAGTATTCCAGACGTTTTTTTTTTTTGCTCCACAGTAAATTTTCTACAGAAATCTCAAACGCTTGAACTTTCTTTGAACGCGTGGAAACCAGGCTCAACGAATCATTTAATTCGTTAATCTAGGTTATATTTTGTCATTTTCGTACGACATGGCGTTTGGCTAAGTGGATGTCTTGCGTCCAAAATCCCAAAATACCCTTTTGAAACTTCAAACAACAATGGATTACAAACACTTTTATTCACACTATCAAAACTATAAAAAAAACAAATTCAAAATGTTTTATCAAATTGAATACTTATGTTAATACTAATTTTGGACAATGCAATTATGCATATGCTTAAAAAGTTTCAAGTGGGTCATACCTTTATAAATTCCTTTTTATGGAAAATTTAATATTTCAACCACTTAATACGTTTTTATCCCTTTTCAGGTATTATATATGGTATAATTACAAGCAAGTTTGGTGCACTGAAGACAACAATGATGGGCTCCCTAGCTACTTCAGTGTCTCTTGTCTTGGCATTTTGGGCAACAAAATTAACATATTTGATAGCAACAAGTGTAGTGACAGGTAAAACTTTGTAGACTTTTGAGATCTTTAATTTGCCTTTGCTTCAAATATCAATTTATAATTATTTCATAATTATTTAATTCGATTTTATATAATGATGTAAACAAATACAGTAGTCTTCCTATTCATTCCTCCACTACTCGGTGGTACGTGTTTATTATTAACTTTTACCTATATACGAGGTACGAATACACGATAGTTGTAATCTTTCTCTGCTGTTCCATTCCAGCAATTGGATTAGGAATGTGTTTTGTTGCCTGTACAGTTGGAGTACGTCAGTTCTTCCATGGTAGAAGCAGCGTTGTCGCCCTCGCTCTAATATCATCGTCTTCTGGAACTACGGGCATCGCTCTGACCTATATATTGACATATCTCAGGTGTGCTGTTATACAATTAGATAGTTAGGTTATCTTGTAAACATCCTATATTTAATATTATTCTATTCCAACTTTTGGATAACCATCTTATGTTTTAAACTAGCCACGGTCTTTTTATTCAAGGTATCGATTTGTTATATTGATTCATCACCTTACTTATCCAATCCTTGCATTGTACCTATATAGGCCTAAACATCACAATATTGAACGCCGAGCTAAACTAGTTTTGAACGCGATGGTATGAGACACCTTTAAGATTTGAGCCAAAGCATTCAAAATATAACCGAAATTAAGAATGGCTTTTCCAATGTTTACATATGTAAACAAGTGTAATAGTGATATAATCATGATTAAAATAATCACAGAGCATACTATGACCGCTCTTCAGACACTGACACCTACAATACAGGCAATGCTTGCTTTTCAAAATTGTATGAAGTCCATTGTAACCTATTACAAATACTCATTACACCAGTCCACTTATTTTTCAGTGATACCTTCGGCTTAAGAGGAACGTTCTTGGTAATTGGTGGTCTCGAATTGAATTGTGCGGTCTTATGCTTATTGTGGAAACGGAAAGGTTGTGAAAACAAAGACGAAACAACAAGAGGGGCACAAAACGATAGCGTTGGAGACGGTATATCTAATACATCGAGTAGATCGTCGCAAGAAATGACAACTGCTAACAAAGAAAGTGATTTTGAAAATAATGTTAAAGGTTACGCAAACGGTGCTTATTCAGTAAATAATGATTATAATGATAATACAGATAAAAATGATAAATATGAACCAAGTACAAAAGGCAAACTTAAATATTTATCCAACAATCACAGTTATATGTTCGTTGTACTTGGTATGGCATTTTGCATCAACTCTCTAAACCAATATGTGGTCTTTCTAATAGATATGCATGAAGACCGCGGTTTCAGCACATCACAAGCAACTACGGGATTAACCATAATGAACATAGCGGCTGTCCTAGGTAGAGCAGCACCGGCGACCATTGCACATTGTCCATGTTATAACACGTTCCTGTTACCAGTTTGCTCAACACTGTTGGCCGCAGTGGCTATGTTTTTGATGACACTGGCACCAACCATTGTGGTGCTCTACGTACTGTCAGGATGTGTAGGGTTTGGACTTGGCGTAATTGTATCTGTTCTCATCGTCACTATCTCTGAGCTGGTAGAACCTGAATATCTGGCAGAAGGTGTCGGGCTATTGATGTCTGTTAACGGAGTATTTGCTCTAGTTGGGGGACCAGTAACAGGTAAAGTATTTTTGCATTTAATTATTACATAAAATATATGATTCTGGACCGGTATGCCTCAACCTACAGAAACCGGGCGTTAACGTTAATGAAAACGTGTATTATTTATTTATTCAAGTGTCGGTAACGCCCGGCGTCGCACTCAAATTCTCGATAATGGAAGTGTACACCACAAAAATTGTACATGTCGATGACGTTTGTTTTGATGGCGTATCATATCGGCATACTCATATAATTTTGGGCGTATTTTATCAATTGAATTGCTTGTGGCATATGTTTTGTTTGCTTGTTTTTTTTTTTTTTTTTTTCTTTTCTTTTCAAGTTTTCGGTACATGTTAGCTTTGTTCTTTGTTGAAACGGATCTCCTCCCGATCTAAAGATAGTAACTACTTTTTCCTGCACTGAAAAGGACATCAAAATCCACCACCTCTTCGGGTAGTGCCGATTTCTCTTTCGGTATTTCGTCATTTATAATTATATATTCATATACCCAATCGTCCCAATTCCTCATATTTTATGCAATAATAGTGTTATTTCACGTGTTTTCAGGTTATTAACATGCACAGGCAAAGGAGTAGAGTACCGGGTACGTGCGTTAATGTATGTCTATGGGCCTCTGAGAGTGTTAACGACCCCCAAAAACATGATACATGTATAACCCGACTTCATTTGAGATTAGAAAGCACTTTGTTTCACAAAGCCATTAACTAACTGATTTTTCTTTGATTGTTTCCAGGGTACATACGGGACACGAGCGGATCTTACGTCATCTCTCAGATTCTGACGTCATTATTTACCGGACTCGGTTCAGTCATGTTTATCGTCGCAGCCTGTTTACAGAGAAGAAAGAATTTAAAACTGCAACAAAAGGGCAGGGACTCAATTGTTTACGTCACCCGCCTTTGACATTTTCAAAGACAATGTGGCCTTGTCGAAACTCTAAGCTGTTGCAGACAATAGGATAGAGTTAATCAAAAATGAACACATGTTCAAGTTGACTTGCCTAAAGAGGTTTTCAATCAGTATCCTCTAGCGTTACGAAAACCAGTTGTTATTTACATCAGAAATTGGCGATGAGAAAAATGCTTTGATAATTATCGACTATTTAAAGGGTTTATAGATGACAAAATTGGAAATAGAAGAGTTTGTGAAATTCAATGCAGCTGGAAAGGTCGAAAAAAGCTGGTTACCAACAGAGTTACAGCCCAGAGGAATAAATGGGTTTTAAAAGGAAGAGACGTCACGCAAGTTATTGCGACCAGTCGTGAAAAATCCGGATCATCTATGAAAGTTGTGCTATTGAAAGAAACATATTCAGTTGAGAATCGTTTTCTTGTTACAAACTGTTTCTGTATACATGAACCTGTCTTTATGTAGTTTTTCATGGACCTGAAACACCAGAATGTCCCGAATTTCGATTAAAATTTAATGGAAAAGACACCCGTTTTAAAGTGACATTTCAGAATTTTTTGTCATAATTTCACTTTTATTTTTATCTGAAAGAGCATATTTCCTTATGAAAATTCTGAAAATTTCAAGCCAAAATAATGCGCCGTTTACGAGAAATTTATATTTTTGTGTTAAAATTGAACAAATTGTTGTGGACAACAGTTCGGATTTATATGCAATTCATTGATTATGTCTCAACTTTAAATGCGTGTTTCTCGCTTATTGGCAACAACTTAAAAAAACTAATAGTATTTATACTCATTATAATAACCAATCTTGGCATCAAGACATACTTTAAAAAATTGAAATTGGAATGAAATGTCCCTTTAAAGCGTGACATGTAACATTAAAAATCGAAGAATTTGATTACTCCGAGTAAAACTTATATTTGCGGCTTAAAAACCTATTTAAAAATATTACTTTACGTTTGGTTATCCTATTTCCTATCATTAGATGTGTTTATAATAAAATACAACCAAATATTAAATCCGGTATAATGAAAAATAAAGCTCGCACTGGGGCGTGACGTGAGCCATTTTCTGGAATTTACATTGAAATGCGATTTTTCGCTGTCTTTGAAATAAATACAGTCGTATTATTTTCATTAAAACGTCTTGCATAATCAAGTTCAACATAAGGACAATAGATGCATGAAATATGAACGATCTATTACGCCGTTTTCATGTCTTAATCAGAATTCTCCCAGGTAAAACAGAAATGTCCACCCCCTGTGTTTTTTCGAATAAAAATGTTTAAGTGCGCCTTTCGACATGAATATTTTGTGATCCGTCAAATTCTGAACATTGATATTTTGATTACAAGTAAGTTCATTACAATATCTTTAAAATGGTGTTACATGTAGATGCGTATCATCACTGTAGGAGAAACGGCAGAATTTTTCCCAGGTAAAACAGAAATGTCCACCCCCTTAAAGTTACGTCAAAATGGACGTTGAACGTCGACGTTAAAGCGATTTATTCTTCTCGTATTGAAAAAAAAAAGTTTTTTGCTTTCTCTCGCCGACTAAAATGTTAAAATAGTAACAAAATGATGTTAAAGTTTCTTCGCGTATCTCTTTCAAATTATTCCCTAAAATTATTACGCGAATCACACAATATTCGCTATATGACAAAGCATGTGTTTCCTATTTCCACCTTCAAAGATAGTTTACTGGTAGGTCCTTAAAAGTGTTGTTTCGTATACAAGTTTGATTGATTTCAAGCTATAACAGTTATTGTTACTTTTCTTTTTTTAAACCAAAATGAACGACTTCATATGATACAATATTTTCGACGCGTAATAAGTAAATAACACACAGACAACATAAATCGCACTGACATATTAAGACACATTTTCCCTCCATGTTGAAAGATCTGATTTTGTGTGTTGCGAAAAAGTAATTGCAAAATTTGTCTTAAACAGATTTTTACAAAATATATATAATAAAATCAAATACCGCCCGCGTTTTGAATATCGCGGAAATACACGAATGCCTTGAACGAGTATTCACAAGCAATGTAAAGAGTTTTTAAATTGTAAAACAGAAACCATAATATAGAAATTATTTCATTTTTTATCTATTTATACTCCTGTTTTAGGAATGAATCAATAAACGACGCTGATTGACTTTTCCCCACAATATTAGGAAAAGAAAACACGGATAACAAAGAAATGTTCGTTACGCGCAACTTTTACGTGCAACGTTTTTCTATATTTTGACATTACATTTTAGTGCCGCAGTACCGTGCGCGACGTCAGAATATTTTAGACGTCGGGCACGGTATTGCGGCACTAAAATGTAACGTCAAACTAGCTAATTTCAATTGCGTAACGTCAAGTTTAAAATTGCGTAGACGGTAGTGTTGTGCTTTCAATGTGTACTCTCTATAATTATAATCTAAACTGATTTATAAAGACAAGACCATGTTTTAAGAAATACTCCACTGCTTCCATCTTTTGTCTTTCTATAGCTGTTCCGCCACTTTGATTCGTTCTTTTTTCGTCTTAAAAATGCGCCAATTAGATAATTTCAGGATTATGTCAAATAAAAAAGTTAACGCAAATAAATTTTCTGTCCACACGAACAAATTTGAAAATCTCTTATACGTTTCGTTATTTTGCGCCGAAATTTTGATATGATCAACAAGAAAAAAATGGTATTTCCACATTGAAATTAAATGTTTGTATGAATAAGAGAACTTGTATTCTTTAAAGTCTAAAGGGTAAAGAAGTAGAGTTTTCAACGACATGAAACTATACTGAACAAAAGTGAAAACGCTACACTGCAAGATTTCTTATTTCTGGAAAAGTATCTAACTAATAGCTTGAAATATATTTTGACGTCATTTCTTAGGCTTTCAGCTATCGTTTTGTCAAAACTTCATTGCCTTGTCTCCTTTAATGTCAGAGTTATAGGCCTTAATGCCTTTAGAGCTGATTTCATCTAATATCGCATATGCGCATGCGCAGAAAACAGTTCATTATTTTTTCGGAATTGGTCATATCCGGGTTGTTGAAAAAACACTTAAAATCTCACTAATCTCTTGTAGCAAGCTCTAAAATCAAGGTCTAATCAGTCAATTTTGTAAATTACCTCCCTTTAACATAAACAAATAGGGAATTTAAAATGTTTGGTATTCACAAATTTATCACGGTTTTCGATTGTTTTTTTTTTTTTTTTGCAACATCATGCAGGCTTTACAGGGTTTTTCTTCACCCTTTCTTCGACAAGGATTGTTACCAGATTTCCATGCAATAGCGATTTCAATTTCCTATGGAGATTACATTGTAAAATTTTCAATCTTTGGAACCTAATGAAAATTCCGCTTTTCAAACATCATTTTCTAAACGCTGCAACAATGTTATGCAAGCTTCTTTTCATTTTCTTTTCTGACAGGTAATTCGTCAGACTACCATTCCGTTAAGTATGGCATAGTTTGCATTCTTCTGCTTGGATTTTTGAAGGTTTAAATTGTGTATAATTTCCGTTCAAATTGTACACCTGAAAAAACGGACACCTGTCACATTAGAAGGGCCCGTTTTTCATTCCCGTAATTAAGATCCACAAAATGGTTAGTGCTTGGCACAACCAAGTAAATGAACAATGCGAAACACTTTCATTTGATTTTTTTACTTGTTGTTTTTAGAAGAAATAAAACAAGCAAAGTAGGTGTAGCGTTTTCACTTTTGTTCAGTATATTTCTGTCCGCATGCATTTTATATAATAATTGTTTTGTTTATTATGCTACCTGATTTTCTTCAATATATTATAGAAATATAGAAAAATAATATTTTTTATATGAAGTTTGGTTGCATTTGAGTCATTTATTAACAAAATATTCAACAAATTCATTTTTCTGCAACGTAATTCTAATTGTTTCACTGCGATTTTTGGTAAACAAACTGGGCTAATTTGCGTAATCGACGTAGGAATTTTATTTCTGTTCGGCAAAACATTCTACAGCATTTCCACTCTCACAAAATATATTTTTCAATGTTTTTTACGTTACAAAATCGCAAAATTCTTTATAAATATCCGCCGCTCTTGAACATTTATGTTACATGTTACACGCGTTTTTTCGCCGAATTTACGAACAAAAATTCTTTCTAGCAAATTTATACAAAACAAGAACTTAAAATGAGTATAACGTTGAAAAACATCACGGCTATACGCTTATTTTGATATATAACAAAGTTTAGTAAATGAAAACGATTCCTACAAAATTCAGTTATGAATCGCGGAGATAGCGTTTTTATACGCCGCCGGAGGCGGACGTATATTGGCGTCATCTTCTCCGTCTGTCCGTCCGTCCGTCCATCCGTCCGTCCGTCCATCCGTCCGTACGTCCGTCCACTTTTCTTGTCAACGCAACTCCTCCTAAGTTTCTGGCTGGATCTTCTTGAAACTTGGTCAATGTTATCACCTCAATTGGTAGATGTGCATGAAGGAAAGATTTTATGGTTCGTTGATTTTTGCCTGAGTTATGCACCTTAGAAACTTAGTCTCTGGGGCTTATTGAAATTGCAGCCTTGTCAACGCAACTCCTGCTAAGTTTATGGTTGGATCTTAATGACACTTGGTCAATGTTATCACCTCAATTAGTAGATGTGCATGTAGGAAGGATTTTATGGTTCATTGATTTTTTCGAGAGTTATGCCCCCTTAGTCTCTGGGGCTGATTGAAATTGCAGCCTCGTCAACACAACTTCTTCTAAGATTCTGACTGGATCCTAATGAAACTTTGTGGATGTTATTACCTTAATTGGTAGATATGCATGAAGTAAGGATTTTATGGTTCATTGATTTTTGCCTGAGTTATGCCCCCTTCAATCTTAGTCTCTGGGGCTAAATGATATTTCAGCCTCGTGAACGCAATTCCTTCTAGGTTTTTGACTGGATATTTATAAAAACCTATTTGTGAACACAACTTTTTACAGGTTTTTGTGTGAATACATATTCATGATATTTATAAATCCTTGTCAATGTCATTTTTTTGTCTCAAGTTTTATAAGTGGCGGCGTATATTGTGACCATGGTACTCTTGTTTGAAAAGTGACGAAATACCGTGCGCGACGTCTTTAGTGTTAATCATAATCGATGTTTTGAGTACTCATTGATTTGATCTGTCCTGCTAACACTATTCAAATCAGTACCTACAACATAATGTCTGCATTTCAAAATTCTGAATATTTTTTTTTTGTTTCTCTGTACCTATACAATTCGCATAAATGTTACAGGCGCAAACCTCAATATTATTTTGTGCAATATTTGCGTAAGTGCCAATTACAGCCTTCTATGGGATTCAAAACGGGTTATCCTTGTATATAATTCATATTATAGGGGCAAGCTGAGTTGATTTCGCCCAAAACGCCTTACAATCACGGAATGATATAAAAAAACGCTAACTTTCTCGAAGAAAGCAGACATCGCTAGGGATCAAGAAATTAAAAAGATGAATCTCAGTCTAGTCTCATTCCAAAAGAAAAAAACTTCATCGATCCAATTTTACAATTTTCTTACTTTGGGGTCTGTTTTGCGCCACAAATCGGCGTTATACACCACACTTTCAGCGTTACGCCAACCACATCTACCTGTAACGGTTGGACACAGTGCATACTATAAATGTATTGAGGCATCTGAATTCATGAATTGTCCATTTACTCCATTAACTCGGCCAAAGCACTGGTGGTGAACTCGGCCAAAGCGAGGGACGTTTTTTCGCGAACAATGTATTCCGTCGGTGTTGTTATAAACTCTCGTAACTACGGCTTCGATAAAGCCGCAGTTACGAGATTTTATAACAACACCGACGGTTTGTCAATACATAACGGCGAACCCGGTCTATTTTTAGAACGAATTCATTGGCATTAGAAAGAAATCTTTAAACTCACATTTAAACGCACAATATCTATACCTTGTTGTAGCGAAAACGTCCCTCGCTTTAGCCGAGTTCACCACCGGTGATTTATGCGAATAACTGGGTACCCGCGGGTATTTGTTAAGGGGGAATGCTCCAGTTTCCTAAATTTTATCCCAATAATAGAATTTATTCATATTTTGTATGTTGAAATTACATGTAATTACCAATTGAAAAATAAAATAAAACTGGGTGGTCAGCGATCTTGTTTGAATTTTATTGGCATTCGTATCACATAACCCTACATCGAAAAAATGCACAATTTCTTGCACCTGTCCAAGGCCACTAAAATGCTAATAAAAAGCTGTATATTTATCGTTTAGTCCCGAAAACGGATTTAAAGTAACGTCTTACATTAATTACGAACAGAAAACCCAAAATATGTGCTATTATAAATGCGTAAATGTATAAAACAGCATGCTCACGTGTTCGGTTAGATCAACGAAGCTGGAGTGTTTTATGTCAAAATTTGCATATTTTTGGAAATATTTCAAGTTCTACATAATAGAATTTGACAAAACTCCCTCATTGTATTAAGCAACATGTCCTGGTAATAATTCAAAAAGAAAATGTATAGGTCAGCGCACTTATTAGTGAATTACGGCAATTTTTATCAGCTACACATGAATAGAATGACGCAAAACAGTGGTAACTGCATACACACTTACGACTGTCTTGCTCTAAATATTCGATTTCCATCTTGAGAAAATCAGTTTCGCATAATAAATACACTTTTACCGTCGAAAATGGTAAATTGTAATGATGTGTTATATTATTGAAAATCTGGTAGCGAAACATATTGGTACGAAACATTTAAATTACTACAGTAAAGTCCGAGTGTTCCGAAAAACTGGAGCATTCCCCCTTAAATGAATACCCGGGTGGATTCTGCCCTTGTTCGTAGCAGGTACGTATCAGCAAGTGATTGCCTTTTTCTTTTGAATCGATTCCTCCATAATCTTAAACCATTATCACGTGGGGTAATCCAAGTGACTTTTGGGAAGCTTTCATACCGAAAAATCGTCCGGTACAAAGCTATTTTGTTTAATTTCTCAGCTCATGCTCTACGGATTTCGACGATATTTGCGCGCACGCTGCACTTAAATTATCTCGTCAAAGTCCATCAGAATAAGCTGGGAAATAAACAATCCATCCTTGAAGCGGACGGTTTTCGGTGTGAACGCTTCCCGAAAGGCACATGGGTTACCTACTGTGATTGTACGTGTGCGAAAGAACATGGCGGGTACCACCTCGATTATTTAATCAGTAGATTATAATCAATGACGAAAAAAGCATTTCGCTCTGGAGTTTATGTGTTTATCTCTCGGAATCATTATGGCGTAAAATCACTTTAGATAATATAAACTGGGACGTTAAAAGGGTATATTTTATGGTTACTGTAGCACATCATGTTGACTTATTTATAACGGATAGGGTTAAAATGTGTGAGAAGAAATAGGAAAACGTATCTTATCTGTAAAAACAATATAAAAAAAAACAATATAAGTTCGGACAAGTTACTTGGTGTAATTTCACTCTGACCAGATACAAACCTGAGACAATGTAAGTTTCTGATTATATACATGTACTAGTTTTACAATTTAATGTAATACCGTAAAGTTGTTTTTGGACAATAAAATGAATTTCACTTAAATATGCAAAGAATTATTCCATATGTAGTTTATCATGAAGTTTACTTTTAATTCGTTTTTATCTGAAAGAGGATATTTTCTGATGAAAATTCTGAAAATTTCAAGCCAAGTCTATTGCGCCGTTTACGGGAAATATGTATGTATTTTTCTTAGTATTAGAATTAAACTAATTGTTTTCAACCTCATTTAAAATGTAAATGGAATTTGTTATTTCCGTCTACACTGTTAAAAAGCGTTTAAACAATTTCAAGAGAACGAGTACATTTAAACGCATTAAATCTTGACATCAAAACTTTATGTCAAAAATGAAATGGGATAATTCTTTAATATCAGTTGTTTGTTGTACATATCATTGAGGGAACATACGATAATGCTTAAAAAAGTTTATCTGGCCTAAAGGCGAACCAGTAAAACCAGTCTAACAGAATACACTAAGCCCATTTTGTAGTTTATATTTTGTCATATTTTCACTGTGATTGCTACTGTAATGATACGGTTAAGCAACTTCATTTGCAAGTAGTATTAATGATCATTCAATCATCTGTAAACAAAATTGCTACTTTTCAGTATTTAGTACAGTGAAACAAAGCATGACGGAGGGTTATATAGTATACGAGGGATGTTCCGAAATTAATGTTACTTTCGTTATTTCTCCTTGATAGAAATAATTTTGATCATTTTACTTTGCTCTGTCCCTCGAGGTACCCCCTCTCCCTCTACACTTATGCATTGTTTCAACCGATCATTCCACTTTTGAAAACAATTTTCGCACTCTCGAATTAGTATGCTCATTAGATACTGTAAATGGCAGAGCCAAGGGCATTTCTCGATTTATATTTTTCCCAAACGGATGTAATTTTGATTTGGGGAACATGAAAACGTCACAGTGGACCAAGTCAGCTGAAATACAGAGTGGGGGGAGGACAGTGACCTTTTCCGCCTTAAAAATCCGCTACAACACGTGCCTTATGTAATGGTGCATTGCTATACCAGAGCCTGGGGTACTTCAAACCTGTTTTTGGACGGCGCTGTTTTCAGACTTTCTAAAATTTTCGAAATAAAACGTTTGTATAATTCATCGATGTGACCGTTTTGCCTTTGTGATTAGGGATGTGCATGGCTGGCTGGACACTTGTTATCAAAATATGGCATTCAAAACCCTCCTGACGGTGCGTATTATTTTAGCAATGCAAATACCCCTCGTATTCGGATAGTATTAATGTGACCATGCAAGGTATTTCAATGGTGAGAAGAACATGGGGGACAGCCAGAGTTTGCATCGGTGTGTGGTGCATTCCAATATCTATGGCCAAAAAGAACAAGAACCTTTGTGAGGATACCAATTTTTCCACTATTTATCAATGTCTATTCCCGTTTATATAACTATAAATAGAAAGTGCGGGTAGGATAAGTTAGATACAAATGTACATAGTTGGTTTAGAAGAGCTGACTGAACTTCATTCAAAGTTTCCTTGGAATTGATATGTCAATACAAATTGACCAATGAATATGGTACTTCTCGAACATAGTTTTTACCTGTTTACCCTTTTAACGGCTGTAAAAAAGTCCTCTTTGTCAATATATACGGCGTGTGAAGCGCGTTGTGGATGGGTAGATTGTTTGGTTTAATATATTCCATCCACCATTTTACGATACTATAAACTTCGTTAAACTTCGGGTTCCAACCTTGGTCAGAGAAATTGACGAAATTGTCAATATCCTTGCCATGGATGACGCCCGATAATGATCTGTGGAAAAACGTTATGCAAACACGTACCTGTCCCATTGCCAATCTGAGACGGCAACACCCTGACTTCAATTTGTTACAATAACATGGAACTCAACATTCTTCTAAAGTCTACATTGCATGTATATTTTGTTTTTTCTAGGGGTTTAACGTTACACCAATGGATTGTGTTCTTCTCCGGCTATATAGCCTATGGGCTTTCAGTTGGACTATACTACGGCATGGGTGCATTGTTTCCCGTCATCATGGATACATTTGACGCCACCAGGGCACAAACTTCTGTCATTCAGTCTATATATGCGGCGTTTATTCTCGGGGGAGGTATGTTAAATGTACGAGGACATATGAATAAAGTTTTGAGAGTCTGACAATTATAGATTTAATTTAGTATATATCACGGTGGATAATCACATGACTCATAATTTCAGAAAATCTTAAATATTTTTGTTACTACTTGAACAATTGGAATTTGGTTTGAAGCAGAGAAGGTGAGAAATGCCAGGAATAAGCTAGATGTGTTGCATTTTTGAAAAATCAACTGATAAAAAAGTTATTTAAGATAAACCAAAATTTATCAGTTGATTTTTCAAAATCAACCACGTCCATGTATTGTGTGATGTCTGTCCACATTCTCTGCTTCAAACCGAATTCAAATCGGCCCAGTGTTTACAAAATTATTGAAGATTTTCTGAAATTGTTGTGTCACGTGATTATCCACCGTGTACATGTAATGCCTTGTACTTTATATACAGTAATGTTTAAGTACATATCGCATATAGAGCCTTATAGCTAGCTGTTATATTTTTTCACAAGAAGTTTTTTTCATCCATTTCCCAACGGAAAGAAGGTTCATGAAACGACGATAGTGAGTATCAGGTTTCAACGAATGGCAAACTAGAAGGCACTGTAAATGACATACCAGACATTAAATTTTGGTTTTAAGCAAACCATTTGTTTTTCTTTATTTAACGAAGTAGTTATACATTATGATAGAAATTGTGATTTTTGTGGTCAATTTGACATTGCACTCATAAAATAAACATACTCTTGTGTTTTTAATCCCTTTTCAGGTATTATATACGGTATAATTACGAGCAAGTTTGGTGCACTAAAGACAACAGTGATGGGTTCACTAGCTATGTCTGCATCGCTCATTGTGGCATTTTGGGCAACAAAGTTAACATATTTGATAGCAACAAGTGTAGTGACAGGTAAATGCATCTAACTCATATTCAAAAATTCGCGTTGTGCCATTGAAAAAGCCAGGTAAATACCAACAAAGTTTGTAAGTCACATGGCCGCTCTCCAAACTTACCTTAATTTGCTTTTGCCTGAAATTTCAATTTAGAATTATTTCATAACTATTTACTTCGACGTTCATATAATGGTGTAAACAAATAGAATAGTCTTCCTATTCGTTCCTCCACTACACGGTCGTACTTATTTATCATTAACTTTTACCTATACGAGGTACGAATACACGATAGTTGTAATCTTTCTCTGCTGTTCCATTCCAGCAATTGGATTAGGAATGTGTTTTGTTGCCTGTACAGTTGGAGTACGTCAGTTCTTCCATGGTAGAAGCAGCGTTGTCGCCCTCGCTCTAATATCATCGTCTTCTGGAACTACGGGCATCGCTTTTACCTACATATTGACGTATCTTAGGTGAGTTTATTGAGAGACCATTCACTTAGTTTAGGTAAGTCCGCAAACGTAAAGCATCTTAAGATTACGTGCGTGAAATACTCATTTTATACAAGTTTAAGACTATAACTATATATTAACTGTTTGTTCCTGTCGATAGCTTCAAATCCAAATATTGAATCTTGTACAAAACAAATTTACATGAAGAACCAAACAAAGTTTACCGGTCATGGAAATATACAAGTCTACCACTTTATCAATCAAGCAAAATATGAACTCTTATCAAGAACAATAAATCCTCTTTCAATATAAGTAATACATATTTCCCAGGCTCGCATGTATTCTGTTGTACATTAATCCAGCTTTTACCAATTTTTATGTTCTTCAGTGGCACATTCGGCTTAAGAGGAACGTTCCTAATAATTGGCGGAATTGAACTGAATTGCGTGGTTTTATGCTTACTGTGGAAATCTAAAGATACAGGGAACAATAACAAAGCAGCAATTGTAAGAAAAGCACAAAACGAAAATGGCAAAGATGGTTCATCTAATATGTCGAGTAAATATTCAAGATCGCCGCATGATATGCATTCAAGACCGATGCGTGAAATGACAACTTCCAACAAGGGAATTGATTTTAAGAACGAAACAAAGGCGTATTTGAATGGTGGCTATTCAGTAAACGATGACCATATGGATACAGATGCTAAAGATCCAAACATAGATGACATTACCAATAAGATGGAAAGAAATAATGACAATTCACAAAACAGTGAACAGAACTCGCTATCTAAACAGGAAAACAAACCAAGTACCAAATCCAAACTTAAACATATATTTAAGAACCACAGTTATTTATTCACAATTCTAGGCATTGTATTTTGTTTCAACTCTTTAAACCAATATGTGGTGTTTCTAATAGATATGTATGAAGACCGCGGTTTCAGCACATCACAAGCAACTACAGGATTAACCATCATGAACATAGCGGCTGTCTTGGGTAGAGCAGCACCGGCGACTATTGCTCATTGTCCATGTTATAACACGTTCCATTTACCGGTTTGCTCAACACTGGTGGCTGCAGTGGCCATCTTTTTTATGACACTGGCACCCACAGTTGTCGTGCTCCACATACTGTCGGGGTGTATAGGGTTTGGATATGGCGTTATTGTATCCGTTGTGGTCGTGACTGTGTCAGAGTTGGTAGAACCTGAATATCTGGCAGAAGGTGTCGGTCTGTTGATGTCTGTAATGGGCGCTTTTGCTCTTGTTGGGGGACCCGTAACAGGTAACATACTTTTCTGTTTTACACATCTTTCAAGATCCTGTTGTTGAAATAAATTACACAGGCGGAATAATGGTATCCATTATATTTTATATTACGTAATTGCAAAATGTAATAATTTGTCCATTTATGCTGAGATATCTGTTTTTAATAGTTAAGCAAATATATTCTTGCATATTGAAGCGAAGTTACAACTAAACTTCCTCAACACAATTAGCACAATTCTTCACCATTAAAACAAATGCCATATCTATTGTGCATTTTATAAGCCTAACTATTAGTTTACCCTTTCCTAAACAAGACCTGGTTTGACATCCGCAGTAGTAAGGGCTTATGAACACATCGATGCAACAGAAGAAAATGCTGAAAACCAACAGTTTCTCATTTTGCCTAAATATGTTTTGGGCTTTATTGTACATAAATCCTTTCTTCAGCAACATCCAATTTGTCGTCTGCAGCATATTGAACTACCCAAATATTTTGTCGTTTGGGAAAGGGTTAACCATAGTTTATATCGGTTGATACTCTGTTTAATAGAACTTATCAAAATTACTTTGATATTGTTTCCAGGGTATATACGGGACACGAGTGGATCTTACGTCATCTCACAGATTCTGACGTCATTATTCACCGGACTTGGTTCTTCTATGTTTATCATTGCTGCCTGTTTACAGAGAAGAAAGAATTTACAACTGCAACAAAAGAGCAGAGACTCAATGGTTTACACCACCCATCTTTGAAATTTTGCATGAATGTTTAGTATAGGCCTATCTGAGAAAAGATAGATGTTGCAGAAAGCAAAATAAATACATGTATCTACGTATATGTTAATAGGTCTAGATCTAACAATAAACAAATGAACATTGAATAGTGACCCCCTTATGGTTGACAAAGCCAATGTTGTTTCGGATGGAGGACAGAAAAGTGGCTCTGATAATTTATACTGATGCCTTTATCATATTGTAAGATGACAATATTTCAGACTTATCCTAATTAGAAGGGTTTGTAGTGAACAGTTGGAACGCAACAAGGAACGCCAACTGCATCACGGTGGAGATTGTGCATCATGGGATGGATAACAACTACGGCAGAATAATCCCTGTTTCAGGTAAGGAATTGTGCAATAACTTTCTTATTTATGTGTCAAATTCCAATTTGTTTCTTGCATGTACCCCTCTATACTGAGTTCTTTTCTAACATATATTGATGACGTTTTTGTAAATATAATCTACTTTTTTTCCAAAAATTGATCCCAACCGACCAGAAAAAACGTAATGAAATAAGATCTTTTGGTCTGTTGAGATTATTTTTTGAAAAAAGTAGATCTATAATGAGTTTTCAAATAAGTCATCTGAGGAAAGAGCTTAGTAAGACAAGGTATATGCAACAAACAACTTGAAATTTGATACAGAAATAAAAGAGTTATTGCACAAATTCTTAACTTAAGCGTGGCTAATTTTGTCGTAGCTGTTATCATTTTGTTTTCTGGTCGGTTGGGATCGATTTTAGGAAAAAGTAAATGGATTCCACAAATAATTATTACATGTATATCTGAGAGCAGAGCTCAGTAAGGCTGGGTACATAAAAAATCATTTTGAAAATTGACGCAGAAATATAAGAAAGTTTTTGCACAATCTTTTACCAACATCGAGACTATTTTTGCCGTAGTTGTTATCCATCCCATGCTGCACAATCTCCACCATGTGCATCTTTTCCCTCGCTCGATGCTTTCGAAACAGTTCTTAAACCTGGCTGGCGAATCATTTCGGTCCTTACCAAAGACTGAGCATACAAACATTGTTTCACCCTTCCACAAACGACAAAAGTTTAGGGTGATCCGATTTCAAAATGTTGCTGACGATAGATTTAAGTGAATGAAGTTATACAGGTTTAGGGTTTTCGTAGTGAAAAATATTGTGGAAAATGAGGAAATTGCTTGTCACAAGCAATTTCTTAATTTTCTACACGATGCTTTCTGTGGGTTTTAGTGAGTTCTTCCATTTGAGAGACGTGTTAGAGGGAGTAGTCTTTGAATCGACTGAATTCATCGGTAAACTACTTTTCGTTTCAATTTTGTTTTTACCGACGTTGCACATTTTGTAGTTATACAGAGAATTGTTTCTCGAAGGAAAACCACATCACAGGTTGTTGTTAAAGCAAGAAAATTGAAATTAAAGGTATTGGTCTACACAACCATTCAAAGTAGCTTGGTTAACAGTTTAAAGTGACATTTCAGAATTTTTTGTCATAAATTTTACTTTTATTTTTCTCTGAAAGAGCATATTTCCGCATGAAAATTCTGAAAATTTCAAGCCAAAATATTGCGCCATTTACAAGAAATTTATATTTTTTGTGTAAAAATTGAACAAATTGTTGTGGACAGCAGTTCGGATTTATATGCAATTTATCGATTATGTCTCAACTTTAAATGCATGTTTAAATTCTCGCTTATTGGCAACAACTTAAAATCAAAGTGCTGTCAGCACTGTATATGGGGCATCACTGAGAAATTGATATTGTGACAAAAGGACAATATGCTGATTTGCAAAATTGCCCCATTCTCTATTCGATGTTTTTAAGCATTTTCTATGTAGCGAGTAAAAAGGCGTCATCGTTTGGAAAATGGAATATTAATGTGTAGGCAAACCTGCATAGGTGATAAAAAAGTTGAATGTACACTCTTGAGGTGAATCCAAAATGTGAGGCTGTTTGGGAAAAAGGAAAATGTTACACTTTACCGGATTTTACATTAAATCAACATGTTGGATTATTTCTTATTCTTAGCTAATCAGAATAATACCAAGTACGGACCCATTGTAGAGGCTTAGCATAACTGATCTCTGATCTGCAAACATATTTCGATTAAATAGAATGCACTTGTTCATTGGTCCAAATGATCAGTCTAAGAACAGTATATGAGGTTAAAATGTTAAAATTCTAGAAAACGGCAAATTTAAGATGATGATCTTACTTTGATCAAAATATTTAAAAATCACAGTGTCTAAACTCTATAGGCTAGCCTCTAACCATTCGTCCTTTTCCAAACAAGACATTGTTATGGAGCAAATAATATGAAACATACAAAGATAACCGGAATTTTCTCCTTGTCCCAATATTTTCTGTGCTTCATTGTACATGACATGATTTCATCTTTATCGTCACCCGTTTCATCGTCTGCAACTCTTTCTAATTTGAAAAACTCTAAGATATTGTCGTTTGGAAGAGCCTTCAACACAAGAGTTGAAAAAAAAAACAATAAAGATAAAGTGAATGCAGATTCCTTAACCCATTACAACACAACGACTCTTTTTGACTCCTCACAAGATAATGCCATGGGAAAACATTGTGGAAAATGAAGAA